>JAYMDH010000013.1:600000-1175802 GCA_036872985.1 Pleurotus tuoliensis
CCATCGAATTTGGTGCAGCGACACGGTGATCCCCTGTGATCAATGTGAATGCTCGAACACTCAAGCTCCTCAAGTACTCAAAGTACCCAAGAAGCGCAACTGACGATCGCCACGAAGGACAGGGCAGAGGAAGCAGAGAGGAAGTGAACAACAAGTCTATTCAGGTACAATTAACCCCTACAGAATGGATTTGTACAGACTTACGATCGAGCTAGATCCCGACCACCAACCTCCATCAGCTCCTCGTCAGCCAACTCGCGCACCCACACCTCACCCTCCCTCCGAGCACACCAAACTCTATCGCAGAGCATCCGACTGGGTCGTGCCGCCCATCAGCCGCACGGCGTACACCCTAAGTACCCAATCTGACCATGCCAGTGACCACAGGTGGAAGGACTGAAAAGAGACCGACGACGGTAAAGGCATCAAACAGCACGAAGAACTACAAGGAAAGAGATGGGGAGAGGGGTGGGAGAAGCAAAGGACTAGAAGGACTAGGTATGTAGCAGCCATCGTCATCACAACGAGGTCGCACTCACCCGCGTGCATAGAGCGTGGTGCGCAGGGCAGCATCGGCGCGCCTTGACATAGTCTCCCAACCTGCCCTGTCACAGCAATTCTGTGGGAGAGCCTGCTCCCGAGCCTGCTCGATCCGCAGACCGCCGTCGACGACGACCACCAGCCATGTGCCACACTTGTGCAGAGGCAAGGACGGTGAGGATGGAGGGGTGGCCTGGCGGGCTACTTTGCCAGGCGCGGAGATGCTATAGGCATGGGAGGGTAGTCGGCATGCCGACAATGAGTCAGCTTAAGCGTAAATTAATTTACTGCTAAACCACTCAGCTAACCCCTTAAGTGCCCCGCTCGTTCTCATATGGAGGAGTACTTAGCGACGTCCACCCCACCTACTCCATCCCCGCACTGAGTCGTCAATGGCCTCCGACAAGCAGATTCGACACCCAGGAAGCTGGCGGCGACGACGACGGAGGAGGTGCTGGAGGGAAATTGGCTGGGTGACACAAGATCTTGACAACAACAACGACAGGATTCACCACACCAAGTAGCGCCGTGTTCCAGCCGCATTCACCGCATCGTCGGCATCCACGCCATGCGTGACGAACGTCAAAGTGTGGACGTCAAGGCGGGGAGATGGGGAGGGTACAGTGTCCGGTTATGGCGAGAACAGCGAGGGCAGCGTGGAGGAGCATGCGAGTAGGGGGAAGGTGTTCTGTAAGGCATAAGCAGGTACCCATGGAGTACTCGACGAGGGGCAGAACTGGGGAAGTATGTATACCGGGAACATACACACTAATTTCTATGAAAATCATCACTTTAAAGTTGGATTTAACCCAATAAAGCGATGTATAATCTGTGTTGCGTCCAATACCACCAAAGTCGGCTTTGCTCTGTCAGTAGCATGCCCTTGATATCCTTCTCTTCCCGTATTCTTCAAATTGCGACCACATTATCCTGGGAGATGGATGGAATGCGTCCCAGGCTCATGCGCCCTTGGAGTGTTCGACACCTGACTGAAACTCGCGGCAGCGGAAGTAGAGGCGCGCTGGAATGATGGCAGGCATGGCGGTGATCTGAGAGGAGTAGCTTGGGTCGGCGTCATGGATGGAGGCTGAGTCCCCATAAATATGACACACAGAGTCTTGTACGTCAGCCATATGCATGCGAGATACCTTCGTAGACGATACAATAGTGTTACGGGCATTCGTACTAACTCGTTACTGTTTCGTTCAGAGTGCAAAACAATTGGATTTGAGCTATGGTACGAGTGTCAATTGGGAATGAAAGGACGACACCTAATGCGAGGGAATCACGAATGTCGGTGGTAATAATGACTGGGAGAATGGGAGATATATACCTAAATCGGTGACAGATGGATAATCTACGGGGGACGAAGTGGTAGGGAATTATACTAAATGATGAAAATTGCCTGGAAAGAGTATGCGAGGAGCATCATCCCAAAATCATGTTCTGGTCAACTTCCGAGGACTGATAATGCCTCTGAAGCTCGTCCAACGTAGGCCGTCGCGCTGTAGGCGACACCGTACCCGAAGTAGTCGAACCGACCGTTCACGGTTTACGTAGCGTTTCGGGGGCGGGCACGTTGAGACCTTGATGAGGGGGAGCCTGGGTGGGAGAAGTATTTGGAGGTAAATAATGATCGGTACTGCCGCTCGCCTGCTGCTCAGCCATTTGAATTCGGAGCTGCTCGAGCCATCGCATCCTCATGGGGTTGTTCTGGGTAATCGTCACGGGGGGCCCTGGCGGGTGGGTATACATGGCGAGCATCTCGGCGACTTCACGAGGATCGTAGTCGTTATTTTGTCGCCGCGTCGTACGTTGTTCGGAAGTAGGCAGAGTCCACAGGCCGCCATAGACGGTACGATAACTAGGTGCCGCCTGCACTTCATCGGCCTTCCGCGCACGGCCACCATTCATATCACTGGTTCCTGGTGTCGCAGCGAATATCGTTCTCAGCATGTTGTCGTTGGGGTCGGTGTCCATTCCGTTGGGTCCGATATTTCTGGCAGCGCCGCCTATCCGTAACCCCGCAAACACGAGGGCGTCCTCCGTACGCTCATGCTGGCCAGGTAAGGATGGTCTAGCACGCGGCTCGAGTGCCATGACTCGTTGGCATGTCCCAGCTCGAATCGTTCCTCCCGCCGTAACGGTGAGACCTTCCCCAGTGGTCCCAATGTCTCCGCTAGCCGTATCAGCCGCGTCGCCGATAATGGTGACCCGAACCGCACCAGCACCCTCAGTGTCGGGTGTCGCCGTTATCCCAGGTGCTGCCGAAGCAACTGCCGCCGCTGCCACTGTGCTACGTGAACTCGAGTCGTGCGCGTGCACTGTTTCGTCGTCGCCGTCCTTGGCACTGCACCAAAATCGGTGTCCCTCCTCCACGCAGTGCTCTGGCATTCTTTGCCGCAGTATTTTGCCTTTTGACAGCGCCGACACTTTGCAAACTTCCGTGGATACGACTCCCACATGAGTACGTGCAATGGCAGAGAAAAGAATGTACGCACTTATTGGCACATTGCCTGATCCCACCACGACTTCCACCCTTGCTACACGCGTTTCGCATAATCACTCCCGCCCGGTATTGTATCTCTTGCGGCAGTTTCGGTAGCGCGTTCGGTAAATCTGACTCGCTAGCGCTGGGTCGAAACGTAAAGCGCTCGACCAGGGAGAAGACGTTGGTTTGGCGCACGGGTTGGGGGTTGGGAGATGTGAATGCCTTGTAGGCCGAAGAAGGCGGAGAAGGTCCATTCGTAGTTGATGGGACGGTTGTTGTTAATAATGACGATGATGATGACGGCCCCGCAACCGAGGAGCCGTGAATAGAGGCGTTCGCGCGTTCCTTTCATCTTCCGAATGTACGCAGTAAGGTGTCTTTCATTGTGGCGGAGCTTTACCCGTGGCTCGCGAGGTGTCGGGTTCGCTCGCTTGTACACCTCCGGGGTAGCTCCGGCCATGTAGCTGCGCGCTTGCAGGGTGGAGGGAGAGTCGGTGTCGCGATGATGATGGGAGGGAGAGGCCCGGGTATTCGGGCTGACTGTCGTAGGTACTGTGGCAGTAAGTTGGGGAGGGAATGTCGACGGATCGATCAAACGCCGACCGTCGGTAGCTACGCCTCGTCGACCTTGCGCCCCACAGTGGTCACCTGAAGGCACGGCCGGGAGATTGACCAACCCAGCGCGAGTGGTGATGTCTGGTCCGTTAACGCCAAGTACCGAAAGTCGTCTCTCTGGCGAGCACAATCTAAAATCAAGATCGACACGACAGGCTCCTGTGCCATCATCGAGAGCACCCGGAGCACCTGGTGTGCCCAAGGCGAAATCATCCTTCTGATCCAGTGACACGATACCATCTTCCACGCCGCCATCGCCACCAACCGCGACCACGTCAACGCTTCCGCCAGCGTCGGTAATGATGATGGAGGTAGCTGGTGGATCATCAGATACGATGCCCACGGTGCGACGGGTTGGGAGGGTGATCGAGACGGAAGGCCGACGTTCGGGCGAAGGGGAGGCAGAGGGTACTATGGCCTGGCCCACTTGTCGGCGAAGATCCATGTTGATATCTACATCGCGATCGGCGTCTAGGTCTCCTTCAGCGTCTCCATCATCTTCCGTCTCTGTCTCGGCGCGCAAAGTGTCTGGAGACGGGGTGAGACGGGGGTGCTCGACGATACGGGCTTGGACCGGGCATTGGCGTATTGCAGTTTGGGGAGGGGTGGGTTGCGCTGGCGCGTCATCCCATATCTTCTTCCCATAACGGCCCCGCTCCTTTCTCTTCCTGGGACAAGAACTGTCGTTCTGGGTGTCGTAGAGCCGATAGGAGTCGTATTCGCCGACGTATCCGCTGATGTGTCGATGTCGCTGTTGGATTGGGATGTGGACTCCGACGTTGCTGGTCGAGAGACAGTGAGCTGAGAGTTCCTGTCGTGTGCGGCTGCTGTGTTATCTTCCATAATTTCGTCCTGGGGGAACGTAAGGGTCACGCAATGGGGGCAATCGAAGGGAAAACATACCTCGCGCTCCGCAGATCGTCCCTCCGCTTGCTGCTCCATTTGCTGCTGAATGAGAGCCCTATATAGTTCATCGACATCCTGACGCTGTCTCTGCTCGTTCTGCAACATTCGCCTTGCCTGACGCTGCTCCCTCGTCTACCTGGGCATGCCGGTGGCACTCGCACTGGGACCAACCGCGAATCCCTTGTCCGCAAGCCACGCCTCCCAACGCCGGAGAGGCACTGAAAATCGATTGAGAACCTGCAGTCGGCGTGTTTATCGAGTTTGTTCGACCGTGCAGTGGGCGGGGAAAGTTCATACAGCACCTAACGTAGTCGCCTCTCCTCTGTGCCATCCCTTGTCGATGGGAACCCGACGGGTATTCACCTTGTCTGCCTCGGCTGCGCACTTCGCAGCCACATCAAGCTGGTCTTTATCGTCGTCAATCGCCCTCTTCGTTCGAGTCGGCATAGAGAATGCGGCGGTGTTAATGCGGAGTCAGAGAGAGGAAGAGTCGAGAGGGCAGGCAGCGCTGGCTTCGCCGTAGTGTTCCGTAAGTAAGCTTTTCCCAGAGTTAGTAACATGTTAGCAACTCACAGATTGGTGGAGTTGTTGTTAACGATGATACTAACATGTTATTAACAATAGTAACTATATAGGGGCGAGCCTGCTAATCAAATGCCCAACGTATCGTGCCATCACTGCCAGTATCCAATGGAGGAGAGAGGTTGGTAACTGCTTGCTCCCCGTCGGCAGGTCCATCATCCGCATGTAAGTCTCGCAGCACCGGCAAATCAAGCTCAACTTCTACTCCCACGGTGATTTCGTCTGACGGAACGAACATCAGGTCAGTGGCACTCGATTCACCCACGTCCGATTCGTAGTCACTTTCAGCTTCCGAATCAGACTCGGACTCGGACTCGATATTACCACCATTTCCAGGATTCAAGGAGGCAGCGCCAGTTTTGAAATCATTGAATAGAGTTGTTTTCATGTCCTGGAATTTCACCGTTGGTCGGTTCGAAGGTTTCTTCTCCTTTTGCTTTATGAGCTACTGAAGATATGCAAGTAGAGGTAGACTCACCCCACTCTTGCGAATATAATGTGATCACAACTGTGCCAGTTTGACAATAGTATCTGATTTCTGATGGCTATGATGTGGGGCATTAATCCATAAGAAGACTGAGGCAGTTCGTTCATCTGCCATGGAGTTTGGAGTCATTGCAAAGAGTTTGATGGCGCAATGCTAGCACACCATGCACTGATCTATAATCTTACGCTGGGACTGATGAAAGTATGGTAAATGTATTCTGATTACTTTCTCCAGTACTTTTCGGCTCAATATTGGAAAAGTATTGATCAGAAATTGCCTTATTTGGCAATTTCCGCTCAATACTTTCCTAATACCAAGCCCAAAAGTACTAGAGAAAATAAATGGTTTACTTTCACCTTATTTTTAGTAATCCCAGCTTAAACGTATGGATCAGTGCACGGTGTGTAGGTATAGGGCCAAGGTTAGATGATGATTACAGATGATCAGAAATGAATGGACTGCAAGAACAGCAGATGATGGGTTCTGCTCCAGTAGGCGCCACCAGTCCATTGGAGACATGTCCTCAAGAAGCAGAGTGTTGAAGTGGTAGTTACCTTCTTTGAAAGCATGCAGCTGGTGTGACAAAGCTGTCAGAGCTTGGCTTGCTGCGACACCTGCAACAATAATCCCTTTGTTTTCATATTCACAGCACAACATAACCATCAAGAAATTACCTATCCATTTGAATGTTTCTTCACCATCATGAGGGAGAACACATCAGAAGCCAGATGCTCCTGAGATTCTCAGCATGTTGATGGCAAGAGGATTGATCCCCTTTAGCACATTGGAGTTCCGGAAACCTAGAACATAGTGAATACATGGCAACAGATCAGGTTATTACAGCTGTTTGCAAAGAGGATGGCACTAAAAGCAGAAGGTGAAGTATGTAAGACTTGTGGACTTAGAATTATTTTGTCAAGTTTGGACTTAGGAATTCTCAACCTACCAACTGATAATATGCCTCTTAGTAGGATTGCTGAGCTTCGGATAAAGATAAATGACTCCCGACTACTATCCTAAGCTATCTCCACCTATAGCTATTAACCCTTGAGCTGGGAAAAGTCAATCTATCAAGGACACTGTTTCTGTTCACTGTATTGTTGTGCTGAGCAGTTGCTTGAGATTAACTCAATTTCACAATATAAGTAGAATTCTAAGATAGTTTTCACATTGAATGAAGTTACAATGATAGAGCAAGCACAGAGCATGGAACCAGGCAAACACCTCGAAAGTGACACATTCAGATAATGTGACAAGTCCAAAGTTGACGAAATATTTCAGAGTCCGAAAATCTTATATATTTCACTTTCCACTTTTAGTGCCATCCTTTATGCAAACGGCTGTAAACACGAACGAGGATCAAGAAAGAATGATGTGATAAAAATATCTGAGGGTCCATCATGAATTGATTGATTAAAGTGATAGTTGCAGAGGCGGCGAATGTTCTCGGCAACATCATTTGGCAATCCGATATCAGACTGCAGGGTGTAGTTCATGCTCACCATAATTGCAAGCCAGAATACATAGACATCTGCCGCAGTAGCATGAGAAGACTCAAGACAGGTTATAGACTTGGCCAAGGGCTTGGTAACAGAGAGAAACTGCTGAAGATTCATCTTGAAGGTGATGGTCGAGGCTGTCCTGGGAATAAACTTTGAATTCACGTCAGGTATCTTTACGAGATGGGATCCACATATGTCTCGGATCGCTGGCAAACACTGTTTGGCAGATGCGGCAGCATGATGTGTTGACCTGAAGCATGTCTTCCCAATAGATACTAACCCACGCAGAATCATGTGAACTCTATGTGCCTTCTTGAGGTGCGAGTTTGCAATGGTGGACTTCTTGAAGAACTTCACAGTATGATGGACATCCTTGATGATCTATATCATGTCAGTACATTAATTCTGACCTTGCATTAATCAAGACATTACCCCTTTAAAGTGCAGCAGGTTGCAGATGTCCTTGGTGAGATTATTGAGACAATGGCAAGGATCTGCCATGTTTAGAATCCAGGGGTACTCCTTTTGAACTTTCTCGCATGCTACACAAGTGTTTCCTGTGTTGTCTGAGCAAATCCCAGTGAACTGGGAGGGTCCTACTTGTTGGATGGCCTATGGTGAGTTGTGACGAACAAGCCATGAACAATGATGATTCAAGTTCATGCAAACAATTACTTACATTATCCAGAATCTGAAATAAATGGTGTCTGGTATGTGATTCATCCGATGCTTCGTTCCCTTCAAAGACATATATGACACAATCCGCAGTGATTACGTGGATGGTATACACTAATTCTGGTGCTCGGGTTGTGTTCCCATCAAATGTGATGGTCAGGTTTTCGCACATCCACAGTTCCTTGATTTGAACTGTTTGGACATGTCCTACTTCTTGGGGTATCAGAATATCTTGAATGCGACACGAAGTTGGGGAAATGAGGCAAGCATCCACATTCTTCACCAATTTCTTCCATTCAGGATAGTCAAACGCTGCCAGGGGTATGTTGGCAACAATGGCAAACTTCAGAAGATCTGCCTCCAACTGTGCATTCTGCCCATCGATTCGAGTCTTCCTAGATACCGTGTAAACAATAGATGGCGCTGTCTTGGATACCGGAATGCTTGATACCGATAACTCCATGGTGTACACGATCTTCTTCTTTTCACCAGCCAGGTTCATTCGAGCCACTTTGACCAAAGGTGCATTCTTGCTTAAATCTTGGTTGACCTCCTCTCAAAGCTCTTTTGGCAGATGTTCACAGTCAGCAGCATGGTCCTTTATCTGTTTAAGATTTCGATGGGGCCCTGCAAAGATCTTGTCACAGACGGTCGTGCATCTGGCTGGCTGGCAAGCAGGATCCATTCCAACACAGCGGAAGATCAATTTACGAGCTGGATCATGCTTCTCGTAGCAAGCGAGTGCAAGCTTTTGGCCAAGTTGGCAGGGCTGTCTCCCTCCCTTTGCCTTCTTGACCACCAGCTCGTCCAATGGTTCGTAGTCATCCCAAATTGTTGCAGAAGCTGATTGCAACAGTAGGTGAACCACTGGCACTTCTCGCTCCTTTCTTTTTCCTATTGCCAACGCTTTGAGTCCTCTGGCCTCTGAACTTGGTACATGCAGTGGCTTTGGCTGGGATGCAGTAGGCTATTCATGGTAAGCTCACAGGATCAGTAATAATGTCTCCAGGAACTTACCAATTCCAATTTAGCTTTGTGAAACTGAGCCTTGCAGGCATTCTTTAAGTCCTCCACCCATTTCAACAAGATTGCAGATTCCAGGTGCACCACAAGCTTGCTAGCTAGCACATCAACCACTGTGAGAAGCCCAGCTCCCCTTTCACACAATTTGAATGGAATATCTCCAGCCTGTCTCCCTCCTGGCGTGAACGACACCTCCAGATCTTGGTTCAACACCGACTCCCTTGCCCCATATGTATACAATTTATCGGGATCTGGTTGCCAATTGAGGAAATCATGATGTTCGAAGCCTTCAGATAGAGAGCTTGGTAGAAACTGGATGAGAGTCTTTAGTTCTTGTAGAGACTCTGAAAGGTTCATCATGTTATATAATCAGGAACGAGCTACTAGTACCCTGTGTTAGTAACCTACAGCTTTTTGCCTCTGAGTTTCTAACGTTATTAACCATTATTAACCCGGTTAATAACCCTCAAGTTAATAACTCCAGGGTTACTTACGGAACACTACTTCACCTGCCATATGTTTCCCAGTGTCTTGTAAACACTCTCGCATCTGTTACTGGGCCTGCTGCGCTGTTGTCGCTGGTGGTGAGTTCCGCATGAATTCTGTATTAATCTTACTTACCTGTGTCTTCTTGTATTTCCAGCGCACGGTGGTGATACCGAGAGGAAAACGACTGAGGGCGGGGTTGCCCCATTCCGAACCCAAACCAACTCCACATGGTCGATTGAACTCTGCTCTGTTCCGTTGCCTGATTTGGACTTCAATGTGAAGCATACAAGAACGATGTGAATGGCGATGGCGAAGACAGGATTCCATGACCAACTCCCTCATGCTCCTTCTCCATATTAATGCAAAATGGCGTACTGTGGCATATAACAAACTGCGGGGGGCACATGCCCGTATCTAATTCCACACATGCCCAAGACACGGCAATTGAGCCAGTGAAGCAGTGCATTGGGGGCTATATTGAGGTACCCAAGCTGAAGCTGCCAGGTAAGTCTCCAATCCTTTGAGACAAGTTTTTGCTTTGGCATTAGCAGACACACAGAACGTCCACAGGACTACGAACGACACCAAAAACCAGTTGACATCATCATGGTCACTCCGAACGCTTGCAACTGAAACACAAGACTCCGTGTTCATACCTTTCCAAATGCCGATGAAGCACTGTTGGATCACTATGGAGAATGAAGGATTCACTGATGTATGTACATTACGTACATGCTCCAAATATCTCGCTGCCCAACCTAGGCTATCTCAGTGCTTCAAAATGCCTTGCCTCCGTTACCAACTCTGCCCGCACACAGAAAAGGCGCTACAGTGGAGACTGTCAGCAGCGACGACCCAAAACAAGGACATAAAGGCTTACCTTGTACCTAGTTATACACTGCCGCGACGAGGGATACATCAAGAGGAGTGCAGGCTCACCTGGGCAAAACCTTCACCAGACACATTGTCACCCTCTGCACTTCTACAGAACAGCCTCCAGCCCCCAAACCCACCCCGAGAGATATCAAAGGAACATATAGCAGCGAGACACTGACAAAACATTGCGACGTCAAGAACCTT
This sequence comes from Pleurotus tuoliensis, assembly GCA_036872985.1. NCBI lineage: Eukaryota > Fungi > Basidiomycota > Agaricomycetes > Agaricales > Pleurotaceae > Pleurotus > Pleurotus tuoliensis. The sequence goes on from JAYMDH010000013.1 coordinate 610,391, forward strand.
GTGAGAAAAAGGTTAGGATCATCATCAGGATGGCGTGAGAAGTATGATAATCGCCTTCACCTTACCTGCTTGTTTGGATGGTCAATCGGCTACTTAATCTCTCCTTCGTCAAGTGCTATCATGATAAGAAGGCTGACGTGTCACATAGGCATCACCCGAACCACTAAAAACGTCAAAAAGAAGCAGAGTCCAATATGCCACAGAGTCCAGTACACCAAACACAAAAGGCTAGCTAGTAGATGAACTCCCCTAACCACTCCCCTGCGACTGCATTCCCTTGACTGTGGTGTCTAGTTGATAGGAGTCTTCGCATTGGGCAATGAATGGCATCAGTTGGCACTTTGCTTGAGCTGCATGTAGCTTTCATCATGACTGGTGACAGTGAAGCTTGGCGAGGCAATGGAACACTGACCCGTAATGAAGTTGCCACTCATATGTGGCTAGCTTGGAATCACTTGGTGGCGGCAGCATTTCGTAGATGTAGATTGACGGCTCCATATCACAGCCAAAAGAGGAAGCCAACAAAGTATTGCATGGAATAGGGGTAGTCAAACAATAATTCCTTGACAAGACTTATCAGTCACTAAATGGCTGTTTTTATGTTCAATGATAGAGTTGATATCAATTCGAAACAAGTGTGCTATTTGTTTCATCTGCAAGTGTAGCCATTCTGTCTCAATGAATAAAGGTCAGAATGATTATATATTAAAGGTCAGACAGGACTCTTTCACAGTTTCAACTCAGCTCATTATTCACCAACCCCATCTCGTCTACCACCTTCACCATGGGTCACGGTTGCTCCGAACTCAACCACTCGGCCAAAGGAACACTTTGGCCAATCATGCTAAGAGTAAGTGAATCTATTATAAGTGAGTTATAGCCTTGAACTGTTGTATTGCTCACTGATGCGCATGTGGAAACAAACTGAATGTTTGCACTCAAACACGACCCCAGAGTTGACCCAGACAGCTGCACCACCTGTGTATAAACCAACCGGATGCCCAAGGCTCTACAGAACTCCAGAGGAGAAGGCCACAGCTAATTGCATGTCAAACCTACCGAACTTTAGTAACCCTCTGAAATCTTAATCTCTACTTTGGTGCAAAATAGCTATTAGTGCTCGCAAAGCCGTCCATTATCGTGTGAAGACCTGTGTGTGTGTACTAGTGCTACAGGCAGGGGTGATAGTATATGAACTATTGCATGCTAGCATTATATTAATAATATTGTATTGCGCAGTCATCTTCCTTGGACCTGTCATTGAGCTATTATTATCTCGTGTAACATAGTCTACCATCATGTAGTAAGATATATATTGCTTCTACAAATATATGTAACACCGCTGCAAAATAACGGTTATGGGTCTGTTTAAATTAAGGAAACATACAACACTAAACTAACATGGTTGAAAAAGAATCTTTCAATTCATGGCCCAGATATTGGATAAGGGAGAGAAAGATGGTGAGATTCCTGTGAGGTGAATAGTAAGCAAAGGGGAGGCATGGAGGGGGAGCAACGATGAGAACACTACAGGCAAATATACCAGGAGATGAATTAATGTTGCATGGCCATCCAGATCTGTATTGAGCCTGAAAATAAATATGTAGTTTCCATGGATGTGGAGGCAAAGGAAGGCTCAGAGATCCGAGATCTCCATCAGCGCGCTTGTGTCCTCACATGCATAGGTATCCATATGAGGCTCGACAGTACATGTACTGACTGAATTATATATCACTCAGTCACTAACTCTGCCTACAATCAAGGATGTATCACGCTTGAATGGTGACTAGGCTTAGTTGATGTATCAGTCTGCTGTATAGGCCTGTTGTCCTAAATTATTGATGAAAGTATTGTGAAAGTATCAAAGAAATTGCCTTTTTTGGCAATTTTCTTCAATACTTTGCATATACTTTCACCATATTTGGTAATAAAGGATGTTGAAAGTATTTAGAATACTCTCATCATACTTGGACCATTTGTATCATAAAGGTATCTAATCCTGCACGTTGTGGTAGTCAGCTTGTGACAAGGACATGTACTTAGCTATCTAACCTGCCCACAAATAAATGCGCTCATGGGGTCTAAGCCCAGTATATTGAGGTCGACACGAAGCCAACAATGGAATGTGTAGCGGCTGTATTGGTCACCAAGTGCCGGTGACTGGACGCAGGGAGCAGCGCACTAGAACACTTTTCTCACTCACCTCGCAACCTAATATGACCACCCATGCCATCAGGTTCTTTCTGGTAGCTCCGTTTGATGGGTTCATATTGCATGTATCTGTTAACGCTATGTGTTGCGCACAGGGCATTGATTCTACTGACAGTGTACCGGAGTGGCATGTCTGCATTGTATGACGAGCGCGAGGGCATGGCGTCGTAGAGTACGTCTGCATCTTGTATCCTCCAACATTGTTCTCATCCTCCCTTATCTTCGTCCTTCCAATTCACGTCTCTTGCCCTAGGTTTTGGCCTTGTCTGCATCCACTGCAGTCACATCGCCTTCCCTTCCTCCTCCTCGCTGCCTTCTCTCCTGCCTCTCTCCCCATCTGCCTCCACGTTGTCACCCTTGCCCTTCACTCTCACTCCCGCACACTCTATCACCTGCAACATGCGCTGGTTGCGCGACGTAGAGTCACATTGGGGCGAAGGAGATAATTTCGTCGCTGGCGAGCCTCGAGTCCTTGCTTGCATTCTGTAGACGACGCCTGTATCTCTTTTCGTCTCCTCGAGGTGTGTCTTTTCAGTTGATAGCCACATTTAGATGTGTCATTCAAACGCCATAAGAAGGGCCGGTTAGTACGACGAACAGGCAGCAACTCAGAGGCAGCTTACCTCCCCTCCTAACTCCAGCAGTGCTGTTCTTGTCGCTTCTCACCTGACTCCTCCGCGGACGCTCCTCCTTCGCCGGTTTGACACCAGTGCATAGCCCTCGACATGTCCTTTGCCGTCCTCACCGTCCTCACCGTCCTCGTCGTCAACGCTGAAGAATCCCCAGGATAGTAACAGACTACTGGCGTTCAGCGCCCTTTCGTTGACTGCCTGTTTCGTTGCCACGGCGTTTCAGCTGGATGCGCTGGGGGAAAGCAGTACGGCCCCCTCGTAATCGCGGCTCCACCTTCACCGCTGGACACTGGACGACGCACTGGGCGACGCGAATTCCCCGTCCTAACCTTCGTGCGTGGTGCGTCGACGAGAGGTTGGGGATGCTGGAAATATCATTGACGTTATACCAGCGTCACGGATGCACAGCATGAATCTTTTCCAACTCCATCCCGTTCCCTGGCTCGCCTTCGGTGGTTGCGTTCTGGCCGAGTCATGCATCCGTCTGATGTCTATCTTCGACCTCGCACCTTGCATCTTCCACCCCACATTCTGTGTTCTGCGTGTCGCGTTTGTGCGTTGCCGTTTGCGTTTGCCGTTTGCGTTCTGTTATCCTTTTATATTACGCCGCCGTTTTCCCTTCCCTTTTGTGTGTTGCGTTTGCTGATCCTCACTCGTCTAGCCAGCCTCTCACATCAGCAAAACCCCACGAATCTGATCATTGGCCGACAAACCCCCACAGTTGCTGGTAAACCCCACAAGCGCTTATAACAAAAGTAAGGTTGACGCACCCCTGGCAAGAGTCCGACGACGTACCAGCCCATCTCAACATTTCCTGTCAGACGACATCAGGATGACGAGGTGAGAAAAAATGATGACCCATGGTACACACATGGTCAGCTCCCCCTACATTATGCCACCTTGTCATGGGCTGGCCAGATACATATATTAGAATTTGCTATTTGTGGCATTTCTGGTTTATTATCAGATGTCGGATAGACGGCAAAAGGAATAGTTTGCATTATATAGTATAAACAGTACATCAAAGTAATAAGTAGTCAGTTAGATGTTGTTTAATGAGCCATTCCTAATTCGTCAACTAGTGGTACTTCAGGGTTCGAAAGTTGAACGTTTGAACATTGAACGTTGAATATTGAATTACTGAGTATGCACGTACGCATTGAAGCAAGTAGGTGGCTACAACACTGAGGACTGAGGTTCGTCATGTTGACAAGAACATTATGAAGGACGACATACCTCTCGCCAACATCGGGAAAGCCCCAGGACTCGAGAAACTCCATATATGCATTGTTGTTCCTGGGGTATGGAGCTAGTTATACCGAAACTGTCACTAGGTAGACGTGGGCGGACTCACAAGATCTGACGCAGCTATGATGCTGACAGTATGCTCAGCATGGGGGCGGCAGACTTCGACTGATGTGCACTGGATGATGTACAGAATGGACGGGCGAGGAGGGAGTGAGAGAGAGGCAGTGGGTGAGGAAGAGGGAGGAAAAGCGGATTATATGTACGCATGGACGTTTAGGGCAGGCTGGTGTAAGACTTGGTGAATGCGCGAGGTTCGAGGACGAGAGAATCGAAGGACGATGTGAGGCGCAGCTGCCAGTGAATCTGATAATATGGCTGATGGATCAGTCGTTCATTGTATGCAGCTGGCCAAAGCTCACCGGATAATTCCAACATGGCCAGACACCTCTAGTGTCGTACAACGTTGAGGAGCAATTGATCGAGCGATTTCAAGTGGGAAATCAGAATGAATGAGCGCAGCCAGACACAGACAAGAGGCAAACAAGACGATCGCTGTGTGCTAGTGCCGACTGTTTGAGCGTCAGATTAAGCCCATGTGACCATTTTCCGGTTAGGGGCATCTTGTTGATGGTCATTTACCAAGGCCCTCAGCCACGACCAGACTTAGTGTCTTTTGCTGATGCAAGCGCAGACGAACCCCTGCCAACACGTTCAGCGCAACCGCACGATGAGCAGAAGCAGTGTAAGTGCGTACCTCACCATGTATTCGTCTGCCCTTCTGGCCTTTTCGTTTCGGCGTTCTCATTCTCGTTCCGGCACCCCGCGTTTGCTTTCGTTTGCGTTCATTTCCGTTCATTTCCGACTTGCTATCCTGAGTCCCGGCACAATCTGATGTATTTGCACCGATCTAGGTCGACGAGTTGGCAGTTTACTCTGTTTTGCGTGGCGTGGAAGGTATTTGGGGGCACCTCCGTGGCGTTTCGGGATTCGGCAGCCAGCTAAGGCTGTTTCGGTGCGTAGCCTTGATTAAGGTGATGCGGGGAGTTGTGGGGTAGCACTGGGGTAGTGTGAAAGTCTCGGCTATTGTAGCCATTCTCGTGGTCGTTATAGTCGCCGTTGGAGTTGGTGGATGGGGTGGAGTAGCGTCGGGAGTCGTAAGTCGTTGTAGGCATGCAGAGAACGCCATGAGATGGCGCTTTCGGTAGCCTTTGTGAGTCTTCGCTTTCTCTGCTTCCGTTTTCGTTCGCGTCCCCCTCCCTTTACCTTCCTCGTCCCCCTCTTCTTCGCCTCCCGTCAGCTGTGCCTTTGTCGTCTTCCCTGTTCCGACCCTTTGCTGGTTCGCTCTTTCACTCCCCTCACCTCTGCTGACCCCATCTCTCTTGTTTCGTAGGCTTCTCGAACACAGTCGAAACGTCAACTTGGCGGCGACGGCACGATGACGAGGGGGCCGAATGGTGGTGTGGACTACGCGGGTGCTGCGGACATCAGTTCGAAATGATTGCAGCTCTGTACCAACTCACAGCGGCGGGTGAGTCCCTCTGCTGCAATCTACCATTGCAAGATCGTGAGCATGGCGCTGCACTTTCCGATGATGGCAAGGAGGGAGAGCAGCTGGTAGTAGGACATCAGCACACTCGACGACGGGGGATGCGTTTGAATAACGTTCAATGGTGGCGACGGACCAGGTCGCCAGCGCTCGAGCGAGCAGTTCTGTCGTTGGGACTTCCGAACTCAAACTTCAACACGAGGCGCCGTTGAATTTGGCCCAGTAACACAGTGGCCCCCTGTGATTAATGCGAACACTCAAACACTCAAGCTACTCGAAGTACTCAACATCAAGCACGATCGACGATCGCCAGATCCAGCGTCACGCAGTATTCTCGCTCGCGACTAGCCCGTCGTCTAGCTATCTCAAAGTAATATTATCATTAGCTAAATAGAATACATGCAAAAGTGCTACGAAAAGGTACGTACTTCCGTCTCTTTCTCCGTTTCCCCCTCTTTCCTTTTCGTTCCCTCGTTTCTCTTCCCCTGTTTCGTTCTCCCTTCGCCCTTTCATAGACGCGTAGCCGAACCAGGCACCCGCCTTCGCGTTTGCATGGCCGCTTCCCCTTTCTCCATTTGCCTTCTTTCTTTCTCCTTTCATGTAGCGCGCCGTCGGTGTAGAGCAGCAGGATGTCCTCATCTTGGCGCCCTCTCGCCATTCGTGGGGGTCGAGTGTGTATAGGGCCATCTGCCTCTGTCGAAGTCGGTCGTTGATGGCTGACGGTGATTGGTAGATAGACGATGGTTGGCGGATTGGTGGGGGATGTATCGTACCGTAACGCATGATCGACCGGCGGCGTTGACGGTTGCATCATCCCCCACACTCCTCCCTTGCTTTCCCTTGCCCTCCCTTGCCCCTTCGTGTCCCTTTCGTTTCATTTCGTTTTGTGTCCCTTTCATTCCCCATTGCATTTGCGTTCTTTTTTGCATTTGCAGTTTGCCGTTTGCATTTACCGTTTACCGTTTATCGTTTAACGTTCTGAATGTCCGACCCTTCCCACTCTTCTTCCCTTCATTCCCAGCCTTCGTTCCAGTCCCTCGTGTCTCATTTCCTTTTTCGCATTTCTCCGTTTCTCATTCCCCGTTTCCCCATTTAATGTTTCGTTTGGGCGCTGCTGACGACTCCGCGACCCCGCTATTCAGGGCAGCAGGATGGCATGGGGTCGTAGGATGGAAAGGGTTGGCGTAGGTTGGCGTGATAGACTGGGATGGGTGGCTGAAGGGTCGTGCAAGGAGCGTACTTGCGTCCTCCTGCATTCGTTCCCCATTGGGTGTTGCACGTTGCGCGTTTGCGCTATGCCGCGGTTCGTCTCCCATTCCTCTGTCCACCTCTTCTCCTCATTCGTTCCCGTCCCTCCGACCTTGCGTTCCCGTCACTGTTGCCGTCCGCTAGCAATCTGGTAGTCTGATACTCACCCCCTTTGTCAATCCCGCCGTCACCCACTCGTTCGCTGGCTGGCCGGTTCAAACTCGAACGGGATGCGAGGGCCGCACGTTGCACGACGAGTGCGCTGGCGCAAAGATGCGTCAGTCGCGTTTGCTCGTTCGTTCAAAGGGGCGACACACCTTGGGCATTCTCCGTCTCCCTGTTATTTCCCTTTCCTGCTTCGTCTCTCTTTCGCGTTTCCCTCCTCTATGTCTCATTGCCGTCCGTTTTCCGTTTTCCGTTTTCCGTTTCCCTTCATCTCCCTCCGCTTTCTCAAAGCTCGTGTGCGCATGGTAATCGAACGCGCACCTCCGTTCATTCGTTGTCTCGCGCACAACCGTCGCCGTTTCCCTTTTTCTGTCGCGTAGTTTCTCCGTGGGGTCATCCTTGCCGTTTCCTTCGCTTTCCCTTATCCTTTTCTCTTGACTCCTCGTTTCGTCTTTGGTGTTTCGTTGGTGCGTACTAACTTGGCGCAAAGCGTGGATGCTGGAGGGTGATCAGCGGCGAGGACGCATTGGATTGGGTGTTGGAGGCGTGGTAGACGATGCGGGAGATGTCTTGGGACGACTTGGCATGTCCTGGGTGTGTAAGAGAGCGACTGAATGAATGAATGCGTGGGTAAGGAGCGAGAACGAACCAATGGGGTACGTACTGGATTAAGACCCATTAGCGACACACGAATGGGCCGCTTCGCTACCCTGACCTCCAGAGACGACGGAGAAGACGGCGTCGTGGTGTTGTATGGGTCGCTTGAGGCTGGATGATGCGCGGAGTGGTGAACGAAAGCCTAGCGCTCGATGGTGCTTGATGGATGGGGCAAGGTCGAAATATGGTGGGCCAAAGTTCTCGGTGAATGGGAGGACTTGGTGTCGGTGGTTGAGGGTTAAGTGAAGGGAGAAGTTGAGGTGGAGACGTCGATGATTGGTATGTAACGGCGTGTTGCACGAGTGGGGAAGGAGGTACGCAGCCAGGGTAAGCAGAGAGTGGAGGAGACAGTTGGGGAACTGCGAGACTTTCCCCCATTCCTTCCCTTTCTTTCTCTCATATGGTTCGTTTGGCTTGGTTTCGGGTTAATGTCCTGTTTTCGCTCGTTCGCGTCGTTGGCCCTTGCGTTTACCATTCGTTTCCCTTCGTCTAATTACATTTTCGGCATGTGATCGCTGACTTCAGCACTTCGGGCAAATCCAGGGTGATGGCGGAGTGGTTTGGATTGGGTGGTCGGACGTGTTCGAGACGTCGTAGACAACGTAGACAACGTCCTTGCAGGTTCTTGGGCGTGTTTAGACAATCTGCGTGAGTGAGGGAGCAAGTAAGAAGCGGCGCGCCAAAGGGTGGAGGGAGTATGTTGGCGACAGGGTGACAGACTTGAATGCCCACGAGGTGCACCTGTTTCAAAGTGAATGGAGGCGTAGATGGGCAGAACGAACGCAGACTTACGTTCGGACTTTGAGCAATCCATTGAATCCTGGCACGGGAGGGTCCGTAATCGAGGGAGGAGCAAGGATATATGTGAAAGAGGCCAGCGGCTACGACATCAAGTAGGTAAACTGTGTTCTCGTTGTAAGTGGTACGGCGTTCATACCTAGCTCGAGCGCATTTAGGCAGTGCCACCTTGACAAACCGGCATCCCATCTTCCATCAACTGTATCCGCTCTCTTTGACACTGAGACACCTCTCTCATCTCCTCGTCTGAGTCGACCGTAGTCGGCGTTTGGGACCAGCGTAGTGTCCTCCGGCGTGAATCGAAATTTGTTGTCGTCTCTACTGCCACCCATAGACGCCGCCGTCCTAGTTCGGACGTATATCTGTCTGCGGGAACAGGTCAGTCTGCACTGACGTTTGATGTTCATTGTCGTGCTTACCTGCAGCCATTCCCTCTATCCTGTGTATCCCAGGCACGTCCCGCGATTCGAGTTCGCCCGTCGACACGATGGCGCCTTTGTGCTTGAGAATCCCATGATATCAGTGATGGCTACAAGGGAGGCTCTAGAGTTCGTTGGTCAGGAGGAACGACTGCGAGGCGAAGGTGAAATTCGTACTGACATCCGCTGATTGCTCGCCCAGACAGGTGATGCTCGTGTCCCTACGGATTTGGCAGGCGGCGATATGGAGGGAGTACGACCGAGGCAGAGTTACCCGCGTTGTGGCGCTCGAACCATCACCGACGTCGTCGATACCATTAACCTCTCAAATGCAGACACGACGGCGGCTAAAACTCGAACCGGCGCCCGCTATCGCACGACCATTGCAAACCGATACCAGAGTGAAACCTTACGCACCCGCCAGACCGACGTCGATTGAACCCAGCGAGCAGAGGGATGGATTACGGAGTATGAGCATTGGGAGGTAATGAATCGGTCAACACCCCAGTTGCCATCAGGTGAGTCTCGAAGTGTCTGGAATAGCTTTTCGGCTCATTTGAATATTGGCAGCCGTGGAGAATGGTTACGCGATGGCGAGCGACGTTGAACGTTGACATGTCGTTAGCTCGCTGAAGAAGCCAGCATGCATATGTACCCCCAAGCTCGACTGGGGCAGTCTTGGGTAAGCCTACAGCGCCCTCACGACTTTTCAGGCCCCCCCAACCACTCTAGGACTATGCACGCGCGAGATTGGCAGAATGGGGTCGCGGATGAGCACGCATTTGGTACACTGGGTTAGGCAGGTTCGTTGGCGTATCAGCAGACGAGCAGAATGCTAGCTCCATCGCGAACGACGTCGAATGCGGGTTCCACGCGGTCTGGATGGGTTGTTATTGACGAATATATACCCAAGCCGTCCGTATCGTTTTTGGGGTTCACCTAGCCGCGCCGTCGACTCGACTTGCATCTGCTATATCCTCCACACCGTTCAGATGCTCACAAGCGATGCTATACGTGGAGAAATAGAAGGAGCGGCCAACGTGCACGTACACGGTGTCGGAGATAACGCATGGGCGTGAGGTTCGTAGATGGGGCATAGACGATGTAGAGCCCACGCGACAGGTACGTGGGATGGATACAATGCTCATATACGTACTGATACATGGTTCCCATCTACGACAGCCGTTAATACTCGACACCCTCAAACTCTTCAAACCCGCAAGACTCTTCTGAGATCGGCACTCCGTTTCGCGAAATAGCAGACGCTATCAAGATCCGGCTCCGCACTTAAACGCCTGCCGCCGTAGCCGCAACGGCATACTTCGTCTACAGCTCCGGTCATCCGGTCCTTAAAGCTTTGATGGCGACGGCAGAATGTCGAAGCGCCGCGCTAACCTGCCGTTTTAGGTTGACGCGTCGACGGTTCCCGCCCATGGCAAAGACTGGTATGTTTGCAGAGGACAGCACTACACCGTCAACGCTAACGTCCGACGTTAGCAGCTGGTAGACCCCGTCCTTGGGTATCTCATGGTGCGTGCCAGTTTTTTTGTCAGTGCGTACAATTAAATATTGTAGGAGATGAAGTAGGAGGCCCTTCGAGATGATGTGCCTATGCCATAACGACGAGACGTTCGCTGTTGGACCAGTACTGTCAATGTAACATCGCTAGATGACCCATTCAATTGCCAGACTGAATATTTCAATGTATCCTCTGGCTACCGAGCTAGCGCCATGCCAGCTCGTCCACCATAACCTACTTTCTCAGATTTGATATAGACTACGAGGAGTTCAGTGGGAGAAAGCGCGTCGATGAAGTACCAAATTAAACACGAACAAATCTCACGCATTTGTGTAACGTGTTGCGTATCGCTACTGCATACACTGTTCTACTTCTAAACTATTGTCCGGCCACCATGTCCGACATTACCTCTACTGATTTGTCTTGGGGCAATAACCCTCTACCATGATGCGTAGTGTCATTCGCGAAGAATTAGCAGCCATCATTGGTGAGCGTCGCACCGCCTCTGCCATGGCCAGATCCCCCACCGAGACATCAGCGCTGGGAATATTATGATATCCGCCTCGAATGACCCTAGCGCGGGGGAAGAGGGCTTCTTGATGGACGTTTGCGAGGATTGATCAAGTCATGCATGCTACGACGATCCACAGCGTACGACATGGAGTGCCCTGAGGCGGGGCATTCAGATGACCGTACGAGTCCAGCTTTTCCCGATCGGGCTTTCTGCTGATATCGACTAAATTTAGGGCACCGTGCAGTTCACGGACAGAGAAATCTTGCAGTACATTGTCAACAACAAGCTGATTGAACACAAAGAATCGTATGATCTTGTATCGTTCGCTTGTGTTTTAGCCTACGTCGTGCTCCGCCGTCTACTTCGCGATCCCAAGGATGAGAGGAACACAATGTTCTCGGAGGATCGAATCGCTATTCAGAAGTCGTACGACCAGTCGTTCGGCGCTCTCAAAAAATCGAGGTCAGCTCCTCAGCGATCCGACGCACCTTGGCCGCAGTGCCCTGACTCCCATAGTGGAGCGAGTTGGGTGTGGCATCTGCGACGTGGAATTGGGAATTCGGGAAGAGGGGGATGTAGTCCGCTCCGAGACGGCTATGACCCGTGACGATCAACGGTCAAAGGTGGCAAGCCAGATCTTTCGCGGCCCCCAATAGAGTGATGCATGGCGCTTCAAAAATCTTAAAGGACAACTGGGTCGCTGTGTGGAGACCAGTAAGTATGACGTTTGATGAAATCGGAATTTGGTGAGCTTACAAGATGAAGTTCAGTACGTCGCCTTCCACCGCGTTAGCAACGTACGGGGGAGGGTAGGCTAGTTCTCGTCCTAGAGGGCAAAACAAAATATTCCAGCCATTTGCGTGAAGGTAGACAGGATATCGAAGAGACGAAAAGGAGAGAACGCACTGATGAGACGTGGTCTTCGATGCCCACTTTTTATATCACACTGAGTGTATGCCGTACCGATTGTATGGCTAGAAGTAGGGCTAGAATATACGCACCAACGTTGCAACACTCTGATCAACGGCAAAGCGTCGCTAGAGATCTTAGTTCGCGTCGGCATGGGTATTGGAACTGAACGTCGGGCTTAAATACATACATATTACTTCTCTTGTTCCTCCTGTCGAAGTATTCGTACCATATAAAATATATTCAGTTATATCAATAGAATGGAGGTATCTACCGTAATCATGCTGAACTGTAGTCATGCTGAACTCGGGAATCAGATCCTCGTCCCAAGTCACGGCGCCCTTTTCGAAAAGGATTACAATCGTTGATCCACCTGACGCGTGAAGAAGATAATCAGTCAACAGGAAGCGTCGGGGGAAGGATTATATGTTACCGAATGCGAAGTAACCGAACCCATCACCCCGCTTGGCGGAGTTGCCCTCATTCACCGTAGTCATGATACTTCCAACCATCATTGCTCCAATGCAGACGGCCATGACACGACCGAATTGCGGACTGTCAATGGGAACAATCTTCCAGACATTCTCGCCATAGACATCCAATGCCGTGCGAATGGCTTGAGGCTACATACACATTAGGCATGATAAAGTGAAAAACGGAAGAAATGCTCACATTGACAGTGTAGTATTCGCCATCAATGTAAGTCATGGGTCCAATCGTTCCGTCAACCGGAGAATGGAAACGGTGATAATCCTGTGGTGCAAGGCAGAAGATTGCAAGGGCGCCACCAGTATACTTGTCAGCTTCGGCCTTGTACACATCGCCAAGTAGGCGAGCGACCGTGAACTCGCGCCCTTTGATCCATAGACGAGTAGCGTCGCTGACAGTCTCGAAAGCCATCATGCGACGGTCCGCGGCGCAGACCAAACGATAAGCTGATGTCCAGCCGCAGTGCCACCACCCCGGGCACGGGCTCTGTTCTATACGCCGGAGGTGGAGGAAGCTTGTTCTTGTCAACGTTGTTAAAGCTATGCGACGGGCCCGAGAAATCGAGGTTATCGAGGGAAACGCCCTGGCCCTTGTTATCGGAGGCGGTGAGGATCGGTGTGGCGTATCTGGAGCACTATCTTCCTTGTCCATGCGTCGCTTCTCGCTGTCTGGTCGGTTGAGTTCGGTCTCCAAGTACTGGATGATTTCGTCCATAGTTAACCCATCGGAACATGGATCCTTGCCATGGCGAGTGAAGAACGAGTTCACATACTACGAGAGAGGGTCGACCCAAGCGAATCGAGCATCGAGGTCAGCTCTAGATGAGAGATGGCCCTCGTGTCGTCGGTGTCGTATTGCCCGATGTATTGACGCCAGAATTGCTGACGCAAGGCAGCATATGGCTGATATTTCGCTCTGAAAAATATCGATCAGCCGCAGCACCTGGTCAAGAGGGAAATCGAAGACATACTTAACCGTGATAACGGGCTTATGCCTGGCCTCCCAAGCGACATCCTTCTCGGTAGCGAGCGGTAATTTATACTCCTTCATCGGGTGTCCTTCTGCCCCGATCGTGGCGTACAGCCCAGTATTGGGTTCCGGTTGTGGCGCGCCTTCAATCAAATCGCCGACGTGGTCGTTAGAGGAATACTTGTCCCAGTCGAGAATGCTCAGTTGAACCTTGAAGGCCGTCTCGTATCGTCGAACATGGAACAGGAGCTTCTCGTCCCCAACGGGGTTGATGGAGTGCCGTATGACGCGCGTACGGAATACCTTCTTGCCGAAAGAGATGACAACAAATGGGTCCATGTCCCATCCCGTACGTGTCACTGAATGGAAGATAAGGGTATTGTCGTGGCACGAGCGGAAACCACTCACTATTCGTAAGCCTGGGTAGGTCGTCTGCACCATGAATCGGTAACTTCGCATTCACCCTGCGGCGAAACAAACCGATGTCCATCAAATCAACTGTTAGTACTACTGATACGTTAGCATCTGTAGATTATAGGTCTCCCCCAGTATCGCTGCTGTCATACTTGCCGACTAACAGTTTGCACACCGTTGATAGATATCTGGGGAATTAATGACATTGAAAACATTGTACACAACTTACAGCGGCGTGTACGGCGAACCTACTGACAGACTAACCTAGCTAGTTTGTTGTTTAGCTCATCGCGAGTCCCTGTTCCGCTACAATCCGGTAAACGACGGCCGATCGTGCGGGCGTACGTGCACATTGACTGGACCTGAGTAGTTACTTCGTTTGTAAGACGCGAGACCTCGTCGTCCTTGAGCTGAGAGACCTGTGAAACAAGTGAGTGCCAAGAGATCGAGACAACGAAACCGAAACGAATTGGGAGCTCGCCGTCGCAAACACGAACGACTCAGATACGCAGCGGCGTGCGCCGACGAGAGAAGCAGTGTGCGCCCAATTGAGAGTTCGACCTTGGCCGATTGACGTCTTGTCATGAGCGTCGTAAACGTCAAGGATATCCAAGTCGGCTTTGGCCTGTGTCATCGTGCTGTTAACGTTGCTGAAATCGCCGTCTGTATCTATCTAACCCGTGTTCGTCGTCGTCTGCTTCGTCTGACTCTATTTCTAGGGCCGGCCTTCAAGAATGTTGCTCGCGACATCTAGGTAAGTCATGGCACTGTTAATCCTGTATGATCGATTGGCGCTGACTTACCTCCACGCTATTTAGGCCGTTGGGGAGAGGTACGCCGTCTCCCTACCTCTCTCTTTCTCTCTCTCTCTCTCGCGCGCGCGAGCACTAGGTGTACTCATTCCTTCCTTTCCCCCCTACTTTCGTCTTTCTCTTCTCCCCTTCCTTCCATTCCATTGCTCCAACATCGAGACATCATTTTTCATCTATAACCCACGCCACGCAGGCTGACGGGGCTGAGCATAGTGTTCTCCAGCTGCCAGAAGAAAACATCTTCCTCAACCTCGCTGGCATCATCCTTGTCGTGCGCACTGAGTACTCGGCAACGAACGATAAGCTTCTCCATATTATCCTCACTCCAAATGACGAAGATGTCGTTTTCGAAGCATTCAGATATACGTCCAGCGACGTACGCCATGGTAAGCTTGCGATCAATCATTTTGACTCGGTCGAGCTCTAAACGTAAGAGCCAAGGCGATTTAAGGTGCAGCTTGCTGGGTATCTCCTCGTCCGGGATCGCGAAGAAAGATTCGACGAATACTACGTCGTCTTCGATGATGGTAGAGGAAGGGTCGGGATCGTACCAAATTTCGACAGCGGCCGTGGTGGTACGAAGAGTCGTGTAAGCGAGCTCCTGTTGGACGTTCTTCGCAATGTATTGATTCTTTGATATATCGGGCTCCAAGTACACCGATAACGAAGGAGTCTTGATATTATTAGCGACGTTGATGATTTCCTTCAGGCGCGGTGCACCGAGGGTGACGTTTTTACTCGAGACACCGGCATAATGGTATTGAGTGTCATTTGAGTGGCGATTCACCGATAGACTGGACAGCAAGGGTGCCACACATCTCACCGTGATTCGCAATGAACTGGTTGAACTTCGCCTCGACTTCGCCTCCGAGACGCGAACATAGCGCGAAGATGCATGCTGAAGTTGAGGGTGGCGTTGGTCCGCGCCTCGCGACTCAAGGCGTCATCGCCACGAACGACGATGAGGCGCTTCACGAGGTCTCTTACGGCGTCGACGATATAGGCTGGTGCGAGATCGCTTGGTTTCCGTCGGTCAATGTCGAAGATCTGGCCAAGCATTCTGCACGATTCGGTTGAGATTGACGGGGAGGCACTGGGCCGAGCCAGGAACTGCTCGAGGGAAAACGAATTCGCGCAAGAGTTTCCTGTCTACGCGGAGTCGAGCAAACTCTTCGTCTAGCTTCGCCTGCAGCTTCAGGAAGGAGTCGTCGACTCCGACCTGCAGGACGCCTAGCAGGAAACCTCCAGTGGGATCAACGACGTCGACGTGGTAATCATGCTTGAATTGAACAAGGTTGACACCGAAGGTCGCGATGTTCTGCTTTTCAATAAGGGCGCCGTCCATGCCATCCTCTCCATAGACGAACTGGATGAGATCACCGAAGGAATTTCTGACGGTCCCATTGTAGCAGACCTGAACATCCTCCAAGGCCTTCACGAGACGACGCTGGGTGTAACCCGTTTCGGCAGTCTTAACACAGTGTCGATGAGACCCTCGCGACCAGCCATGGCGTGGAAGAACTCCTGGGGTGTAGCCCCCGAAGATACGAGTTTTTGACGAAGCCCCTTGCTTCAGGACTGAAATAGCCCCCCGGGAAGTAAGGAAGCGTGCGATGACGGAAGCCGAACGGTATACGTCACGTCTCTACACTCTGTTGCCCCACTCAAGCCGACATCTGGGAGATGTTGATGAACGAACCCTTCGAACTGGCGACCACCATCTGTTTAATGTTGTTGTCCTCCTTCAAGTTCTTCTGCGCGTACTGACTAGACGTGTCATGGGCCAAGTTGAGTTGCCGCTCGACTTGACTTTCGAATGATTCACGGATTGTCATACCGGGAGCGGCCTTGGGCTCATCGATAGTTGCTCGCTCCCTGATGGCTGCGACTTCGGCCTTGTGGCTAGCGATAGTTTGTGTGATGAACGCCATGGTCTTAGCGTCGCCGATGCCACTACTGAACCCGTTGGGAAAAAGCCAGTAATTCACGACCTTCTGCAATCCAGAAAACAGCGCGCACGCACCCTCGGGGCCCTTCTCGCGGAAGATGACGCGGACGAGACCGCCTTGAGAAGCACCGACTGTCTTCTCAACTATCCCCCAGATGATCTCCCCATTTTCAGTGCACATGCCGTCGTCGAAATGGGACTCGACGATTTGGGTTCCGCTGCGAGGATCTGCTGGCGAACCCATAAGAGGATGTTCTGGACGGTATTCCAGTCGATGAACGTGCCTCGCAGCATGAGCTTGCGTCTGCCACAAAGGGTATCTTACACGATCCCCGTGACTTGGCTTGTCTGTGTCCCCCAGTGCTCTCTTGGTTCCGCGTCTATCTTCTCATTCGAGTCCGTGCCTGCGCGTCTGCGGTCGTCTCTCCGCCTGCGTCCTTGTGCTCGTGCTTATAATCGTCTTCGTCATTTCGTCGGCTTTGAGCCTGCACGTCTCTCTGCGGGCTCCTCGTTGGGTGTACGCTGGTGTTGGTGTTGATGTTCACCGTCACGGGGGAGTTGGGTATGGCACCGTGGCACTGGAGGGGGCACCCCGTCAGTGGCTGATGCTCAGCCGTGTTGTGGACGTTGGGCAGGTGTTTGAGGCCGTTGGGGGTAATGTTGGGTGAGCGCTGGGGCTTTTGGCTTATCGTAGTAGATGGGATCGAGGTTGTAGCGGTGGAGGGTAGCGGTCGTTTGGATGCCATTTTGGTACGTGGACTTGATTTGGGTGATACAGTCCTTGGTGGAGGGGTAGTCGGAGTTAGTGTAGTCGCGGTAACTGGAGTTGATGGAAGAGCCTTCGCAGGCGTTTGGGAGTGGATGCAAGATGGGCGAGGTTGAAACGTTGAGTCTGGAGTGGAAGCCGCCGTGATAGTCGATGACGTGGCATGCGAACTTGAGGGAGATCAAGATCTTGAGCGAAGGCTTCAGAGGTAGACGTGAGGGGGGGGGGGACAAGTTGAGGGCGGGCGAAGTGGGCGAATAAGTTGGATAGGTCGCTCTGCGAATGCGGTCGTAGAAGGGGGAGGTATTGAACGTAGATCTCGGACGGCGATATTGCGCCAATGAATGGAGATTGAGGTACGAAGCTGGGTGAGGTCAGAGAGTACGTGCTTGACAAACTGGGGCCGTACATAGCGCCGCCAGGTGACATGCTGCCTTCCCGATGGTCTTTGCGCAAATGGCATGTACTGGACGTTGGCGGCGCCCTCGATACCGTTGACGGTGGGAGGAGGGAACACTGCCTGCTCGGCCATGAAGATGCCATCTTGTCATGTCCTACTGCTCCTCTCCCCTCCTCTCCTCGCGCTCGACGCTCGCCGCTACCAGAGCCCGCACCGCCTGCCGCCTTTCTCCACCCTCTACCCCACGTTCGCAGCCTGCGCCGTGGACATCGGCGCTTGACGCCTCCTGCGCACGTCCACAGTCTCACCTCTGCGCCCCGCATTTGCGCAAGTCGTCCCGCCGTCCCCGCCACCTCATGCATGCGTCTCATATCCCCTTCTCTCCCCAGCCGCACCAGCCGCCGCTTGGCTTCTACGAGATTGTCGTCGTCACCGGGTGGGCCTTTGAAGGAGTCTGCGCGGGTGAAACGTGGGGGTCGGCGGTCCTGGAAGTTGTGCATGAGAATGGTGGAGCGTTGGAGGGCAAGGATGTCATGAAGGGCCACAGGGGATGTGGGGGATGAAGGAGTTGTGCTGCTAGAAGGTGAGTCTTGACATCCTCATGGAGGATGCACGTATTTACCTTGCACTTCCGTCTTGTTCAGCGAGTCCTCTCTGCTCCTTCTCGTGACCTCATCACTGCCTTCCCTTGTCGTCGTGCTACTCCTTGCAGAGTGGCACGTACCTCGGCCATATGCCGTTCACGTCGCCTTGTCGCCAGCGCTGGGGACCCTTGGTGGCCGTTCAAAGAGTAGTGGCGCGGAAGAGAGCCTTGCGCGACTATCGCTGTCAACGGTGTTGGAATGGAGCACGAGGTGGCGGGCTATTGACAACACCGTTGTGCTCTCTATGTTCCCGCTCGATGCTTGCTGCCCGTGCCAGTACACGCCTCGTACTATATCCGTATAATCCCCTATGGAACCATGCACCGCGAGCCTTGCGCAATGCCAACCTCGTGGACCCGGGTTCGACGCGCCTCCGTGTTCGTACACGTAGACCGTTTGAATTTCGCGTGATCCGAGTGTCAGAGTCGCTGTGAGCTCTGCAAAATGACTGAGCGCTGAGTGCTGAGGTCTGAGGTCTAAGGGTGTGAGCACGACACGTCAGCTCGGGCACGCAAATATGAATGAAAGACTTACTGACTCGCCTCGCACCCTGGCTCAATTGCGAGCGAACGAGCAAACGTGTGAATGGCGCGTGATGGCCCTTGCTCGTCTACGCCTGGCCATTGGTGTGCCTCCGTGGACTTGTTACCTGGACAATAAAGCTTCCGCGTCGACACGGAGGGAGAATGGGGTGAAGAGCACTCTCGCGCACGCGATGCTCTATGCTCGATTCAAGCTGCGCTCCAAGGTTCGCCATCTTCTTCTTCCTCTTCGTCTTCAGGTATCGTTTTCCTCTCGACCACCCTTCGTCTTCCATCCAGGTCCTTCCTTCTCTCCGTCCCAGTTGCCAATCCTCGGCGTTCCACGGCGTTGACAACGCCAACATCTCGCTTGATCTCCATGGTACGTTCTCCCTTCGTTCTCCTCCGACTTAACAGTGTTCGGGGCTACGGCGTTCGAGGGTTGCGCGGAGTGTGGAGGAAGGGTGGGGAGGACAACTTGGTCGGGAGGGGTGGATTGGATTGCGCTGGCGCGTCGTCGCACTCTTCTTCTGATGGCGGTGCCGCTCATTCTCTTCCTGGGAGGAGAGCTGCCGTTGTGGGTGTCGTAGATCCGAGAGGGGTCGTATTCGCATGCGTATCCATTGATGCGTCAGTATCGCAGTTTGATTGGGATTCTGACATCCCTGGTCGAGACAGTGACCTGAGAGTTACAGTCGCACGCGTTCACTGTCCATAGATTCAGCCTGCGGGAACGTTAAGGGCCGGCGGGGTTGCTTCGTTCAGTTGTTTGTCATGTGTTGCACCGGTGAGGGACAGGGTGGGTGCTAAGACTCTTGTATTAGGAGGGTGAGTACAAGGCAAATTCTAGCACACCTTATGCGTTGATTGCCTGCGTTGGTGCCCAAGTTCTTTCCCTTGCGAATGTTGGCGGCGGTATCGAGGGAGGAGCGATCGAGGGCTGCCCCGCATT
Organism: Pleurotus tuoliensis; assembly: GCA_036872985.1. Lineage (NCBI taxonomy): Eukaryota > Fungi > Basidiomycota > Agaricomycetes > Agaricales > Pleurotaceae > Pleurotus > Pleurotus tuoliensis. The sequence continues at coordinate 630,172 of JAYMDH010000013.1, forward strand.
ATTGGCGCTCGAACCAGCGCCACGTGCGCGATCGAACTCCGCCTTATTCCGTTGGCGAGTCATACTTCGATCATTCCTACTCGGCTGAGACTAAAACGGAAAGCGCTCGCTGAATAATGCGGTGATTGCTCTGTCACTTGCCTTACTGGCAGTGGCCCAGCGATAAGATGTAGATAAAACCTAATCGGGAAGGAATAGCTTGAGCGCCGCTTAAAATGAAACAAGTACTCCTTTCAGTACTCACTTTAAAAAAAATCTCAATATACCCAAACCCAAAGCCTAAACGAATCCGAACCCCAACACTAACCCAAACTCTAACCAACTCTAACCAAAACCCTAACAGGTCCTAAGCAACACTTGATGTTGTATCTGAGCTTTTAACATCTTGACTTAGGGGGAGATGCCGACATTGGTATTCAAATTTCCATCGTTTCCAAACCCATGCATATGGAGCTAGATGTGGGAAAATGGCAAAGTTAGCCAAGTAGGAATGATCAAATGGTTCCTCTTCCGTTGGCCACCAATTCCCAACTTCAAACTCACCACTCTCTTATGCTTACCATGGCGGCAAGAACGACAAGGGTGTCGATGACAATTATAGAAGGCCACAGCACTCCCATTTTTATTCTGATCCCCCCTCCTCTGTATCTCCCTGAAACAGAGGACTCTGGCATGTAACGACCAATGGAGAACCTGCCCATATGCAATTCCCCTCACTCCTAAGATGAATGACCATTGAGGCAGTGAAAAGAGTGCTATAATGTGTTAATAACTGTGTCATGGGGCCTCCTGACTCATCTGTTTAGGGGCACGGGAATGTGCAGGAAGCGCAGAAGCATGGAATGCATGGACAAGAGGAGCATATGGGACTTTGCTTCAGCTTTGATGCTGCACCCTTCTAGCCCTGCGGTGTTCCGATTTTGGAGAGAGCAAGGTAAGAGGCAGGCTCCATGGAGGAGCCTGCAGCAAAGACAAGAAGGCAAGTATTGACAAAAAGGAACTAAGATTCAGAGTGAGGTCTACATGTGTACTAGTGCTACTTTAAATACTAACTAACATGTGTATGTAGTGAGGCTAGTATGCAAGTATACATGTACATGAAACATGTAACAAGTGAATCCAAGTACTGCGCACCATGCCTACACCTTGAGGGTGGAGCCCAAGGGATTCTGATGGTCCGAGTGTCCGAAAGGGGGGTAAAGGGGTACCCCTAAGGGGGTGAGGATCGGACCCTGACATAATGTGGGTGCTAGATATGATGGAGTGGATGTGCTGAGGTACCATAGCTGAAGCTGTTAGGTGAGTCTCCACTCCATTGGAAAAAGCATTTGGTTGATGTAACCTTTAGTGAACGTGCACAATGGCTCCAGGAGCGTGAACAATACTGAACGCCAGCCTAGCCCTTCCTGGGCAAGCTCGCAGGGGAGTAACCTCAAGCCACCACTATCAAGTTCCATCAGGCATCATTGAGCGCCTCATTTCCCCCCAGCCTCACGCCTCGTGCAGTTCATCCATGCTGACATGTCCAGCACTTGCCCCACCACTGCCTTCAAACTTGCCACTGTGTCACAATTCCCCCTTGGTGCCCTCACCCACAGTTGTGGTTCACAGAGGAAGCCCAGAAGTGGAATGACACACACACATACAAGGACACCAAATGCTACAACAGCAGCATGCAGGTATCAGGGTGCAAGCATATAGTCAGAGGAGGAGTGTTGAACAGGAGGGCTATAGGGGCACAGGGGACAACACTATGATGGGTGGCACAATCATGGTATGTCATTAGAGATTTTTGTGCATATATGTACTCACCCATGGTGCACAGATAACCCAAACTGTATGACAGGCTGAAACACCTTGGAGGACTCCCCCGCTGTCTCACCCCTTCGCCGAGATGGCTGCAACCATTTGGTGGCCCCTGTCTCAGTCCTGCAATTGTCCCTCTGGCCTCCTCTTCACACATGACCCCCACATTGTAGGAGTGCCTATCTCAGGTGTTCCCCTTGTCTCCTCTCTGCCAGTGACCCCCTGTCTCCAGTTGTTTGATCTCGTAGGTATGCATTAATGGTTAGCCCCATGCCTTGCATGCATCTCTCCGCACTCACCTAATCTAACCACTGAGACAGTTGTTTGTAAATGAGCTCCAAATAAAATATACCAGAATCCTAAACATCAACTCCCTAAGTACCTAAGTCCTAAGAGCCCTAAATTCTGGCTTCATATTCAGTGGTAAATCTGTGTTAGAGCTCATTTATAAGCTCTAACACTTCTAGTTTGTATGCAATGCTCAGTTCACAACTCCGCATGCTCACCTAACTTAACCACCGAGACAGTCGCTCATAAACAACCTCCGAAATAAATATACTAAAACCCAAAGCCCCTTCTAAGTACCTAAGGCCCTAAGGCCCTAATTCATGGGTTTTGGATGATTGAGGATGGAATCACATTAGAGCTTGCATTTGTGAGCTCTAACACTTCAGGTTTATAGCTTCTTAACTCTCAATCTAAGTGGTTCAGTAGTAAATAATGTATATTAATATGATCCATAACTTGTCTTGGGCTCAAATTGTGGTACAATAAGTTAAAAAATGCACTGAGGGCAACCAAAAAGTTGTGATATTGGGCTGGCCTAATGGAGCATTAGGCTGGGACTCAGTGGATAGCACAATGTGCAGGATTAGATACCTTTATCACACAAATGGTCCAAGTATGATGAGAGTATTCTAAATACTTTCAACATCCTTTGTTACCAAATATGGTGAAAGTACATGCAAAGTATTGAAGAAAATCACCAAAAAAGGCAATTTCTTTGATACTTTCAGAATACTCTCATCAATAATTTAGGACAAAGTATGATAAAGGTATTTAGAATACCTTTAGAATACTTTGGCCCTTAGTATCATAAGGGTACCCAATTGTGGGCATGGTGTAGGGAGGAGGGGCTGTTCGACAAAGAAGATGCCATCTTGGCTTACTCGGAATGGTGCTGTGACTTCGATCCTGATGTTCTGACTACATGGCCACCTTGGGTGAGCCACCACAAGACAGTAACCACAACCAATGCCAACACCGACTTGTCACCCTTGGCATATAGCTGATCCACACATTTCCGCTACTTTGTGGTGCATTTAAGTGCTATGAACATGTTCTCCCCCACCTCCCCAATTGTGTTGTGATATGCCAGAGCGTTCATGTATATGATGTGAGTTTTTTCCCTTATCACTGTATGCATACTGCCAACACCCATGCCATAGTACACAAGCAACTGTCACTTCCTGGTATGGTGTGTTCTACTTGGCTACACATGGGAATATCTCACTATGAAGCATTGCCATGGTCTGCTTGTTGTATTTGCTAGCTGTTGTATTTGCTAGCTGGGCTGAACGAGATACAGTGCTACAACCTGAATGGATGCAACAGCCAATCAACCATGTGCAGTCATCTGAGCAGGACTGGTGGGTTGTCAATTTCATTCTGTTTGTGCTCACCAATGATCAATTTAACAAGCCTGAGGTGACCCAAGTCCTGCTCAATGTACATCCCTCCAAGTGCTAATCTATCTTGCCTCTCTAGTCAGTGATGGATTACTCAATGGTGCAAGGCAATCAGAGTAGGTTTCCATGGACTACGTTTGGTTGCACAATGCTAACAGTTTCCATCAGTTTGCATCTTGTTTGTCATGTTTGCATACTCCTCCTCCCTCATACTCCAATTCCAATGACAAAATGGTTGAACTGCTGCAACAAGTACTCTACAGACCAATCACTCCCCCTCTCTCATACTCCGTGGAAGAGAGCCCAAAGGCACAACACTCAGGTTCGGTGTGAAAGGTTCAAATGCAGGGGTGATATTCGTACGAAGATGGGAGTTGGGGTACAAGTGGGAAGTAAGTAGCTATTCTCAGGGACGCGTATATATATATGGGTAAACACATGGTCCAGGGGTCAGGGGAAATAGGAGATAGGTAAGCGCGTAAGCTTACACTCGCCCACCCTCCAAGAGTTGGACGTTACGAGGAGAGCGACGGCATAAGGTCGTTGTTGGCGTCTCATGTGTGGATGCAGATGCGAGGGTTTCGGACTTCTTCAATGCGAGCCAGATGTCAAGAGCCTCGAGCTCATCGATGTCTCGGAGGGGTAACCACTGGTCTTCTTCGGCACCGTATCCACGGTATCTAACCAAAAACTCTCTACCCTTTTGACCACGCTTCTCATCCAGAATCTTTTCCACCAGCCATTCCTCTCTGTCGTCCGTCTCGATACTTTGAGGACGTTCGAGTTCTCGTGAAGGGAAGAGCGAAGAGTCATTCGGGATGAATCGGCGAAGCTGCGATGCATGGAAGGTAGGGAAGGCATTGGGCGAGTTTGGCATCAGCAGCGTGTACGTAGATTTCTCTGGGAATGCCCTTGTGATTTCGTAGGGACCGTCGAAACGGGGCATGAATTTGGCGACTCGTCTGTCGTTCCTGTGTGTGTATTCCCTTCGACGATTGGACGTGGAGAGGTATATGAAATCCCCGACTTTGAATTCAGCGTCCTGTCCACGTGAAACATTAGCATAAATGGATTGTGCAATCTTTGCCGCAAGAAGGGAGTCCTTAGCGTCAGAGGTGTATCCTTCCACAATCTCTGCCAGCCGCGTAGCATCGATACTCTCGGCGTTCGAGTCATTGAACAGGGGAGGCATCGTCCAGGGGGAACATCCAAGGCGCAATTGGAAAGGCGAGAAACCTGTGGAACCATTGACAGTGTTCATGTAGCAGAAGCGGACGTAGGGCAATGCCTTAACCCACCCCAGTAATGGGAGTAACATAAGTTAATTAAGCCCTTGCTGTACGTAGTTAGCATGTTTGTACTTCCCCCAGATAGCTGGAGTTAACTACGTCGCAGCAAATGCTTGAGCCAAAGTTAACTAGATGCATATAGCTGTAGTTAACTATACGCAGGTAGGTGTAGACCATAGTTAATTACACGCAGGTAGGTGTAGTTAACTATACACACGTAGATGTAGACCGTAGTTAATTATTTAATTAGTTAATTACACACAGGTGTGTACTAGCTAGATGTGCAGTTAATTGCAGTTAATTACACGCAGGTAGGTGTAGACCATAGTTAATTACACACAGGTAGGTGTAGGTGCAGTTAATTACACACAGGTAGGTGTAGTTAACTATATGCACGTAGGTGTAGGTGTAGTTAATTATTTACACGTAGGTGTAGACCGTAGTTGATTATTTACACATACAGCTAGGTGCAGTTAATTACGCACACGTAAACCATAGTTAACTATACACACGTAGGTGTAGGTGTAGTTAATTATTTACACATACATGTACCTGTAGTTAATTATATGCACATACATGTTGGTGCACCGCTGGTAGACATATGCATGTAGCCACATGTTTACTTTACTAATTATGGCATATCAACCTCTCATTACTTTATCTTATCATGGGATCCTCGACAACTCTATCAATGAGTAATACTACAGCTACTAAACTCGACTCCAAGTGTCGAGCTTAATGGAGTTGCATCTTCAGTAACAGGTGACTCATTCACTGCATCAACATCAGAGATGAGTGAAGGTATGCTTTATTATAGGCTCATTTGTTAACTGTAGCTAATTTTGGATGACAGCTCTCCGTGTAGAGTGGGCCAAATCCCTGGCACGGTGCTCTCGATGGTCAGAAGAAGTTATCTTGACAACGGAAGAGATGCGACATGTATTGATGTACCTCCGTTGCAAAGCTGTTTGGTGGGAGGGCCGTAGGAATCTGGAATGGATTGGCATTCATGTTGACGTCCTCGAGGGTTTGAATGCCTATTGCTTGCACCAAGCTTCGATACTCCGTGTGATGGAGGCACGCTTCCGATCGATGTGGTTGCCAGAGTTAGGTGGCCACAACATGCACTTGGATGAAACGGACATTTAGTAGTCGTGTAGTAGCTGTAGTATTACTCATTGATAGAGTTGTCAAGGATCCCATGATAAGATAAAGTAGTGAGAGGTTGATATGCCATAATTAGTAAAGTAAACATGTGGCTACATGTATATGTCTACCAGCGGTGCACCAACATGTATGTGTAAGGGGACACTCCTATTTTCTCCTATTCCCTGTCCCTACACCTTTCCCCTCATTCCATTCTCTTTCCTTTCATTCCACAGACTCTTAGCCACATCCCCTTTGTTTCCCTTTCGTTCCCCTTCCTTTCCTTTTCCCTTCTGCCCATTCCCTTCATGTCCGAGTCTAGTCCGGTGACTCCGGACTCTTCCCGCACCTCGGACTCGCTCGGACTCGTGCATACACTTCGGGGCTCGTCCGGGCTACCTCTACCCTCCTTTTCCACTTCATTACTCCTTGTCTCCACTTCCCCAGGTCGCTGGCACGACTCCTGTACATTCCCCTGCCACTTTGTTATCACATGCCCCCTCGTACCTTGTGATATCCGTTCGGACTTGTGGCTGGTGTACTGTACAGTTATCCTTCATTCCTCCCATGCTACTACAGTATATACTTCGCTTCCTAGCATGGAGAATCCTTATCCTGTTCTCTTTGGATTCTCCCTCTGCTAGGTGAGCAGCTCTCTCATGTATTGTAGTTAGCCTTATTCATACCTTCGGATTCTCCCTCTGCTAGGCCTGCGCTGTCGGCCATCTCGAGGTTGCCCTTACAGTATGTGCATATAATTAACTACAGGTACATGTATGTGTAAATAATTAACTACACCTACACCTATGTGCGTATAGTTAACTATGGTTTACGTGTGCGTAATTAACTACACCTAGCCGTACATGTAAATAATTAACTACGGTCTACATCTACGTGCGTATAGTTAACTACACCTACCTGCGTGTAATTAACTGCACCTAGCTGTACGTGTAAATAATTAACTATGGTCTACATCTATGTGCGTATAGTTAACTACACCTACTTGTGTGTAATTAACTGCACCTACACCTACCTGCGTGTAATTAACTATGGTCTACACCTACCTGTGTATAGTTAACTATAGCTAGATGCATCTAGTTAACTTTGGCTCAAGCATTTGCTGTGACGTAGTTAACTCCAGCTATCTGGGGGAAGTACAAACATGCTAACTACATACAGCAAGGGCTTAATTAACTTATGTTACTCCCATTACTGCCCACCCCTTCTGATTACGATCGACGAAGTAACGCAACGACTGGATCACGGTCTTGTTCGTCCGTTCGCTTGAACCGTCGGTCTGTGGATGGAAAGACGAGGACAGCTTCAATTTGACACCCGTTAGTTTATGAAGAGCGGACCAAAATTGGAAAATGAAGAGCTTATCGCGGTCTGATACTATCTCTCTGGGCAGCCCGTTTTCGCAATACCAATGATTGAAGAACAGGGTCGTGGTGCGCTCGGTGCTCAGATCAGTCCTGCATGGGATAAGGCAGATGTCAGCACCCATACGGTCAGTGATAGTCAGCAGATAATTATAGCCGTCATCTTCTGGCAGAGGGCCTACAAAGTCCAAGGCAACGTTCTGGAAGCGACCATCGGGCATGTCGAGCGAATGTAGGGGCCCGACAGATTTAGAAGTGGGAGACTTGTTGCGTTGGCAGTCGGCACACCCCGGATGTACGATTCCTCGAGATCGCGACAAATGTGCGGCCAATAGAACGATTCTCGCAGAGCAGCGTAAGATTTTGCAGACCCGAAATGACCAAGACAGTCGTGGGCCATCTGGAACAAACGTTCGCGGACGTCAGTGACACAGGGAACAACGAGGCAGTCTGCGACGTAAAGCAAACCGTTCCGCTTGGATACACCAGCGACACCAATGCCCTTATCCAGCAGCTTCTGACACCACACATCCTCGGCGTAACCCCTCTTGATTTTCTCCAAGAAGTCCAAGTCTGTACCGATAGCAAGCACCGGTGCCACCACGGTGGGCACGGCTGGTGCATGTTTCGAGGCAAGGGCGATGGCAGTGAGAATGGGCACGATGATAGGCTGTGACATTGGGGCCTCGGGGAACTCTCTCGAGAGTGCGTCGGTGACGGTGTTGTTTTCGCCCTTGATGTACTTGATCTTGAAGTTGTAATCAGCAAGAAATACCTGCCAACGTACTTGCTTCTTGTTGAGGTCCCGTTGTTTGGAGAAGTATTCCAGTGTCTTATGGTCGGTGTGGACCTTGAATTCCGAACCAAGCAGGTCTGTTCACCACTTGTGGAGAGCTCGCACGATGGCCAGCATTTCTTTGTCGTGGGTAGCGTAGTTCCATTCCGCGGGATTGAGCTGCTTGGAATCGTAAGTGACTGGACGGCTGGTCTCCCAAGTAGGGCTGAAACTAAGGACGGCGCCAGTCCCAACATCGCTGGTGTCAGTGGTGACATAGATCTTGTTGTCTCCAGGGTTCTTGTGGTCTATAACTGTGAGGCATTCCCGTGATAAAACGAGAGACTTAATGTATTCGAAGGCGTTCTGATGAGCTGGTAACCAGGTGATCGGTTCCTTTCCAATCGTTTTGTTCGTGAGGGGGGTGAGGACAGAAGTATGGTCGGCAAGCTGCGGCAGGAAGATCGTGAGATACCTGACGAGACCTAGAAACTGTCGTACGTCAGTCGCCGTACGTGGGATAGGCCACTCAGCAATTTTTAGGGCCTTGGTAGAATCCGCCTGAATTCCGTCTTGAGAGATCGTATGGCCAAGGAAGTTTATCGATGTGCAGAATAACTCAGTCTTCTTGACGTTATAGTAAAGCGCTGCATCACGCAGCGCCGCGAGGACCAACTCGACATTCTTAATGTGTTCCATCAGAGACGATGACCAGATGATGATGTCATCAAGGTAAACGTGGCAGATCTTGCCGATGAGATGGCACAGGGCAGCGACCATTCGACGCTGATGTGTCGCGGGAGCGTTCCGACAACCCTGGGGCATAACAATCCACTTGTAGAGGCCAAATGGGGTTCGTACTGCCATGTATTTGATGTGGTCGGGGTGTACTTTAGTCTGAAAGAAAGCATTCATCATATCCAACTTGCCCCAAATCTTACCTTTCCCGCAGTCTGCAAGAATCTCTGAGACAAGCGGCAGGGGAAAACAATCAGGGACAGTATTGTCGTTAAGCTCTCGGTAATCGTTGACCCAGCGTGGTAGGGCGTTGGGGTCGGATTTGGGTACGAGAAACACAGGACTCGCATACTCGGAGTCGGAGGGCCGGAGTTTTCCTGAGGTGAGGAATTCGTCGAGCAGTGTTTTCCACGCATCGCGCTCCTTCCGAGGACAAGAGTATCTGCGACGGTTGATGACTTTGTTGGCATCTTTCAGCTTGAATTTGTGGTAGACCTGGTCGGGCAGCCGATGGACGGTGACAGCCGTGTTGACGTCGTCCAGGCGTTTCCGAATTGCAGCAACGACGGAGGAGGAGTGCGCTCCTCATGCTGGGATCTTGGACAGCTTAGGTTTGAGGGCGTTGGCGAATTCGACACTCTGGAACAACGCCTCGTCCATCCAACTCGTTTTGGAATAACGAAGAGTGTATTTCGTTGTCGCCAAAAGCTCTCTCGTTCGACGACTGGTCCACGGCCCGGGAACGGATGGAACCCGGGAGTGGGACACAGTCGAACTCCTGAGATAGGAGAACCCCCTAACAGGGGCCGAACTCAAGCCAGGGAAGGTGCGAAGGGAAGAACCGGAGGTTCGAAAGGTGAAGCATGAGGATCGGCCATGTGGAGACGCGAGGAAAGGTTGAGGATACGATCCTTGGGAGTATCGATGTACAGACGGTATGTGTCGCTGCACCAGCATCCCAATTGTTGGATTTCGTGGTCGAGGAATCCTGCAGCAGCAGCAGCAGAAGCAGCGCCTCGGCGAAAGCTGTGGCCAGAATATCCTTGTGGTTGGAGTCCAGCGTTGAGCAGTGCGAGCCGGAGGCAAGCGATAAAGCGCGAGCACGTGAGTGGGGAGTGATCAGAAGTGATGAATAAAGGGGAATTAAGGGGGCGAGGGTCAAGTGTAAATAAATGAAGCAAAGCGGAGACGGGGCAGGTGGAGGGGGAATTAGGGGCAGAAGCTATATATATTGTAACACCTTTCCGAAAGGGGTCGGTTTTGGAAGCAGGAAGAGTTAGGATAATGTGGTCTGGTTGAAGTGAAGAGGGTATGAAACGAATAGAGGAACGTGTAACGTGAATGTTGGGGTCAAAGGAGTTGGGTTTTTCAATGGTGAATTCTCCACAATGGAGGAAACCCGTGTAAGCGAATTTCGCCGCCGTTATGAAGACGATATCGTCGAAAGAAGTGTATGGGAGGGAGGTAAGTTTGAATAAAATAGGGAATGTAATGGGTAGTTTGGGATTGCACTCGCGCTCACCGTGGTATCGTTTAATGCCTCTGATGAGACGTTGCACGATAGGGGCTTCGCAAACGGCAAAGGGGGCGTCCGCCTCAAGGTGGAGGGAACGAACGGCGGTGAGGTAGGATTTAATCGTCTTTGGCTGAAGACGACGTGTTCCGAGGTGGGCGATCCATTCCATGATGCTGTGTTGGGTGGCTGGGATGCAGGAGCCGTCACTGTTGACGAGGGCAGGGTGTGTGCGGACAAATTCGAGGAATGATTTCTGACCAACACCGTAAGTGGACCTGGTGCTGGACGCGAGACCATACCAGAGGTAGAACGCAACAATTCTTGAGTGCTGAGGGTTCGTTTGATACCAAGAGTCCGGGGGTTGACTGAGGATGGCTGCTTATCGAGATTGGGGGCGAGCGAGAATAACCGAGCATATTGGAACTGAGAGGCAGCGTCAGCAAGTGCGTTATTAGAGGAAGAAAGCCAAGAAGAAGAGAAAGAGAATTCTAAGGCAGCGGCAAGCATGAGTATGAGTTGCAGCAGCTTGACAAGGTGGGGAGAGCAATTGGTATGGTCGGATAGTGCAGCGACGACGGCCTGATTATCGACGTGGAAGTGGACATGGGAATGGCGCCAGAGGTGGCCCCATCGCAGTATGGCTTGGAGGACAGCGTATAGTTCCTTGAACTGGATGTCGCGTTTCGAGCCCCTGAAGCGGCGAGGGACTCTGGTGCTGAATCAGTGATTGTTGTAGATGCCCCCTAGCCCCTTGGTACCACTAGCGTCCATGAATAGGTGATGCTGAGACGATGAGGGATCAATGAGGGTCACGCTGTTCCAGGATGATGCGTAAGTAGACCACCAGCGTAAGTCGCCACAAGCGTATCGCGGAATGTGGCGGCATGAATGAGGGGTGGAGAACGTCGTCGAGAATTGTATGAGATGTCGGAGGAATGCACGCGAGTAGGGGATTACCTGAGACGCGAAGTGGAGGAATCCAGTGAGCTCCTGGAGCTCGTGAAGGTTGCAGTTTGTTTTGGTGGACCAGAGGGAGAGTAGTTCCTTCAGATAGATTAGTTTATCATCTGGTAGGTGGGCTTCCATGGCGTCGGTGTCCAGCTCGATCCCGAGGAATTCCAGATGAGTGGTAGGCCATACTGTCTTCTCTGGTTGGAATGTGAGTCCCAACGAGTTGCCCAGAGCTTGCATCCATGAGACGGCGTCGTTTGCGAGCGAAAGTGGGGTGTCAGGGGCGAAAATAGGGAGGAAGTCGTCGAGGTAGTGCTTTAGCTCAGCAGGGATGTGGCATTGGATTATCCAGTGAAGCGCTTCGGCGAATAGATTGAATATATATGGTGCAGACTTGAGTCCAAATATTAAGACCATGTATTTGTAGAATGCGTCGTCCCAGAAGCAGCCGATGAGATGGTAATCCGCAGCGCGAAGTGGGATATGACGGAAAGCGTCCTTGAGGTTGAGCTTTGCTAGTAATGAGCCGCGCCCGAGACGACGGATAGCGCGGATTGCTTGGAATACGGCTTCATAGACGATGTGACCTTCACTATCTGGGATGCCGTCGTTGACAGAATCGCCAGGAGGCCACGATAGGTGGTTTATCACCCGGAATTTGTTAGGGAATCGTTTCCGCGTAACGGTTCCCAGAGGAGACGCGCGAAACGCGGGGTGAGGAGGTGAGCTGAGGGGACCATGTATCCTGGCATTGGCGTGAAGGACGTTCATGTCCTTGTTGATAACGTCGGGATGGTCTATGGCCGTTTTGAGGTTGCGACACGTCTGAGGCTTGTCTTCACCAGCAAATCCGATAGCAGCACCATATTGTATTATATGTAAAAGAGCCTGTACATACTCGGAATCGGGGTAGTCCGCTAAGTAATGAGCCCATTGGGAATAGACTAGTGTCGATTTAACGGGTACATCGTTAGAAGCATGGAGCGACGTGCGATTACAGTGAGGATCTGTATTGGGGTGAGTAGGAGGTATAGGACCAGGGGAGGTGCGATTATAGATGTAGGTAGCAGTGGAGGAAGAGATGGGACGGGAACGAGCTGCTCATCCTGTAGGCAAGGACGAGGGGAGGATTCGGGTTGTGTGACCCCCGTCCTGCCAGGCTTTCAAGCGACGGGAGGGGCTTGAGTGCAAGCGACCTTGCCATGCGCTGTGGAGCCGCAGGTCGAGCACTTGTGGATACGTCCTGATTTGCATGGTGTAGTGGAACACTTGCCGTCGTTGAATCGATTGCAAGTCTGGGTGGAAATGTCACGGGGAGGCGTCGTAGACGACGAGGCTTTGGATCTAGATGCAGAGGTAGGCTTTACTTCCTGAAACATGTTCGATCGGTGAAGCGGGCCGACGAGAGCGTGATCTTCGTCACCCCATAAGGAATAGTCGCCCCTGAGCATTTCCCTAATGCGGCGGGAATGGTGCACGATGTGGTAGGTGAGGATAGCGGGATAGGCGAAGTAGCGGGAGTACTCGTGTAACAGGTTGGAGTAGCTCTGGGTGAAGACGGCGACGTCCGTGACGGCCTGTATATTCCCTGTGGTCCCGATGTATCTGTAAAGAATTTGGAAGTAAACTCCCAGGGCACGCATGAAGGACGAGAAGTCCGGAAGGTCTTTGATGGGGGCTGTCTCCGTGGCACGTAACGCGCCGTCCTCGAGAGCGTAGGTCGTCGTGGTGGCCTTCGAGTTGACGCTGGGGATGAGCTTGCCAAGCTGCTGCGGCTTGAACTCATGCTTGCCAATTGAGACCACAATTGCGGCCTCGACGTCGGGAAAGAAGTCAGGAATGGACAACGTACCGATAGACGCGTTGGCCATAGGAGGGGGGACATAGGGGGGGACCCCTTGAACGAGTTGCGCGGCTGGGGCAGCTGGTGCAGCAGGGATAACTGGTGGGACAGGGGGAACAGGGGGAGGAGGAGGAGGAGGATTACTCGCCGCGTTGCAAAGTAATTCCAGGATCTCATTGACGTTCGTTTCTAACCCTACGACACGTGCTTCGAGGGGATTAGCCTCTTGGTTGCTTCCTTCTCCGGACATCTCTGGTTCTGGGGACAAAGGCCGACTGGGTGGGATGATTGGAGAGTTTGGTGGTGAAGAAAGTGGAGTGGCTGAGGCGACTGATGGAGTGGCTACAGACGACGATGAGAGAAAGCGGCCGGTTGCATCGCGCAGGCGAGCAGAGGTGCGGGCTTTCCGTGGAGGCGTCCTGGAAAAGAAGTGAACTACTTGATGTGCTATCGAGCATGAACGTAAGAAGATGCGCTGGTAAGGTAATAATAGAATAGTTTACCTATTGAGCGTGAACGTAAGAAGATGAGAAGTAAGAGCGGGGGATCATGCTATATATACGTGCGTGCGAAGACAAAGGCGCAGATGCTCAAAGGGAGAGATAGGAGAATAGGAGTCTCACGTGCACTCGTAGATAGACTGTGGATAAATTTCGTCTATCCTCACATGAGCCACCCGAGCCTTACAGCGGGCCGCGCGTACATCACTGGCTCTCGTGTGGGTCGACTTCCATTTCAGACGTGGTACAGAGGGTAACGCTGATGCATTCAACAAATCGTAAGAGGAGACATTGTCCATTCTTGAAATACAAGTACTTGCGAGGTGATTGATGACGAGACCGTTGGAGTTGAGGAAAGGGAGACCAAGAATTGTATCTGTGACAAGGGAGGGGGAAATAAAGGCACGAAGGGGTTTCGAAACAAATAGTCCATCTAAAGAACGGGGCTGAAACGTAATGTAATGAGACAGAGAAACTTCCTTCCCTGTCCCAGAAAAGGCCGGGCTGCATTTGAAAGGCGTGCTTGCAAGGTGTCATTCCAATTTGAGAGTGTCGGCGATGTCGCCTTTAATAAGAACTACAGCGGATCCGTTGTCAATCAAGCCATTCACTGATTGTGAGACAGGCGAAGCAAATGGGGATGGGGTAGAAATGGCAAAATGCCAGAATAAATTTGAACATGAAAACGGAGCGTACTCATCGTCCGACCAACTGCCTGAAGAGATCCAGCTAGAACCTTCATTATCCGGCATGACAGCGGCGACTGCGGGCGTGACAAGGTTTTCAATGTCAGAGACGGGCTCGATTGACACAGTACCTGTGGTGTCGCTGTTGTTGTTGATGATGGCCGCAGCGACCGTGCTCCTCAAGGTGCCGTTGTGGGTGGAGTAGTTCGTAGGGCGGGGGGGGACGTCCCGGGAAGTCAATGTCTTGTACTTGGAGGCATCAATCGCAGGGGCAGTGCAACGCGCACCTACATGGCCTGCCCAGAACTTACAGCACTTATAGCATCCACCATTCGTGGACAGTAATGCTCGTTCGTCATCAGTGAGCTTTGGCATCGGTGTGAACGTTCCCGTATTGGTGGCGTTGGGCGCGTTGGTGTTTCTGGGCTGGAAAGGGGGGCGACTGGCGGAGCTGTTGGCGCGGTTGTTGTTGGATTTGGCGTTGATTCGAGCAAGGGTCCTTTCGATCTCCTCCATCCTTTGCCGCTTCCTCTCATCGAGACGCTTGACTTCGTTGAGCCAGTCCCGGAAGGAGGCGATGGAGGTAACGTTCTCACGATTGCATTCCCTGGCGAGCTCGCGGTCCATGTTCACATCCATAGTGTCACGTAGAGCCTCGTCGTTGAAGAAACTGTCGGTTCCTGTGAGAAGGTTGTTACGACCCATCATATCCAAGGAAAACTCAACAAAAGACTGCGAGCCCTGTTGGAGGCGAAGTATGTCCATGCGACCAGCATGCTTCCAGTCTGATGGTAGGAAGAGGGTCTGCATTTGCTCTTTGTAGTTGTCCCAGGACATGGCATCAAGCAGGGGAGAGTTGGCGGACAGCCATCGAACGGCATGAACGCCCGACATACCCCAGGCAATGGAGACAACGCGATTTTCAGGTGTGATCGATTTTTGCCTAAAGAAATTCTCAGAACGATTGAACCAATCCCAAAGGATGGATGCGTCAATGTCGCCTTCCCCCATGGTGGGAGGCTTCGTTGGGTTTGATTGTTCTATCTTAGCTTTTACGCCCATGATAACGAGAGGCTGAAACGGTGTGGCAAATGGGAAAGGAGCAGGGTGGCCAGTAAGGCAGTTTGAGGTTGATATATGCGCTTTATCTGTCTCAGCCGATGGTGCGTTGAGTGGGGACGAATCAGATGGCGAGGATAAAGGCGTAAGCGGGGAGAGTGGTGAGCCAAACACAGAACGAAGGTAAGGAGCTGACTGGGTTCTTGGGCGGTGATCTGGGGGAAGTGGGGACTGGGGGGTCTGGTTCTGTTCCTTGTTGACAAGGGTGATGGGGGTGGGAGGGAAAGTCATTGAGACGCCTTGAGTGAGTGACTCCTGGTGTTCAGGGATGTGGGTAATGAGGGCTGGGAATGAGGCAGGGCTGGGGAGTCTGGGGTGAAGGGCGGCTGCGACGTGAGAACGCAAGCCTCCCTAGATCAAATGAAAAAAGGTCTGAGTGATTTCAAAAAAAAAGTGGAAGAGAGCCCAAAGGCACAACACTCAGGTTCGGTGTGAAAGGTTCAAATGCGGGGGTGATATTCGTACGAAGATGGGAGTTGGGGTACAAGCGGGAAGTAAGTAGCTATTCTCAGGGACACATGGATATATATGGGTAAACACATGGTCCAGGGGTCAGGGGAAATAGGAGATAGGTAAGCGCGTAAGCTTACACTCCGATCTTGAAGATGCTATGATGAGTGACTAAGATGAGGGCATTCTGCATGGCTAGAGACAATATGCTGTTGTATACTAGTACTGAATGAACTGCCTTGGTTTGCTATCTAGTATGTCTGATACACGCATGAAGCTTTCACAACACATTGACAAAAGTTTCCACTCAAGTCACATGACTTTGTTGAAGTTGAACTTCCCCTCCCATTCAGCTCCACATGTGGATATTGCTAAATTTAGAACTGCTGCAGCTAAACTTAAGGAGTTAGGACAACCAATTTCAGACTAACTCCTTGCCCTGATTCTACTTGCAGCTTTGCCCAAAGAGTATGAATCAGTTGCCCAACTGACGATCCAAACCAAACTAAAGGATCTTGTCTTCGAAGATATAATTAATTATCTTGAAGCAAAGTGGCAACACCAGCAGCTTAACAAGCTCCAGCAGCCACATCAGGGCAACGTGAATAAACTTTCTGCTGTAAAAGGAAAAGAAAAAGCCTCCCAATTCCAGCAGCAGAAACAGCAAGGCAATAAAAATGCTGAAGCTGGTGGAAACCCGCCAGAGAGGCAGGAAACACTAGAAATGTTACAAGGACCAGAGTATGAATTTGAGTAAGTAACAGTACAAGTTAGAGTTACGACTACAAGAGATATGGTTTATATAGCTCCATGTCAGGTGATCGTTGTAACGGATAGGGCGATCCTCTGATTCCCCTATCAAATGTATTTATATGTGTTTACATAGTACAGGATATAGGCTGCCGGAACCCTCCGGGAGCCGGCACTAATCCCTAATTACATCATCACATCGCTATCGTACATACCAATATACAGGTTGGTCTGGTGTACTTGCGAGTGAGTGACTGTGAGTATAGGGACTCCCCTTACACTTTTTTACACCATCGTAATATTCCTAAGAATTGGTTATATGAATAATGGTCCGCGGGCATAACGATACTGGTGGATTCCACCAGAATCCCGAAGGATTCCCTTCGACCATTCCATTTACAACTGAAGGGAATCTGTTGCAGCCAATTGGGACGTTCCCAACTGGCCAGGTCAATGATGGGATCCATATGGAACCCATGGACTACCGAGGCACACGTGCCACGTTAGCCCACGGAAATACGCCATTACGACGGTTGATGGTGCACTTACCCCTCAAACCTCTTCATTCGAATGAACAGGTGAGCGGTACAGGCAACAATGGACCGCGACCGCGACGGGAGAGTCACAGGAGTGAGACTGTTCCGACAGGATATGCACGCCCAGGACCTCAAGCTCAACGGCTGCCTCACCGGATACCGAGTGCCCCCAGTTTAGGAGCGTCCGCACGTGATAACGAGGAGGACGACCGTACGTCGCAATGGGTGAGCGAGCACCATCCATCGTTTGTAACCATGGAACAACTGGATGACCGGCTCAAGGCCTTTGCCACTACCATTACAAGGTCTATACAGTTGGCCTTGAATCAGCAACCACGGCAGCCACGTTCGGTACAGAACGAGGCGCACAACCAGGTGACTCGTACACCACGGGCCACCAAGGTTGAGACACCACAAAGTGTCCTGATGAACCCGCAGTCTAGGTCATCCACCCCACAATCGGGAGATCACCAGTCAGTAATAGGATTGGGACTGTTACCATCCCAACCCGCACTGCTAGGTACCATTGTTACTGTTCGAGACCGCATCAATATGCAGCGGGCTCGAAACGATGCCATCATGCAGGGCATGACCACAACACTTCCTGACCAAGGGATAGTGTTCAGGAATGACGCTACCACCGTATACGACGGCGCCGTGTACAATAGCATTGGGACATTACTTCACTGACTAACGCCCAGCCAGGGATCAGGGCTAGCCATTGGAGTACCCACGCCGCGACGGGGCGAGCAATGGTCATTGCCGCGACAGGGCGAATCGTGACGGGAACGTACGGTGCAGATGTTCACCATGCCACCAGACGCTACCGCCTCAGGAACGGCACCTCCACATCCGACGACCCCACCGGCTGTACCTAGAGACACCTATCCTCTACCCACAGCAACCCCAGGGGTGTTAGCCGGTTCACCGGTACGATTACCAGTGAGGCAAGTCGATCCGACAGCACCAACAGCAGCACCAGCACTGCCAGCACCACCCGTGCTTCGAGCGCCCCCAGTATTCCACCGGGGTCGGCAAGGATACGAACGATTGAGAACGGAGGAGCTGTGCGAGGCCACCCCCGAAGCAGACGATGAACAACGTGGTTATTTGGACGAGATACACGACAGCCACGTGGAGGACATCGAGATCTTCCTAGGTGCCCCACTGGATGTAGCACCTGGGACTAAACCGGCGAGCAACATACCTCGGCCCACCAAATATGAGGGCAACTCGGATGTTACCGTGTTTAATACATGGTTTCAAGACCTGTTACGATGGTTGCAGTTGAACCAATATGGAGGACCGCAACGTGAACGGGAACGAGTATCCATGATTGGATCCCATTTGGCGGGAGATGCGTCTGTGTGGTATAATGAAACGATACGAGAAATGTATCGTAGCAATGATAATACCAGCATGGGTGTAAGGGGACACTCCTATTTTCTCCTTTTCCCCTGTCTCTTTCCCTCTCTCTTCATTTCTTTCTCTTTCCTTTCACCCCACGGACTCTTATTTACTTTCCTTTCGCTCCCTTTCCTTCCTACCATCCATCCGAGCCTTATCCGTCACATCCGAGCGACATCCGTCACATCCGAGCGACATCTGACTCATCCGATGCATTTCCCACGCCTCGGCCGCACTCGGCCGCACTTGCACATGCCTGGATGCGCTTCGGATGTACGTATACACTTCGGGGCACGTCCGGGTGACCCATACCTTCTTCCCACACCTCTTTACTTCCCATTCCCACTTCCCTGGGTCGCCGGCACGACTCTTGCATATTCCCTCCACCTTTCTATCGCATGTGCCCGCTCGTACCTGTGATATTCTCCGGACTTGTGGCGGGTGTACTATACAGTTCTCCCATCTTTCTCTCACGCTTCTACAGTATATACTTCGCCTACTAGCATGGAGAATCCTTATCTTGTTCTCTTTGGATTCTCCCTCTGCTAGGTGAGCAGCCTCTCATGTATTGTAGTAGCTCTATTCATTTCTTTGGATTCTCCCTCTGCTAGGCTCGCGCTGTCGGCCATCTTGAGGTTGCCCTTACAATGGGGGACATTATTAACGGACTATATGACCGGTTTATTAAACCTACCGCGACACATGACGCGACACGGTTATTTTACGCAACACGGTACGACCCCATGAAAGGGATATTGGGATTGTACCACGAAATGGATACCAGGACTCGCCGCATGGTGAATCTGCCTGACGAAAACACGTTTAAACGACATTTCATGCAGTGTCTACCACGGTACATCGTGGCGGGGATATCACAACGCGGCATTAATCCGGATATTGCATCTACTCGCACGCTAGTGCAAACTGCCAAGCTCATAGAGGATGGAGGCAAATACATGCAGATATGGGACGAGATGCGGTTGAGTGACGCAAGACTGTCAAGTACAACGGCAAGAGCGGGATCATACAATAGATCCCAGCAATCCACGATGCATCGAACACAAGGCTCGAGCAACGCATTAGTGCTCCGACGACCGGCTGTGGACAGCCGCGGAACAGGAACAACGACACGCATTCCTATCGGGAACCAACCCGGTACTAAGCATGCAGCCACCATACATCGGCCAAACTCTGCTATAGCGTGGGATTTGGCCACGGCGGCAAAACAACCCGTAGTACCGTCAAAAACACTGAAGTGCCACGTGTGTGGACGCATGGGACACATTGCTAGCAGCCCATCGTGCGCCAAGTACGGGCACAACCGGCTAACAGCAGTACGAGAGCAGGCCGAGGATGAGGATGTGGGCCACGCCCCAGTGGAGGAAATGGGAGAGCAGCACCACCCCAATGAAGGTGGAGGCGAATCTGTGGAAGAGCATATTCAATCCTCAGGCACGCTGTCTGAGGAACCCCAGGACGTCGAAGGATCACAGTATGACCCGTATGACGATGGGCTATACTATGATATTGACTCGAACCCGTTTCAAGAAGACGCGGAACATATGGGAGCATTGCGCATCTGCGATGAATGATTATGCATCATCGTAGACAACACGACCAGGATCGATTCAGACGGAGACCACTTCACCGACCACCGCGCTACTATAGACGAGGTCAGCGATGAGGAGGAACACATAGTATACCCCAGGTTGGGATGTGACTACAGGGATACAGTGATGATTGGGCCAGAAAAACTTGGACCGGAACGACTGTGTGCTATAAGTCGAGCGAAATATCACCCGACAGGACCCAGAGTGGACCGCCCGAAATGAACTGAGAGTGCCCGAACATGCATGATGGCCATCGTGGCCATCCATGGGCATAGGGCGTTAACAATGTTCGATACGGGGTGTACAACAGATATCATTAGCCCGCAGTTTGCTACAATTGCCAAGGTACCCTACGGATACCTTAAGGACCCCGTACCCTTACAATTGGGTACGGTAGGAAGTAGTGCGAAACTACAATTTGGAACCAACATTAATATCCAGATAATGGATATAGACAATGTTGAGTATTGCGACGTAGTTAACATTGACCGATATGACGCAATACTCGGCACACCGTTCATGCATAAGCATGGCATCGTCTTGGACTTTGCGACAAATTCCATATGGCATGGTACCGAAGCTATACAAGCTATGAGTACTGCGGAAGAGACTATCGTCATGGCCAGAAGACATGCCGTGCGACGCCCGTGACTACCCACGGAACGTCCAGTGGTAGGGGATACGACGGATGATAGGGACTCAGACAGTGGAGACCCACCCATACCTGTAGTAGTAGAGGACAATGAATTTCTGGTTACCCCCGAAATATTGGACGAGGTTGAGGAGATGGTTCACGAATTTTCGCGAGCATGGTTCCCACATAAAGAGCACGGGAACAGGCAAACGTTTGCAACACCGCAAACAGTGCCCATTAGGGAATCGTTCAGGGCAGTGGTGGACACGTTTAACGCCTCATTGAAAGGCATTAACAAATATGGAAAAGAACATATCCCACCGCTGCGAGAACGATGGAAGGAAAGCTGCAAAGATATCTTCGCGGGAGCACCTGATAAGATACCCCTGTTACGAGAAATCAATCATCGGATACCACTTATTGACGAGAATAAGCAGTATAAGTACTACATGCCGCGATGCCCCGACTTGATGAAACCACAATTAGCGGCCAAGATTGACCGCTTTGTGAGAGCCGGGTGGTGGGAGTTCGTTCAATCAGACCAGGCGGCACCTATGTTATGTGTCCCTAAAAAGACCGGGATGCTACGAACAGTCGACGATTTGAGACAACGAAACGCGAACACAGAACACGATTTAACACCGATGCCTGATCAGGACAACATCCGTCAGGATGTAGCTAGAGCACTGGTCAGATCTAAGATCGATTTCTCTAATGCATACCATCAAGTATGCGTTGAACCGAAGGACGTCTGGAAGACTGCATTTGCGACAATATACGGTACTATGGTCAGCCATGTCATGCAGCAAGGCGATTGTAATGCACCATCAACATTTCAGCGGATCATGAATCAATTGTTCCGCGAATTTATTGGAATATTCGTTCATGTGTATCTAGATGACGTTTTCGTGTTTAGTAACTCAATAGAGGAACATGAACAGCACCTAGGGCTTGTATTCGATAAAATACGGCAAGCGCAGTTCTACCTGGAGAACGACAAATGTGAGCTTTATGCCGACGAGGTAGACTGCTTGGGGCACATTATCGATGACCAAGGGATTCATCCTTGCGAAAACAAGTTAGGGAAAATACAGGAATGGCGTACACCGCGATCGTATCATGATGTACAGCGATTCCTGGGAGTAGTCAATTATCTGGCCCATTTCTTACCGGACGTAACGGCGTACACAGCCCCGTTACAAACCATGGTCATCAACGGCCAGGGATTTTTCTGGCGTCCCTTACATGAGACGTGCTTCACCATGATTAAACAATTATGCGTGCGCACACCTGTGCTACAACCCATTGATGCAACATGACCGGAACCGATATGGGTCATATGTGATGCATCAACGTCAGGGATCGGAGCATTATACGGACAAGGGGACAACTGGCGATCGTGTAGGCCAGCTGCACTCATGTCGAAAAAGTTCACTAATGCACAACACAATTACCCGATATACGAGAGGGAGGCGCTAGCCATCCTCGAAGCCTTGATTAAATGGGAAGATAAGCTACTGGGATATCGTTTCCAGGTGGTCACGGACCACAAAGCGTTGGAATTCTTCCATGGCATGCGCCGACTAGGACAGCGCCAAGCACGATGGATGGAATACCTATCACAATTCGATTTTAGTATTCGATATGTGAAAGGCATCTTCAATAAAGTAGCCGATTGTTTATCATGGTACTATATGGAGGACAACAATAAGGACATCCACCCACCGTCAGACTATGTCAACGCAGACATACGATTGGACCCAGACCATGACGATATATCATGGGACAGGTATATGGAAGTAAACAAGGATGGCGCAGTAGCCGTGCAACTACGGGCACAATGTGTGCTACGGCAACGGATACCACTAGTCGAAGCGGTTGAGGACAGGGATTTAGCGGCGCAACAAATAGGACCGGCCATTAGAGCAGGACCTAGCGAGACGATGTCACGCCGCGACCCAATGATATTTGAATCTGCCAGGAGAGGTGACGACCTCACCAGAATAATGGGAACCAGGGACGGGTTTCTAGCACAAATTAAGCGTGCAAGCACGCAGGACCCATTGCTGGCCAAAGTGATAGGGCAACCCAATGACCATAAACAATTCAACATTCATGATGGAACGGTGTGGACACGGAACCTGGGGCAGGAAGAAGTGATGTGTGTACCCATGGGTATGTACGGCAAAACGACAATAAGGACGGCCATAATCGAACAAGCCCACACTATAATGGGCCACTTGGGAGCTCAGAAAACCACCGACTATATTAGACGATGGTACTGGTGGCCCCGACTACTCAAAATGGTCACCCAATATTGCAGTACATGCGTAGCATGTGCACGAGCTAAGGGCAACTACCAACAACCAAGCGGGAAGCTACACTCGCTGCCCGTGCCTCAAGTGCCATGGGATAGTATTGGAATGGACTTCATTGGACCATTTCCGGAAGTCGACGAATATAATTACCTATGGGTAGTTATATGCCGACTGACATCGATGGTGCACCTGGTACCAGTTAACACCAAGACGACAGCATCGCAGCTGTCCTGGCTATATCTGCGGGATATCTGCAGGTTACATGGATTACCCAGCACAATTGTATCGGACCGGGACTCTAAGTTTACATCCAGATGGTGGAACGAACTTAATCGGATATTGGGCACAAAACTGAACATGTCCACGTCATTCCACCCACAGACGGATGGACAGACCGAACGAGTTAATCGGACTATCGCCCAAATATTGCGAGCGGTTATACAACCAGACCAAACGGATTGGGTGCAGAAACTGCCGATGGTAGAGTTCGCACTGAATTCCAGCATCAGCGAAGACACAGGATTGGCGCCATTCGAGGCAAACTATGGGTATTTACCCAATATGATGAGGATGCAGAAACCCGACGCATCAACCACACCGGGGGTAGCAGCATTCGTAGAACAGGCTAGGCAAAACCTAATGGAAGTACACGACGTGATCATAGCACGACGGGTGTTCCAAACACATCAAGCTAACAAGCTACGGCGGGAAGAATCTAATATCGCGATAGGCGATTCGGTCTTCCTATCCACAGAGAATTTGGCATTACCCAAAGGACGAGCGCATAAGTTACTACTGAAATTCGTGGGGCCATATCGAGTTATCGAGGCTAATACAACCACATCAACATACAAATTGGAATTACCAGATACGTTAATGTGACGACGAATACATACGTGGTTCCATGTATCGAAACTGCGACCCCATCTACCTAACGACGACGAGCTATTCCCTAATCGCAAGATGTACGATCCGTACGATTGGGGGGTTAGCGACGATGCAGAATGGCTAGTAGATGAGATCATCGGCCACAAATGGATGGGCAAACAAATCAGGTTCCATGTAAGATGGAACGCAGGCGATACAACATGGGAAACGGGGGAGAGTTGTGAAGAACTGGAAGCGTTGGATAAATACCTGGAACTACAGGGTGTATGACGATATGAGGAGTTAGCAAGAGTAACCCCTAGATCATGGGACATCGGCCAGCGGACAGCACATGACGTTACCAAGAAGTAACGCTGTATAGCAGTAACGGTGGCTGATAATGGATATGTGATGAATGTCAACGGAACTGACCCACAAATAGCACGCCGACATATCATCAGTAACCACAGCGATATGGATAATGAGAATACGGGCGGACATGACCCGCCCAGGGACCAGTCAGCGACTGGACCCAATGAGAATGGACCCCAAGGGGCCAATGTGGCCAGTCGATCAATGATTGACGTCCTGATGTCGCCTGGGGAATTGCCACAGTCTCCTAGGAGTATGCATCGTGAAACGATGCCAACACCAGTTCGAGCGACCAGTGAGTGGGACGAACAATCCAGGTTGAGTCAGGAAGCATACAACCTGACCCAGGTGCGACCACTGCCATTACCACGTCTCCTGGTGATCCACACGAAATGGAACATGTACAAGCCCGGTACATTTGGGTGTAGCCCAAGCTGCACAACGTGCAAAGAGTTCCGGATTCACCAGTTTGGCAAGTTCGACGGCCACGACGGAGACTTCCTCCACCTGGCCCGTTTCATAGACCCCAACGCGTATGCATTGTTGGAGTCACTTCATATGCGACTGGATCATGCGACCCAGCACAATCAGGACCTGACACGGGACCTACGAGACACAAGAGATCGGATAGAGGAATTGGAACGTCGAGCGACGTCACCCCAAACGGGTGAACGACACGTCCGACCACGCTGGGATGAGGACACCCCGCCGCACCCAACCAAAAACAAGCGAGCGGCGGATAAAGGGAAAATTTCAGTCCCTACCATGAACACGGAGGCCGCGCCGACGAGGTCGACGCAGTCGTTGGAACCCATCATTGGGTTCGACACACACCACCCAGACAACTATGAATGGGTGGCGGAACAAAACGCCTGGATGCACCCCGCAGTGGTGGCGATGGCGTACAGTGACACATACGACGACGATGAACCATCCTCATCAGACGAGGAGGATCGCCGACGTAGGAACCGGAGAAAGGACAAGAGCAGGGCAGCTGGTGGTAACGATAAGCCGAACTGGCCGGAACTGGGGCCACCGGGGCAAGCATCATACTTGGAGGCTGTCAGCACACATGGGTACGACGCACGTCATACCCGTAGCACGAAGAACTGGGCACCGGGGCCGACAGGCACCAATAATGTACCGATGCCACGGGATGAAGCTGAATGGGACCAGTGGGTGAGGGACGCCAACATCCACCAGAATACAGCGGCACTAGAGAGAGCCCAAGCGGCCGTTACACGCTGCCATGCGTTAGCAGCAGGGAAGAGTTTGCCTGCATTAGGCAAATACATGATTCACAAATGGGCAATCCCGGACTGGGCACGCACAAGACCGACGCGAACAGCGACGGTTACCCATAACACACCATACACAGTAGGGACCAATACCACCGTGGTCCCACAACCGGAAACGTTTGACGATCCCATACACTGGGCGCAGTGGGCATACCATTATGCGGAACGAACGCCAGTGCCAGTCGGTGTGAGCCATCCTCTTAACACACGAGACATGCATGGATGGAGACTGGCTATGCGAAATGTGCCAGACGTGGGACCTGAGACGTGGCAACGTTCTATATGGACGATGCGGTTGGCGGAGCTGTTTGCCCAGCCGGGATTGTACATGTTCATGTTGAGCCAAATGAACATTACCATCAGCCGGTCACGTATGGACTCGGCATATTCGGGACCAACAGATAACCTGTCCGTTGAGGATGTAGCATGCACATATGCAGGAAGGGGCGTGTCAGTACCCGAGGCTCATGATGCGTGGCAATGGGCAGCCAACTGGATCATGTCTGACCATGAGTCCCACCACAATGACATGGGACCCATACGGGACGCGCTGCGAGCTTTGAGGATAGGCCAGCAGCCGGCAGCGATGGTAGGGCAACCAGAATGGTTCCCAGCCCTATCAGCATCAAGGGTACCGCAGAGGTACCGCATGCATGCACACATGGGACAGGAACCAGTGTACGTCGAAGCACGGGATATGCGTACGATGCACCCCTTGCTGCGAAATAGGGCAAGCATACCAGCGCGATACCAACAATACATAACACGACCCAGCGGCAATCGCAATCGAGGAGGAATGTGACAAACACCACCAAGGGCATATCAGGCCCCGCTACCACCGTTTGACGACCTGACCATGACACCGGATTGGTCGCAAGATGTGGAACTACCAGTCAGACAGACGACAAACTTGGGAGGACTGGTACAGCCTGCAGCGTATCGACTTAATAGATGATGCGCTAGCCCACCATCGACAGGGTTGTCGGTGCAATCGTCAGAACCATCGGCACCCAGCTCTAGCGGGGGCACGTCGTTTACGATCGTGTCCAACGCTGGGTCCATATCGAATACAGGTGGAAGCGTAACTACGGCGCCAACGTCACTACCGGACGATGGTGATAACATGGGCAATGGTGCTGACGACACGTCCATGAAGTTCCCACCGCGCAACTCGACGTAAATATTGGGGAAATGAGGGACTGCCATACAGTGGGACCCATTACAGTCAATTCAATCACTAGCGCGCGTAGCGCGCTAGCGGGGGCAGTCATGCAAAGCATGATGAGTCCCTCTAGTAGAACATATAGGTATATGTCACCGCCATACAGTGGTGGCATGACCAGACAAGCAGAGAAGACAGGAGTACGAGCCACTGCCATACAGTGGTGGCTGTAGTATTGGAACAGAAATGGGAATCAGCAATCGTACATGTAGATTGGCCCGTTGGATGCAATCTAGCGGGGGCAAGTGTAACGGATAGGGCGATCCTCTGATTCCCCTATCAGATGTATTTATATGTGTTTACATAGTACAGGATATAGGCTGCCGGAACCCTCCGGGAGCCGGCACTAATCCCTAACCACATCATCACATCGCTATCGTACATACCAATATACAGGTTGGTCTGGTGTACTTGCGAGTGAGTGACTGTGAGTATAGGGACTCCCCTTACAATCGTGCACTCCTGATAGGAGTCAGGAGTGTAGTAAGTACGAGTGTACTTACAGCTGGCCCCTCTAAACTTCCACAGTCTGATGGACAGCAGAAGAAAAGGAAGCGTGTTCGCAAGGGCACTAAAGGTCAAGGACATGCGCATACTGCCATTCCTAACCTGCCTAGCAGAGGATTTGCCCAGATGCTCAATATGAGCAAAATTCCGGTAGTCGAGGATCGAAGGCAATTCCTGCCTCTTCTGACTGACCCAGCTTGCCGCTTGATCAATCAGATTGTGGCTCCTCAACCTCAACAATGGTACGAAAGAACCACACATAGTGCGAGTTCATCAAACCAATCGGCTTCCCAATTCGAGTTTCGAGTTGGCTCTCCACCACATCAAATGGTTAAACTAAACAGACCTGAGTTGACGGCTGATACACGCCCATCTATATTGATCTCCAGGAGTACAGCTAAAGCTGTTAAACTTGCCAGACTTCACCAAATTCCTAAGCTAAAGTTCTTCAACAATAGGCATAAGGAAGAGACACCCCAGAAGTACCAAGGCACTTCTAAGCCAGTACATTGTGGTGGTGATTACGAAACACACTTCAAGACAAGACAACTTCTTGACTTGATGCCTGGGATTCCCCAGAGTGTGGAATGTATCAGAAGGCTGGAAAAGATAGCCAGAAAGCTTTCCGAACTATCTAACTCTGATATGGTTGAGAAATCTTCTCCCAAAATCATCGAGATTCCAGACACCCCTTCTGAAGGTGAAGATGAAGAGATGGAACCAATGCCTAAATGGCATCAGTCTGCCACTCCTTACCCTGAACAGGATGTGGAGATGGACTCCATCTTTGGCGACCTGGATGAACCTGGTCCAGAACCTAACTTCTTGGACAATGCACTCCAAGAAGATGATGAAAGGTACAAAACCCTTACACAGCTCTTTCCATATTTGGAAGATGTTCTGATGGAACTTTTACTGCAGCGTCCTCTTCAAAGAGCACACTGAAGGCCCCGCACCTATGTAAATGTACCAGTAGATACATTGAATTTGTCTCGCACCATTGATCGCTGTAGACAATTTAATGATTTGTATGCTAAAAATGTATACAACATCTCCAATATTGAAATTGAAGCTGCACCAGATATGGACTGGTGGTTACATGATTCAGGTTGCTCACAACATGTAACTGGTGATAAGTCTGACTTTGTTGACTTTGTTGCTTTCAAACCAAAAGATTACATTCATGTAAAAACTGCCAGTACACCTACTTTCATTAGTGGAGTTGGAACGATTACACTCAAGTATGAACAACTCTGCAATGATTGTAAAGGCAACCTCATGTGACTATACAAAACCATGAGGCTTTACCTGGCATATTACATGCCAGCCCTTGGTACCACTCAATTTTTGTCCACTGGAACTATTTTATTAGATCCAAATGTGACACTTGAGGGTAACTGTGATGTCTTGCAGTACATCAATAAAACACTGCATGATCAGATATTCTTAACTGGATACCACTGTAGTCTAGATGACCAATGCTATTGGACTAGAGCGTCTTCCCTCCAGTCTCAAAATGGGTCAAAAATAAATTCATTTGACTGTGTGCCAGTAGCATTGAACAGTATAGACTTTGACACTTGGCATCGTCAATTAGGACATCCATCCAAAGATGTATTATGCCATCTCAGGAAGCACACTGAAAATTTCCCAGAGTTAAAATTCCCTGAACATGAGAAACCTTGTGAAGGCTGTGCTAAAGGCAAAATGCCTGCAGACTCATTTCCACAATCAGAATCTAGAGCCCAGGAATTATTTGAGAAAATCCATTCAGACCTCAAAGAATTTCCTGTAATATCATACCATAATATCAGTACTATATCTCATTCTTTGATGATTACTCCTCACATGGCTGGATTTGCTTATTAAAGCACAAATCTGAAGCTGTCATTGCAGCCCATGATTTTATTGCCATGGTAAAAACCCAATTTGGTACTACCATTAAAATATGGATGTCTGATGCAGGGAGAGAATATAAATCTCAAGAATTCGATGAATTGCTCAAGAGTAATGAAATTCTAACTCAACAATCGGTTGCCCACACACCACAACAAAATGGGTGCGCTGAGCGATTTAATCACACCATTATGGATAAGGCTGAAGCTATGCGATGTCATGCTTGCCTACCCAATTCCTGGTGGGAATTCTCAGTTCAGTATGTGGTACACATTTACAACTGCACACCTATATGGAGATTAAAGTGGAAAACTCCATTTGAAACTCTGTATAAGAAAGCTCCTGATGTAACACATCTCCGAGTTCTCGGATGTGACACATATGTACACCTACCTGATGCAGTCAGAAATAACAAATTACATCCGAAAGCTGAATTAATGATATTCATGGGCTTTACAGAAGGCATCAAAGGGTACAAATTCATGTGTATCCACAATAATAGTATCTTCCACAGCACAAAAGTGGTGTTTAATGAAGATCTATTACCAAAGTGTCCAAAGGCTAACAAGCCCAAAGACTTCACACATGGTGACCATCACAGTGATGATGACAATCAACCAGACCATGGTAATGGACCAACGGGAGGAGTAGGAGGACCACCTCCTGACTCTGGCTCCGATGCCGATGATGATGATGAGCATCCTGGACACCATAATGAGACACCCTGTTCTCCTTCCCCTAAAGAAGACGGTCATGAGGATGATCAGCCTCAAGATTGCTCCCCTTCACCTGCGGGACCTCCTATAGATCTGGATAGAATGGACTTCAATCCGAGACCTGGAGATAATGAGGAATTTAGACGTCTACCATGACGAAATCCTCTCAGGTTGAAGAGGAAATATGAAAAACCAGACAATGTCTATAATGATCTGGGAGACTGATGTCTACCCTCTGAAATACAAAGAGACATTAACTGGAATAGGATTTGGCGACAACAAGTTGGGGATGATCAACTGGGTGGCTCCTGATTGCTCACTAGTATATCATGCAGGAGAACCCGACCTCCTTGCAACCAAGATCCTGACAGTAGCATTCCTGAAGAGGAATTCCCTTCATCTGATCCCAATGTCGATAAAGACTGGGATATGTCTGGCAATGATGTGAACTTAATCCACATTACTCAGGAAGGGGGAGTAAGTCTAATGAATTTCCTGCTTTCCAAAGTGGTAGAAGATTCTGAGACAGAGATTGGATCTGCGTCAAACCTGATGACAAACAGCTCAGATCCTAAACCTGATAATGTCCAGGAATGGACATACCATGATATCATGTGTTTACTGCCTGATCAACAAAAACCATAGATTGATGCTTGCCATGAAGAGCTAAAATCACTTCATGAGTATCAGGTTTTTAGTCTGGTACAACTCCCTAAGGGTCGAAAGGCAATCAAATGCTGATGAGTCTTTGACATTGAGTCAGATGGCCGCAAGAAAGCTAGGCTTGTTGCCAAAGGCTTCTCACAATGAGAGGGAATTGATTTCAATGAAATCTTCTCACCAGTTGTCTGATACAAGACATTCTGCATGCTTCTTGCACTAGCCATGCTTGAAAAATGGCATATAGAAGGCCTAGACGTTAAAACTGCCTTTCTTCATGGGAAACTCAATGAGGAGCTCTATATGGAACAGCCAGAAGACTTCAGAGTTCCAGGCAAAGAAGACTATGTTCTCCACCTATGGCATGCCCTTTACAGACTCAAACAAGCAGCTCTTTCCTGGTGGAAAGAACTCTCCAAGTCAATGGAAGAACTTGGATTTAAATGTGCATCCACTGATAGTGGTGTATTCATTTACCATCACGAAGGCTTGATTGTAATTGCAATTGTCTATGTTGATGATGCACTATTCTGTGGCTCTAACCAGCAGCTTGTGTTAAAACTAAAAGCTGTGTTCATGAAGCGATGGGAATGTCGCGATCTTGGCGAAGCCAAAGAATTCCTTCGTATGTGAATTCTGAGGAAAGGCTCCAAGATCTACATAGATCAAGAAGCCTACTTACAAAAAGTTCTCAGGAGATTCAATCTTCTGAATGGCAAGACCACCCAGACTCCACTTCCCATGGGATACAAACTGCAACCCTACAAGGGAGCTGTGGATCCCGAGCTTTGATCAAAGTTCCAACAAGTCATTGGATCTCTGTTGTACATCATGCTAGGAACTTGTTCTGACATTTTCTATGCAGTAATTAAGCTATCCCAGCAAAGTGCCAACCCTTCCAAGGATCACCTTGAGAAGGCACTTTACATTTTACGCTACCTTGCAGGGACTCCAAATTACTCCCTTTGCTTTGAGGATGAACAAGGAGGGATTACTTGTGTACACAGATTCGGACTGGTCTAGTCCATGATCCACAACTGGGTACTTTGTTCAATTAGCTGGGTATTATTTCTTGGCAATCACATGCTCAGAAAACCACTGCGCTTTCATCCACTGAGGCCGAATATATGACACTGTCTGACACTTGTCAACAAATCATGTGGATAAAGAATCTCTTCAAAGAGATTGGAATGGACATCAGTCATATACCAATCTATGCTGATAACCAGGGTGCAATTTTTATTGCATCAAACCCTGTGTCTGATAGACAAAGTAAACATATTGACATCCGCTATCATTACATTTGTGATCATGTCGAGGCCAATGACATTCAATTATTCTTCATCAATGGTGCAGAAAATCCTGCAGATATGTTCACCAAAAATCTTGGTTATCAAAAGTTCAAGCTATTCAGGTCCATGCTTGGGATCAGAATTTTTTGATTCCTTACAATCTGCTTTGAACTTCAGAGGAACATCTTAGCAAGGGGGAGTGTTGCACATGCACCTCCACATGACCATGACCATTAGGACATGAGTCAGACCGCAGTCTGCAGTAGAACTTCATAGAAGGATCTTACTAACGATGAGAGTCATATTGACTCATACCGAGTCATACTGACTGGTATTGACTGCAGATCTATTTATATCATAGGTAGTTTACAGTATATAAGGAGCCTGTATCTGTCTGCAATCTACAGTGCTCTGCCCAGAGAACTACTAAGTGTGTGCCTCAAGCTACCTAGCTACAAGTATTAGCTTTATAACCAGTGAGTAGATAATAGTCTTTCACTCAGCGCATGCTTGTCCTCCCCATTAGGGTTGATGGACAGATGCTCGCTTAACAACATAGTCTTATGGCGCTGGGAAATACACAAGAAAGTGTGGTTTTCGACGGATGGGTAACTTCCGAAAACTTGATATCTATATAAGAAAAGGCATCCTTTTTCTCCCACGAGACAAGCTATTCGGTGATCTCGGTGTCATTCTCTCCCACAGTTGTCAAGTTGTGATTTCTGGGTGATGCGTGATGTCTGACTGTGACTGTATCTACAAGCAAGCAAGGTAGAAAGCCAGTGAAAATTCCAGACTATAGTCAGGATAATAGTTCAGGGGTAGAATATTCGAGAATAGGAGTATACAAGTCTACAGTGCTCGACGGGCATGGCAGAACAGTTCCGTTGGATTCTAATTCTAACGTGAATCCACTGGTACTGAGAAATGGCATGACCAGTTGACCGTGAGTATATTGGTAAGTCACGTCTACAGTTAGTTAAAATTAAGCTCGACTGCCAAGGTAGTTGCTTCTGAGTTTCCACTTTTTTTACAGATACTGTTTTGATCTCGACAGGCCATGGGGCATCAAATCAGCCCAACCTTCGGTTGGGCGATGAAGGTGCCATTAAAATAATAAATAAATCAATGGAAAGTTAACAATAGTGACAGTGGGAACTATTGACTGATTGTGTGAAACTAAAGCAGGGTGACTGATAGGTCTTGCGGTGACTTTCTGCGACATTGGAGTAACAAGCAGTACAAGTTACACGGGGGCATCAAATCGGCCCAACCGAAGGTTGGGTGATGAAGGTGCCCTTTGGAAGTTTAGGTGAGGCTTTGCCCATTTACCTATTTAGTTTTCACTTTCCTTACCGCCGTGCGTAGCACGGGTCAGCTGCTAGTTTGTATATATTGGTAATATCATGTTTGTACCTGCTTTCCACGGTGCAGAAAATCGTCTGAAAACGCAGTGACTGGTGGTTGTGAGTTCAGCGGCGCCTGTTTCTTGATCGTTAGGTAAGCATTGTTCATTCCGTTCCGACGAGTTCTCG
Source organism: Pleurotus tuoliensis (assembly GCA_036872985.1). Lineage (NCBI taxonomy): Eukaryota > Fungi > Basidiomycota > Agaricomycetes > Agaricales > Pleurotaceae > Pleurotus > Pleurotus tuoliensis. The sequence goes on from JAYMDH010000013.1 coordinate 663,681, forward strand.
CCTATTGTCCTGCCACCATGGCTGACATTACCTCTCCTCGAAGACCTCTCACAGCTGCCCATAATTTCATCTCAGGCCTATATAGTTCTGCAACAATGCGTAGCGTCGTTCGTGAAGACTTAGCGGGCAAGGTTTCCAAAGATGATTCCTCTGTTTTCAAACGCCTTGAAATCGGCCGGGTACCCGATGAATTGGTCGATTCTTGCTTCGAAATATCCGTAACTCAACATCGAGGTCTCTTCGACGAACTCGATAAGGTTGTGGCAGCAGCGGCCAAAGCCCGGAACAAAATGGTCGACCATGACACGCAACTCGAACAACGGGCGAAGGGGGATGGTTGGGAGGTGAAAATGTACCCACCGCTCGTAAGTCCTCAAAATTTTTACTTCCTTCGTGGATTTGACCTGGCATCTTGGGCGACGATTGTTTAACCACATCGCCAATTTCTCGCACCCGGGCAAGCTGAAAGCGACGAGGAACATCAAGATCGATGCGAACAGGCAACTCAAGGGCGAAGAATATACAACTGGCTTTCCAAAGATTGCGCCAGAGGGAACCGGATCCCGTGTCCTCGAATGCGATTCTTGGATGGACGTTGACTGGTTCGTGGAAATCAAACCGAAGGAAAGCCAAGGTCTCCCTGCGAAAGATGCTACCATCTCCGCGGTCGTCTGCCAGGCCGCTGACTAGGCGCAAGTTCATGGTGGGCATCTTCGACAGGGACGGTGTCTCGCTCTCTCCTATATCCGACTTCTGCGACGGTAGTGAAGGTTTCAGAACTTTCATCAAGGTAACCGCCAACTTGTCAGCCCTCGCCTCTCGAATATCGATCTCGGATGCGACCCTACCGTTCAACCTTTAAGCCGCTCGTCTGATCTTCACGCTGCTGTTGGTGAGCTCGCCATTTCACTAGGGCTATCACCAGACTTCCCGCCGTACTTGGTATTATGCCCGATGGAGTACCCGATGACGGTCAAGGGTGTGACTTGGACAAAATGGGTACATAATTCATGGTTGACGGTTGGTCCGCCCATTTGGGTGTCTCTATCCCTTATCGGCCGAGGCACGAACATCTGGCCTGTACTCCCGGTTATTTGGAACTCTGGCAAGTGTACTATCGTCGACGGTGCACCCGTTTCGATCCTTAAGAACGCGTGGCGCAACAGCGAACGCACTGGAGAGGCTTTCGTCTATGGGAGCCTCAATGCCCCTCCCCCTGGCGTAGCTCGCTTTTTACAAGGAGGCGATGTCCTGTTCGACGCCAAGAACGACATTGCCGATATTAGTGCACAATCTGCGTAGTCACTATCCGTACGGCGCATGGCTCCATAGAGTTGAGACGAATGCTGAAGCCAACGCGCCATCTGGGACTGGGACTGGGACGGCCGTCCTCCATCGCCTTATCCTGCGGACCATCGGGCGGCCGTTGTGGCATTTCGTGAGCTATCTCGAGCTGTTAAAAGCGTTCCGTGCAGCCATCGTTGGTAAGCATCAGATCTCCTCCATCATGACTGTTGTCCTCATTATATTTTGCTGAATAGGTCATCAGCAGCTCGTTGCTCGGGGAATCCTCCACCGAGACATCAGCGCTGGGAATATTATGATATCCGCCTCGAATAACCCCAGTGCGGGTGAAGAAGGCTTCTTGATGGACTCGGAGTTCGCGAGGATTGATCAAGTCGTGCATGTTACGAAGATCCCTGGGGGTCCGCAGCATACGACGTGGAGTGTCCCGAGGCAGGGCATCCAGATGACCGTACGAGTTTAGCTTTTTCTTCAACCGAGGCTTCTACTGATATCGACTAAATCCAGGGTACCGTGCAGTTCATGGCTAGAGAAATCATGCATTCCATCGTCAAAAACAAGCCGATTGAACACACTGAATCGCATGATCTTGAATCGTTCGCTTGGGTCTTCGCCTACGTCGTGCTCCGCCGTCTACTTCGCGATTCGGGAGATGAGACAAATTCGACAGTCTCAAAGGACGCCCGAATCGCTATTAAAACGGTGTACGACCAATCATTCGGCGCTCTGAAACTCGATACCGTGCTGACCCAGCGTCGTTCACTGGGCGTGTTCGACTTGAAAGAAAACGGTATAGAAGGACTCGTCCCCGCCGCTATCACCTATTTTATGAAGGTTCTGGGAATGCTAGTGGCCGCAAACCACGCGGCCGCCCAGCCACCTGATCCGCTCTTTTCTGACACGATGCTTCCACAGGCGCCGCAGGAAAGGTTGACGCACGTAAAGCTCATATATTTCATTGATAAGTCGGTCGCGAGCCTGGCGGAGGAGATGCAGGGTTAGGATTATTGCTTTGCGGCTGCTAGTGAGACATATTCTACTAGCTGAGGGGGACAGACAGACACAGGCACTTCGTAGTAAAATACATAGCCCGTCTATCTTATGCCCTATATGTGTGATATCACAGAACGAGACCGTGGATCCTAGTGTCCAACCGCAATCAGAGTAAATTTGAATAGGTAGGTTTCTTGGGTGCCGGAGGCGTGTCCACAGACGAGGACGCAACCGAAGAGGACGACGCCCTCGCCGTGCCGCTGGTTAGCGATAGCGGGGTCGCGGACAGCCTTGAACGACTGAGCTTCGCCTTCAGGCCCAGGGTTTATCGCGAAGATCATTCCTGCGAATCGAGGTTAGCTCCCCAGCGATTCGACGCACCTTGGCTGCAGCGCCCCGTCTGATCACAGTAGAACCGTGAAATCGGACATTCGGGAACGGGGGAGGGGTTCGCTCGGCGCTTCAAAGGGCGACTGGGTCACTGTGTGGATTGGGGAAGGGTGGAGACCAGTGAGTGAGCAAGACGTTCGATGACGAATTTGGCAAGGTTATAAGATGAAGTTCACTACGTCGCCTTCCACCGCGTTAACGTACGGGGGAGTGCAGGCCAATTCTCCTCCGGCGCCGACATAGACGTCGTATGTAACGGCCAACACTGTAAAGGGCAAGGACAAATCTTACAGCCATTTGCGTGAAGGTAGACAGGATATCGAAAAGATGGAAGGGAAAAGGAGAACGAAGTAGTGGGAAATATCATCTCCATTCTAGTGATATAGCTGAATATTATATGTGGTACAAGTCCACTTTGACAGGAGGAACAAGACAGTTAATACGTATGTATTTACGCCTGACGGCCAGTTCCAATACCCATACCGACACGAACCAAGGTTTCTAGAGACGCTCTGCCGTTGATAATCAGACCCTCGTCCCACTTTACGGCGCCCTTTTCGAAAAGGATTACAATTGTTGAGCCACCTGACGCGTGAAGGCAATAATCAGTCAACAGGAAGCGTCTGGTGAAAGATTATATGTTACCGAATGCGAAGTAACCGAATTCATCACCCCGCTTGACGAAGTCGCCCTCGTTCACCGTAGTCTTGATACTTCCGACCATCATTGCCCCGATACAGACGGCCATGACACGACCGAATTGCGGACTATCGATGGGAACGATCTTGCGGACGTTCTCGACATAGACATCCAATGCCGTGAGAATGGCTTGAGGCTACTCACAAGAGTAGGCAATGAAATTTTAGAAAAGGAAGGAATGCTCACGTTGACAGTGTAGTATTCGCCGTCAATATAAGTCATGGGTCCAATCGTCCCATCAGCCGGAGAATGGAAACGGTGATAATCCTGTGGTGCAAGGCGGAAGATTGCTAGGGCGCCACCAGTATACTTTTCAGCTTCGGCCCTGTGCACATCGCCAAGTAGGCGAGCGACCGTGAATTCGCGCCCTTTGATCCATAGACGAGCAGCGTCGCTGACAGTCTCGAAAGCCATCATGCGACAGTCCGCGGCGCTGACTAAACGGTAAGGGTTGTCGGGCTGCTTGATAGGTCGAGCAGACTTTTTGAGTTTCCTAAAACTGGTGTTAGACAGAGCAGAATAATCGCGCCGAGGGCAGTACATACCGATAAAAGAATTCGTTGAAGGTCTCTGTGTGCAAGTTCAGTCATTAGAAGCTATGCGTAGGAGAAAGAAGAACCCACACTAAACGAGTCCAACGGGTCCAAGATTTCGTCGACTTTGAGGTTATGGAACTCGATGAAACCTGGGATATCGGCGGCTGATTGAGGGGCGTCATATTTTGGTCCTTGTTTGATAGACAGAGACTTCAGGAGCCCACGAGCTGAACGGCATGCTTAGCAGAAAAAGACATTCGACGGGAAGCTAACTTACTTCTACCACCCTCCATCTACCTCTTCGCACCCTAGACAGAAAACCGAGGTTATTCTACATCATTAGCGGGGAAGGCAATGCATGATACTCACCTTGTAAAGCAGACGTATCCCAAGCCGTACGTAGACTTGCATCTTCTCCTCCTCGAGCTGCCCAGTCATCCGATTCTGCACAATGATGTTGGCAGAATTCTACACATCGCCGATCAGAAATACACAGAACCAACGAACCAGAGTTAGCGCTTACCGCCCCAAGCCTATAGTCACCACTGCTAATCTTCCCAATAATCTTCGTGTACCACTTCCGCTGCGCTTGACTGGCTGTCACAAAGTTACCAACGACGATTCTATCCACCCTCCCCCAGTCCTGGCTCGCGCAAATAGCTAGATGCGTGACGATGTCCATCTTCGCCTTGGGGTTCAGACGAGGACATAGTCGACAATTCTTCACGTTGATGACACGCTCGAACGGATCTTCGGTGACGTTCGCGAGCGGTACTGTCAGTGGTGGCTTTCTTCTTCCTCCTGAACCGGCCTTTCTTCGTCACGGGCGGAGCAGTAGATGTTGTGGTAGCAGCAGCACCGATTGGAGATCCAGACCCAGATGAGTCCTCTTCAACGTCCTCAGACGACGAATACTGATATCCAGCTGCAGCGCCATCACCCCGGGCAGCGTCCTTCAGCTTCATCTCCGCGGGCTCGGTGCTATACGCCGGAGGTGGAGGAAGCTTGTTCTCGTCAACATATCGGATGTTGTTAAAGCTATGCGATGGGCACAAGAAATCGAGGTTGTCGAGGGAAACGCCCTGGCCCTTGTTATCGGAGGCGGTGAGGATCGGTGTGGCGCTAATGCTCGTATCTGGAGCGCTATCTTCCTCGTCCACGCGTCGCTTCTCGCTGTCTGGTCGGTTGAGTTCGGTCTCCAAGTACTGGATGGTTTCGTCCATAGTAAACTCATCGGAACATGGATCCTTGCCATGGCGAGTGAAGAACGAATTCACATACTACGAGAGAGGGTCGACCCAAGCGAATCGAGCATCGAGGTCAGCTCTAGATAAGAGATGGCCCTCGTGTCGTCGGTGTAGTATTGCCCGATGTATTGACGCCAGAATTGCTGACGCAAGGCAGCATATGGCTGATATTTCGCTCTGAAAAATATCGATCAGCCGCAGCACCTGGTCAAGAGGGAAATCGAAGACATACTTAACCGTGATAACGGGCTTATGCCTGGCCTCCCAAGCGACATCCTTCTCGGGGGCGAGCGGTATTTTATACTCCTTCATCGGGTGTCCTTCTGCCCCGATCGTGGCGTACAGCCCAGTATTGGGTTCCGGTTGTGGCGCGCCTTCAATCAAATCGCCGACGTGGTCGTTAGAGGAATACTTGTCCCAGTCGAGAATGCTCAGTTGAACCTTGAGGGCCGTCTCGTATCGTCGCACATGGAACAGGAGCTTCTCGTCGCCAACGGGGTTGATGGAGTGCCGTATGACGCGCGTACGGAATACCTTCTTGCCGAAAGAGATGACAACGAATGGGTCCATGTCCCATCCCGTACGTGTCACTGAACGGAAGATAAGGGTATTGTCGTGGCACGAGCAGAAACCACTCACTATTCGTAAGCCTGGGTAGGTCGTCTGCACCATGAATCTCCAACATCACGATCCCAACAATATAATTCAACATGCCGAAGCGGTACTCCCCGTGGGTTAAGTTCTTCCCGAAACGCTTCTTCTTCCCCGTCGAGGCGGCACCGACGTCGAGGTTTGAGGACGATGGCGTGGTAGTAGCCGACGACGTACTGGGGGTGCTGGTGCTGGCAGTACTCGCCGTCACAGACGACGAAGCGACACTGGACGACGCTCGCCTGAACTTCATCTTCGGGATGAACCCGCTCGCGCCGTCGTAGGGACCGGGTTAGCAGTGGGCGGCGGTACTGGTGTCTTGCTCATCCCGGCAGGCATGGGGGTGGTGGGTGAACTCAAGTCACCCGAAACAGATGCGGGGAGGTCAAGATGCGCAGGGATAGGACTCGGTCCGGACGTCTGAAGCTTCACTATGCTGCCTTCTCTTCGGAAGAGGTGGGAGGAGTCGGTGGTGAAGATGTTGCGGTGGTATAGTCTGAGATTTCTTCGTCGTTTTCCTCGTCAGAGGACTTCAAGCTCAATCCACTGTCATCTTCTAGATACGGCGCCGCGTTGTGCGATCGTACGGTACCAACTCCCTCGGCCTCGATCGCTTCACAAGCTCAGAGAACACATCATGGAAGTCTACCGGATTGGTAGGATTGGGCGACACGAACCTGAGCTTAACCTTGACAGAACCCGTCGCGTGGGTATTGGCTCTCATCGAATCAAGGTTGATGGAGAACGGCTAGAGCAACGAACTTGGAATGAAGTAGTCCTTCGACATCAAATCCTTGTCCCAAACGATGAACTTCACAACACCAAGTTTATCTGTTAGTGACAGATAGAGGGTAGTTGAACGTCGCGTCCTTGGCTGCGTACACCGAATTGACCGTCCTCTACGCTACGGGAGTCTGGTGCCTCGTGTTCAGGATAGATACCACCACGAAGCTACTCGACCGTAAACGCTGCAAAAGCCGTGACAACAAGGATGACTCACGGATCGCTGAACCCACTGCTGTCCTTCACCAAAATGTCCGTACATCCCAGCACCGGCAATCGGCATGTCACGATCGGCTGCTTACCTGGCAGCGGCAAAAACCCGTTCCTCCTGCTCCCTTTCGAGCAGCAGGCTTCAATGCCTTGCGAATCTTGGCAGAGAGGTGATGTTTGTGTCCGTACGGATTTGCTCCAGATACGAGAAACGAAATGTCGGCGTGGTGGATGCGTTTGAATGATGTTCAATGGTGGCGACGGACGAGCGAGCCTCATGTGGGTTGAAACTCCGTCCCGTTCCGTCGTCGGGACTTGCGAACTCGGACTTCAATACAAGGCGCCATCGAATTTGGTGCAGCGACACGGTGATCCCCTGTGATCAATGTGAATGCTCGAACACTCAAGCTCCTCAAGTACTCAAAGTACCCAAGAAGCGCAACTGACGATCGCCACGAAGGACAGGGCAGAGGAAGCAGAGAGGAAGTGAACAACAAGTCTATTCAGGTACAATTAACCCCTACAGAATGGATTTGTACAGACTTACGATCGAGCTAGATCCCGACCACCAACCTCCATCAGCTCCTCGTCAGCCAACTCGCGCACCCACACCTCACCCTCCCTCCGAGCACACCAAACTCTATCGCAGAGCATCCGACTGGGTCGTGCCGCCCATCAGCCGCACGGCGTACACCCTAAGTACCCAATCTGACCATGCCAGTGACCACAGGTGGAAGGACTGAAAAGAGACCGACGACGGTAAAGGCATCAAACAGCACGAAGAACTACAAGGAAAGAGATGGGGAGAGGGGTGGGAGAAGCAAAGGACTAGAAGGACTAGGTATGTAGCAGCCATCGTCATCACAACGAGGTCGCACTCACCCGCGTGCATAGAGCGTGGTGCGCAGGGCAGCATCGGCGCGCCTTGACATAGTCTCCCAACCTGCCCTGTCACAGCAATTCTGTGGGAGAGCCTGCTCCCGAGCCTGCTCGATCCGCAGACCGCCGTCGACGACGACCACCAGCCATGTGCCACACTTGTGCAGAGGCAAGGACGGTGAGGATGGAGGGGTGGCCTGGCGGGCTACTTTGCCAGGCGCGGAGATGCTATAGGCATGGGAGGGTAGTCGGCATGCCGACAATGAGTCAGCTTAAGCGTAAATTAATTTACTGCTAAACCACTCAGCTAACCCCTTAAGTGCCCCGCTCGTTCTCATATGGAGGAGTACTTAGCGACGTCCACCCCACCTACTCCATCCCCGCACTGAGTCGTCAATGGCCTCCGACAAGCAGATTCGACACCCAGGAAGCTGGCGGCGACGACGACGGAGGAGGTGCTGGAGGGAAATTGGCTGGGTGACACAAGATCTTGACAACAACAACGACAGGATTCACCACACCAAGTAGCGCCGTGTTCCAGCCGCATTCACCGCATCGTCGGCATCCACGCCATGCGTGACGAACGTCAAAGTGTGGACGTCAAGGCGGGGAGATGGGGAGGGTACAGTGTCCGGTTATGGCGAGAACAGCGAGGGCAGCGTGGAGGAGCATGCGAGTAGGGGGAAGGTGTTCTGTAAGGCATAAGCAGGTACCCATGGAGTACTCGACGAGGGGCAGAACTGGGGAAGTATGTATACCGGGAACATACACACTAATTTCTATGAAAATCATCACTTTAAAGTTGGATTTAACCCAATAAAGCGATGTATAATCTGTGTTGCGTCCAATACCACCAAAGTCGGCTTTGCTCTGTCAGTAGCATGCCCTTGATATCCTTCTCTTCCCGTATTCTTCAAATTGTGACCACATTATCCTGGGAGATGGATGGAATGCGTCCCAGGCTCATGCGCCCTTGGAGTGTTCGACACCTGACTGAAACTCGCGGCAGCGGAAGTAGAGGCGCGCTGGAATGATGGCAGGCATGGCGGTGATCTGAGAGGAGTAGCTTGGGTCGGCGTCATGGATGGAGGCTGAGTCCCCATAAATATGACACACAGAGTCTTGTACGTCAGCCATATGCATGCGAGATACCTTCGTAGACGATACAATAGTGTTACGGGCATTCGTACTAACTCGTTACTGTTTCGTTCAGAGTGCAAAACAATTGGATTTGAGCTATGGTACGAGTGTCAATTGGGAATGAAAGGACGACACCTAATGCGAGGGAATCACGAATGTCGGTGGTAATAATGACTGGGAGAATGGGAGATATATACCTAAATCGGTGACAGATGGATAATCTACGGGGGACGAAGTGGTAGGGAATTATACTAAATGATGAAAATTGCCTGGAAAGAGTATGCGAGGAGCATCATCCCAAAATCATGTTCTGGTCAACTTCCGAGGACTGATAATGCCTCTGAAGCTCGTCCAACGTAGGCCGTCGCGCTGTAGGCGACACCGTACCCGAAGTAGTCGAACCGACCGTTCACGGTTTACGTAGCGTTTCGGGGGCGGGCACGTTGAGACCTTGATGAGGGGGAGCCTGGGTGGGAGAAGTATTTGGAGGTAAATAATGATCGGTACTGCCGCTCGCCTGCTGCTCAGCCATTTGAATTCGGAGCTGCTCGAGCCATCGCATCCTCATGGGGTTGTTCTGGGTAATCGTCACGGGGGGCCCTGGCGGGTGGGTATACATGGCGAGCATCTCGGCGACTTCACGAGGATCGTAGTCGTTATTTTGTCGCCGCGTCGTACGTTGTTCGGAAGTAGGCAGAGTCCACAGGCCGCCATAGACGGTACGATAACTAGGTGCCGCCTGCACTTCATCGGCCTTCCGCGCACGGCCACCATTCATATCACTGGTTCCTGGTGTCGCAGCGAATATCGTTCTCAGCATGTTGTCGTTGGGGTCGGTGTCCATTCCGTTGGGTCCGATATTTCTGGCAGCGCCGCCTATCCGTAACCCCGCAAACACGAGGGCGTCCTCCGTACGCTCATGCTGGCCAGGTAAGGATGGTCTAGCACGCGGCTCGAGTGCCATGACTCGTTGGCATGTCCCAGCTCGAATCGTTCCTCCCGCCGTAACGGTGAGACCTTCCCCAGTGGTCCCAATGTCTCCGCTAGCCGTATCAGCCGCGTCGCCGATAATGGTGACCCGAACCGCACCAGCACCCTCAGTGTCGGGTGTCGCCGTTATCCCAGGTGCTGCCGAAGCAACTGCCGCCGCTGCCACTGTGCTACGTGAACTCGAGTCGTGCGCGTGCACTGTTTCGTCGTCGCCGTCCTTGGCACTGCACCAAAATCGGTGTCCCTCCTCCACGCAGTGCTCTGGCATTCTTTGCCGCAGTATTTTGCCTTTTGACAGCGCCGACACTTTGCAAACTTCCGTGGATACGACTCCCACATGAGTACGTGCAATGGCAGAGAAAAGAATGTACGCACTTATTGGCACATTGCCTGATCCCACCACGACTTCCACCCTTGCTACACGCGTTTCGCATAATCACTCCCGCCCGGTATTGTATCTCTTGCGGCAGTTTCGGTAGCGCGTTCGGTAAATCTGACTCGCTAGCGCTGGGTCGAAACGTAAAGCGCTCGACCAGGGAGAAGACGTTGGTTTGGCGCACGGGTTGGGGGTTGGGAGATGTGAATGCCTTGTAGGCCGAAGAAGGCGGAGAAGGTCCATTCGTAGTTGATGGGACGGTTGTTGTTAATAATGACGATGATGATGACGGCCCCGCAACCGAGGAGCCGTGAATAGAGGCGTTCGCGCGTTCCTTTCATCTTCCGAATGTACGCAGTAAGGTGTCTTTCATTGTGGCGGAGCTTTACCCGTGGCTCGCGAGGTGTCGGGTTCGCTCGCTTGTACACCTCCGGGGTAGCTCCGGCCATGTAGCTGCGCGCTTGCAGGGTGGAGGGAGAGTCGGTGTCGCGATGATGATGGGAGGGAGAGGCCCGGGTATTCGGGCTGACTGTCGTAGGTACTGTGGCAGTAAGTTGGGGAGGGAATGTCGACGGATCGATCAAACGCCGACCGTCGGTAGCTACGCCTCGTCGACCTTGCGCCCCACAGTGGTCACCTGAAGGCACGGCCGGGAGATTGACCAACCCAGCGCGAGTGGTGATGTCTGGTCCGTTAACGCCAAGTACCGAAAGTCGTCTCTCTGGCGAGCACAATCTAAAATCAAGATCGACACGACAGGCTCCTGTGCCATCATCGAGAGCACCCGGAGCACCTGGTGTGCCCAAGGCGAAATCATCCTTCTGATCCAGTGACACGATACCATCTTCCACGCCGCCATCGCCACCAACCGCGACCACGTCAACGCTTCCGCCAGCGTCGGTAATGATGATGGAGGTAGCTGGTGGATCATCAGATACGATGCCCACGGTGCGACGGGTTGGGAGGGTGATCGAGACGGAAGGCCGACGTTCGGGCGAAGGGGAGGCAGAGGGTACTATGGCCTGGCCCACTTGTCGGCGAAGATCCATGTTGATATCTACATCGCGATCGGCGTCTAGGTCTCCTTCAGCGTCTCCATCATCTTCCGTCTCTGTCTCGGCGCGCAAAGTGTCTGGAGACGGGGTGAGACGGGGGTGCTCGACGATACGGGCTTGGACCGGGCATTGGCGTATTGCAGTTTGGGGAGGGGTGGGTTGCGCTGGCGCGTCATCCCATATCTTCTTCCCATAACGGCCCCGCTCCTTTCTCTTCCTGGGACAAGAACTGTCGTTCTGGGTGTCGTAGAGCCGATAGGAGTCGTATTCGCCGACGTATCCGCTGATGTGTCGATGTCGCTGTTGGATTGGGATGTGGACTCCGACGTTGCTGGTCGAGAGACAGTGAGCTGAGAGTTCCTGTCGTGTGCGGCTGCTGTGTTATCTTCCATAATTTCGTCCTGGGGAACGTAAGGGTCACGCAATGGGGGCAATCGAAGGGAAAACATACCTCGCGCTCCGCAGATCGTCCCTCCGCTTGCTGCTCCATTTGCTGCTGAATGAGAGCCCTATATAGTTCATCGACATCCTGACGCTGTCTCTGCTCGTTCTGCAACATTCGCCTTGCCTGACGCTGCTCCCTCGTCTACCTGGGCATGCCGGTGGCACTCGCACTGGGACCAACCGCGAATCCCTTGTCCGCAAGCCACGCCTCCCAACGCCGGAGAGGCACTGAAAATCGATTGAGAACCTGCAGTCGGCGTGTTTATCGAGTTTGTTCGACCGTGCAGTGGGCGGGGAAAGTTCATACAGCACCTAACGTAGTCGCCTCTCCTCTGTGCCATCCCTTGTCGATGGGAACCCGACGGGTATTCACCTTGTCTGCCTCGGCTGCGCACTTCGCAGCCACATCAAGCTGGTCTTTATCGTCGTCAATCGCCCTCTTCGTTCGAGTCGGCATAGAGAATGCGGCGGTGTTAATGCGGAGTCAGAGAGAGGAAGAGTCGAGAGGGCAGGCAGCGCTGGCTTCGCCGTAGTGTTCCGTAAGTAAGCTTTTCCCAGAGTTAGTAACATGTTAGCAACTCACAGATTGGTGGAGTTGTTGTTAACGATGATACTAACATGTTATTAACAATAGTAACTATATAGGGGCGAGCCTGCTAATCAAATGCCCAACGTATCGTGCCATCACTGCCAGTATCCAATGGAGAGAGAGGTTGGTAACTGCTTGCTCCCCGTCGGCAGGTCCATCATCCGCATGTAAGTCTCGCAGCACCGGCAAATCAAGCTCAACTTCTACTCCCACGGTGATTTCGTCTGACGGAACGAACATCAGGTCAGTGGCACTCGATTCACCCACGTCCGATTCGTAGTCACTTTCAGCTTCCGAATCAGACTCGGACTCGGACTCGATATTACCACCATTTCCAGGATTCAAGGAGGCAGCGCCAGTTTTGAAATCATTGAATAGAGTTGTTTTCATGTCCTGGAATTTCACCGTTGGTCGGTTCGAAGGTTTCTTCTCCTTTTGCTTTATGAGCTACTGAAGATATGCAAGTAGAGGTAGACTCACCCCACTCTTGCGAATATAATGTGATCACAACTGTGCCAGTTTGACAATAGTATCTGATTTCTGATGGCTATGATGTGGGGCATTAATCCATAAGAAGACTGAGGCAGTTCGTTCATCTGCCATGGAGTTTGGAGTCATTGCAAAGAGTTTGATGGCGCAATGCTAGCACACCATGCACTGATCTATAATCTTACGCTGGGACTGATGAAAGTATGGTAAATGTATTCTGATTACTTTTCTCCAGTACTTTTCGGCTCAATATTGGAAAAGTATTGATCAGAAATTGCCTTATTTGGCAATTTCCGCTCAATACTTTCCTAATACCAAGCCCAAAAGTACTAGAGAAAATAAATGGTTTACTTTCACCTTATTTTTAGTAATCCCAGCTTAAACGTATGGATCAGTGCACGGTGTGTAGGTATAGGGCCAAGGTTAGATGATGATTACAGATGATCAGAAATGAATGGACTGCAAGAACAGCAGATGATGGGTTCTGCTCCAGTAGGCGCCACCAGTCCATTGGAGACATGTCCTCAAGAAGCAGAGTGTTGAAGTGGTAGTTACCTTCTCTGAAAGCATGCAGCTGGTGTGACAAAGCTGTCAGAGCTTGGCTTGCTGTGACACCTGCAACAATAATCCCTTTGTTTTCATATTCACAGCACAACATAACCATCAAGAAATTACCTATCCATTTGAATGTTTCTTCACCATCATGAGGGAGAACACATCGGAAGCCAGATGCTCCTGAGATTCTCAGCATGTTGATGGCAAGAGGATTGATCCCCTTTAGCACATTGGAGTTCCGGAAACCTAGAACATAGTGAATACATGGCAACAGATCAGGTTATTACAGCTGTTTGCAAAGAGGATGGCACTAAAAGCAGAAGGTGAAGTATGTAAGACTTGTGGACTTAGAATTATTTTGTCAAGTTTGGACTTAGGAATTCTCAACCTACCAACTGATAATATGCCTCTTAGTAGGATTGCTGAGCTTCGGATAAAGATAAATGACTCCCGACTACTATCCTAAGCTATCTCCACCTATAGCTATTAACCCTTAAGCTGGGAAAAGTCAATCTATCAAGGACACTGTTTCTGTTCACTGTATTGTTGTGCTGAGCAGTTGCTTGAGATTAACTCAATTTCACAATATAAGTAGAATTGTAAGATAGTTTTCACATTGAATGAAGTTACAATGATAGAGCAAGCACAGAGCATGGAACCAGGCAAACACCTCGAAAGTGACACATTCAGATAATGTGACAAGTCCAAAGTTGACGAAATATTTCAGAGTCCGAAAATCTTATATATTTCACTTTCCGCTTTTAGTGCCATCCTTTATGCAAACGGCTGTAAACACGAACGAGGATCAAGAAAGAATGATGTGATAAAAATATCTGAGGGTCCATCATGAATTGATTGATTAAAGTGATAGTTGCAGAGGCGGCGAATGTTCTTGGCAACATCATTTGGCAATCCGATATCAGACTGCAGGGTGTAGTTCATGCTCACCATAATTGCAAGCCAGAATACATAGACATCTGCCGCAGTAGCATGAGAAGACTCAAGACAGGTTATAGACTTGGCCAAGGGCTTGGTAACAGAGAGAAACTGCTGAAGATTCATCTTGAAGGTGATGGTCGAGGCTGTCCTGGGAATAAACTTTGAATTCACGTCAGGTATCTTTACGAGATGGGATCCACATATGTCTCGGATCGCTGGCAAACACTGTTTGGCAGGTGCGGCAGCATGATGTGTTGACCTGAAGCATGTCTTCCCAATAGATACTAACCCACGCAGAATCATGTGAACTCTATGTGCCTTCTTGAGGTGCGAGTTTGCAATGGTGGACTTCTTGAAGAACTTCACAGTATGATGGACATCCTTGATGATCTATATCATGTCAGTACATTAATTCTGACCTTGCATTAATCAAGACATTACCCCTTTAAAGTGCAGCAGGTTGCAGATGTCCTTGGTGAGATTATTGAGACGATGGCAAGGATCTGCCATGTTTAGAATCCAGGGGTACTCCTTTTGAACTTTCTCGCATGCTACACAAGTGTTTCCTGTGTTGTCTGAGCAAATCCCAGTGAACTGGGAGGGTCCTACTTGTTGGATGGCCTATGGTGAGTTGTGACGAACAAGCCATGAACAATGATGATTCAAGTTCATGCAAACAATTACTTACATTATCCAGAATCTGAAATAAATGGTGTCTGGTATGTGATTCATCCGATGCTTCGTTCCCTTCAAAGACATATATGACACAATCCGCAGTGATTACGTGGATGGTATACACTAATTCTGGTGCTCGGGTTGTGTTCCCATCAAATGTGATGGTCAGGTTTTCGCACATCCACAGTTCCTTGATTTGAACTGTTTGGACATGTCCTACTTCTTGGGGTATCAGAATATCTTGAATGCGACACGAAGTTGGGGAAATGAGGCAAGCATCCACATTCTTCACCAATTTCTTCCATTCAGGATAGTCAAACGCTGCCAGGGGTATGTTGGCAACAATGGCAAACTTCAGAAGATCTGCCTCCAACTGTGCATTCTGCCCATCGATTCGAGTCTTCCTAGATACCGTGTAAACAATAGATGGCGCTGTCTTGGATACCGGAATGCTTGATACCAATAACTCCATGGTGTACACGATCTTCTTCTTTTCACCAGCCAGGTTCATTCGAGCCACTTTGACCAAAGGTGCATTCTTGCTTAAATCTTGGTTGACCTCCTCTCAAAGCTCTTTTGGCAGATGTTCACAGTCAGCAGCATGGTCCTTTATCTGTTTAAGATTTCGATGGGGCCCTGCAAAGATCTTGTCACAGACGGTCGTGCATCTGGCTGGCTGGCAAGCAGGATCCATTCCAACACAGCGGAAGATCAATTTACGAGCTGGATCATGCTTCTCGTAGCAAGCGAGTGCAAGCTTTTGGCCAAGTTGGCAGGGCTGTCTCCCTCCCTTTGCCTTCTTGACCACCAGCTCGTCCAATGGTTCGTAGTCATCCCAAATTGTTGCAGAAGCTGATTGCAACAGTAGGTGAACCACTGGCACTTCTCGCTCCTTTCTTTTTCCTATTGCCAACGCTTTGAGTCCTCTGGCCTCTGAACTTGGTACATGCAGTGGCTTTGGCTGGGATGCAGTAGGCTATTCATGGTAAGCTCACAGGATCAGTAATAATGTCTCCAGGAACTTACCAATTCCAATTTAGCTTTGTGAAACTGAGCCTTGCAGGCATTCTTTAAGTCCTCCACCCATTTCAACAAGATTGCAGATTCCAGGTGCACCACAAGCTTGCTAGCTAGCACATCAACCACTGTGAGAAGCCCAGCTCCCCTTTCACACAATTTGAATGGAATATCTCCAGCCTGTCTCCCTCCTGGCGTGAACGACACCTCCAGATCTTGGTTCAACACCGACTCCCTTGCCCCATATGTATACAATTTATCGGGATCTGGTTGCCAATTGAGGAAATCATGATGTTCGAAGCCTTCAGATAGAGAGCTTGGTAGAAACTGGATGAGAGTCTTTAGTTCTTGTAGAGACTCTGAAAGGTTCATCATGTTATATAATCAGGAACGAGCTACTAGTACCCTGTGTTAGTAACCTACAGCTTTTTGCCTCTGAGTTTCTAACGTTATTAACCATTATTAACCCGGTTAATAACCCTCAAGTTAATAACTCCAGGGTTACTTACGGAACACTACTTCACCTGCCATATGTTTCCCAGTGTCTTGTAAACACTCTCGCATCTGTTACTGGGCCTGCTGCGCTGTTGTCGCTGGTGGTGAGTTCCGCATGAATTCTGTATTAATCTTACTTACCTGTGTCTTCTTGTATTTCCAGCGCACGGTGGTGATACCGAGAGGAAAACGACTGAGGGCGGGGTTGCCCCATTCCGAACCCAAACCAACTCCACATGGTCGATTGAACTCTGCTCTGTTCCGTTGCCTGATTTGGACTTCAATGTGAAGCATACAAGAACGATGTGAATGGCGATGGCGAAGACAGGATTCCATGACCAACTCCCTCATGCTCCTTCTCCATATTAATGCAAAATGGCGTACTGTGGCATATAACAAACTGCGGGGGGCACATGCCCGTATCTAATTCCACACATGCCCAAGACACGGCAATTGAGCCAGTGAAGCAGTGCATTGGGGGCTATATTGAGGTACCCAAGCTGAAGCTGCCAGGTAAGTCTCCAATCCTTTGAGACAAGTTTTTGCTTTGGCATTAGCAGACACACAGAACGTCCACAGGACTACGAACGACACCAAAAACCAGTTGACATCATCATGGTCACTCCGAACGCTTGCAACTGAAACACAAGACTCCGTGTTCATACCTTTCCAAATGCCGATGAAGCACTGTTGGATCACTATGGAGAATGAAGGATTCACTGATGTATGTACATTACGTACATGCTCCAAATATCTCGCTGCCCAACCTAGGCTATCTCAGTGCTTCAAAATGCCTTGCCTCCGTTACCAACTCTGCCCGCACACAGAAAAGGCGCTACAGTGGAGACTGTCAGCAGCGACGACCCAAAACAAGGACATAAAGGCTTACCTTGTACCTAGTTATACACTGCCGCGACGAGGGATACATCAAGAGGAGTGCAGGCTCACCTGGGCAAAACCTTCACCAGACACATTGTCACCCTCTGCACTTCTACAGAACAGCCTCCAGCCCCCAAACCCACCCCGAGAGATATCAAAGGAACATATAGCAGCGAGACACTGACAAAACATTGCGACGTCAAGAACCTTGTGAGAAAAAGGTTAGGATCATCATCAGGATGGCGTGAGAAGTATGATAATCGCCTTCACCTTACCTGCTTGTTTGGATGGTCAATCGGCTACTTAATCTCTCCTTCGTCAAGTGCTATCATGATAAGAAGGCTGACGTGTCACATAGGCATCACCCGAACCACTAAAAACGTCAAAAAGAAGCAGAGTCCAATATGCCACAGAGTCCAGTACACCAAACACAAAAGGCTAGCTAGTAGATGAACTCCCCTAACCACTCCCCTGCGACTGCATTCCCTTGACTGTGGTGTCTAGTTGATAGGAGTCTTCGCATTGGGCAATGAATGGCATCAGTTGGCACTTTGCTTGAGCTGCATGTAGCTTTCATCATGACTGGTGACAGTGAAGCTTGGCGAGGCAATGGAACACTGACCCGTAATGAAGTTGCCACTCATATGTGGCTAGCTTGGAATCACTTGGTGGCAGCAGCATTTTGTAGATGTAGATTGACGGCTCCATATCACAGCCAAAAGAGGAAGCCAACAAAGTATTGCATGGAATAGGGGTAGTCAAACAATAATTCCTTGACAAGACTTATCAGTCACTAAATGGCTGTTTTTATGTTCAATGATAGAGTTGATATCAATTCGAAACAAGTGTGCTATTTGTTTCATCTGCAAGCATAGCCATTCTGTCTCAATGAATAAAGGTCAGAATGATTATATATTAAAGGTCAGACAGGACTCTTTCACAGTTTCAACTCAGCTCATTATTCACCAACCCCATCTCGTCTACCACCTTCACCATGGGTCACGGTTGCTCCGGACTCAACCACTCGGCCAAAGGAACACTTTGGCCAATCATGCTAAGAGTAAGTGAATCTATTATAAGTGAGTTATAGCCTTGAACTGTTGTATTGCTCACTGATGCGCATGTGGAAACAAACTGAATGTTTGCACTCAAACACAACCCCAGAGTTGACCCAGACAGCTGCACCACCTGTGTATAAACCAACTGGATGCCCAAGGCTCTACAGAACTCCAGAGGAGAAGGCCACAGCTAATTGCATGTCAAACCTACCGAACTTTAGTAACCCTCTGAAATCTTAATCTCTACTTTGGTGCAAAATAGCTATTAGTGCTCGCAAAGCCGTCCATTATCGTGTGAAGACCTGTGTGTGTGTACTAGTGCTACAGGCAGGGGTGATAGTATATGAACTATTGCATGCTAGCATTATATTAATAATATTGTATTGCGCAGTCATCTTCCTTGGACCTGTCATTGAGCTATTATTATCTCGTGTAACATAGTCTACCATCATGTAGTAAGATATATATTGCTTCTACAAATATATGTAACACCGCTGCAAAATAACGGTTATGGGTCTGTTTAAATTAAGGAAACATACAACACTAAACTAACATGGTTGAAAAAGAATCTTTCAATTCATGGCCCAGATATTGGATAAGGGAGAGAAAGATGGTGAGATTCCTGTGAGGTGAATAGTAAGCAAAGGGGAGGCATGGAGGGGGAGCAACGATGAGAACACTACAGGCAAATATACCAGGAGATGAATTAATGTTGCATGGCCATCCAGATCTGTATTGAGCCTGAAAATAAATATGTAGTTTCCATGGATGTGGAGGCAAAGGAAGGCTCAGAGATCCGAGATCTCCATCAGCACGCTTGTGTCCTCACATGCATAGGTATCCATATGAGGCTCGACAGTACATGTACTGACTGAATTATATATCACTCAGTCACTAACTCTGCCTACAATCAAGGATGTATCACGCTTGAATGGTGACTAGGCTTAGTTGATGTATCAGTCTGCTGTATAGGCCTGTTGTCCTAAATTATTGATGAAAGTATTGTGAAAGTATCAAAGAAATTGCCTTTTTTGGCAATTTTCTTCAATACTTTGCATATACTTTCACCATATTTGGTAATAAAGGATGTTGAAAGTATTTAGAATACTCTCATCATACTTGGACCATTTGTATCATAAAGGTATCTAATCCTGCACGTTGTGGTAGTCAGCTTGTGACAAGGACATGTACTTAGCTATCTAACCTGCCCACAAATAAATGCGCTCATGGGGTCTAAGCCCAGTATATTGAGGTCGACACGAAGCCAACAATGGAATGTGTAGCGACTGTATTGGTCACCAAGTGCCGGTGACTGGACGCAGGGAGCAGCGCACTAGAACACTTTTCTCACTCACCTCGCAACCTAATATGACCACCCATGCCATCAGGTTCTTTCTGGTAGCTCCGTTTGATGGGTTCATATTGCATGTATCTGTTAACGCTATGTGTTGCGCACAGGGCATTGATTCTACTGACAGTGTACCGGAGTGGCATGTCTGCATTGTATGACGAGCGCGAGGGCATGGCGTCGTAGAGTACGTCTGCATCTTGTATCCTCCAACATTGTTCTCATCCTCCCTTATCTTCGTCCTTCCAATTCACGTCTCTTGCCCTAGGTTTTGGCCTTGTCTGCATCCACTGCAGTCACATCGCCTTCCCTTCCTCCTCCTCGCTGCCTTCTCTCCTGCCTCTCTCCCCATCTGCCTCCACGTTGTCACCCTTGCCCTTCACTCTCACTCCCGCACACTCTATCACCTGCAACATGCGCTGGTTGCGCGACGTAGAGTCACATTGGGGCGAAGGAGATAATTTCGTCGCTGGCGAGCCTCGAGTCCTTGCTTGCGTTCTGTAGACGACGCCTGTATCTCTTTTCGTCTCCTCGAGGTGTGTCTTTTCAGTTGATAGCCACATTTAGATGTGTCATTCAAACGCCATAAGAAGGGCCGGTTAGTACGACGAACAGGCAGCAACTCAGAGGCAGCTTACCTCCCCTCCTAACTCCAGCAGTGCTGTTCTTGTTGCTTCTCACTTGACTCCTCCGCGGACGCTCCTCCTTCGCCGGTTTGACACCAGTGCATAGCCCTCGACATGTCCTTTGCCGTCCTCACCGTCCTCACCGTCCTCGTCGTCAACGCTGAAGAATCCCCAGGATAGTAACAGACTACTGGCGTTCGGCGCCCTTTCGTTGACTGCCTGTTTCGTTGCCGCGGCGTTTCAGCTGGATGCGCTGGGGGAAAGCAGTACGGCCCCCTCGTAATCGCGGCTCCACCTTCACCGCTGGACACTGGACGACGCACTGGGCGACGCGAATTCCCCGTCCTAACCTTCGTGCGTGGTGCGTCGACGAGAGGTTGGGGATGCTGGAAATATCATTGACGTTATACCAGCGTCACGGATGCACAGCATGAATCTTTTCCAACTCCATCCCGTTCCCTGCCTTTTATATTCGCCTTCGTGTGGTTGCGTTCTGGCCGAGTCGTGCATCCGTCTGATGTCTATCTTCGACCTCGCACCTTGCATCTTCCACCCCACATTCTGTGTTCTGCGTGTCGCGTTTGTGCGTTGCCGTTTGCGTTTGCCGTTTGCGTTCTGTTATCCTGGCTTTATATTACGCCGCCGTTTTCCCTTCCCTTTTGTGTGTTGCGTTTGCTGATCCTGACGCAGCTATGATGCTCGTCTAGCCAGCCTCTCAAGCGCAGACGAACCCCTGCCAACACGTTCAGCGCAACCGCACGATGAGCAGAAGCAGTGTAAGTGCGTACCTCACCATGTATTCGTCTGCCCTTCTGGCCTTTTCGTTTCGGCGTTCTCATTCTCGTTCCGGCACCCCGCGTTTGCTTTCGTTTGCGTTCATTTCCGTTCATTTCCGACTTGCTATCCTGAGTCCCGGCACAATCTGATGTATTTGCACCGATCTAGGTCGACGAGTTGGCAGTTTACTCTGTTTTGCGTGGCGTGGAAGGTATTTGGGGGCACCTCCGTGGCGTTTCGGGATTCGGCAGCCAGCTAAGGCTGTTTCGGTGCGTAGCCTTGATTAAGGTGATGCGGGGAGTTGTGGGGTAGCACTGGGGTAGTGTGAAAGTCTCGGCTATTGTAGCCATTCTCGTGGTCGTTATAGTCGCCGTTGGAGTTGGTGGATGGGGTGGAGTAGCGTCGGGAGTCGTAAGTCGTTGTAGGCATGCAGAGAACGCCATGAGATGGCGCTTTCGGTAGCCTTTGTGAGTCTTCGCTTTCTCTGCTTCCGTTTTCGTTCGCGTCCCCCTCCCTTTACCTTCCTCGTCCCCCTCTTCTTCGCCTCCCGTCAGCTGTGCCTTTGTCGTCTTCCCTGTTCCGACCCTTTGCTGGTTCGCTCTTTCGCTCCCCTCACCTCTGCTGACCCCATCTCTCTCGTTTCGTAGGCTTCTCGAACACAGTCGAAACGTCAACTTGGCGGCGACGGCACGATGACGAGGGGGCCGAATGGTGGTGTGGACTACGCGGGTGCTGCGGACATCAGTTCGAAATGATTGCAGCTCTGTACCAACTCACAGCGGCGGGTGAGTCCCTCTGCCGCAATCTACCATTGCAGGATCGTGAACACGGCGCTGCACTTTCCGATGATGGCAAGGAGGGAGAGCAGCTGGTAGTAGGACATCAGCACACTTGACGACGGGGGATGCGTTTGAATAACGTTCAATGGTGGCGACGGACCAGGTCGCCAGCGCTCGAGTGAGCAGTTCTGTCGTTGGGACTTCCGAACTCAAACTTCAACACGAGGCGCCGTTGAATTTGGCCCAGTAACACAGTGGCCCCCTGTGATTAATGCGAACACTCAAACACTCAAGCTACTCGAAGTACTCAACATCAAGCACGATCGACGATCGCCAGATCCAGCGTCACGCAGTATTCTCGCTCGCGACTAGCCCGTCGTCTAGCTATCTCAAAGTGATATTGTCATTAGCTGAATAGAATACATGCAAAAGTGCTACGAAAAGGTACGTACTTCCGTCTCTTTCTCCGTTTCCCCCTCTTTCCTTTTCGTTCCCTTGTTTCTCTTCCCCTGTTTCGTTCTCCCTTCGCCCTTTCATAGACGCGTAGCCGAACCAGGCACCCGCCTTCGCGTTTGCATGGCCGCTTCCCCTTTCTCCATTTGCCTTCTTTCTTTCTCCTTTCATGTAGCGCGCCGTCGGTGTAGAGCAGCAGGATGTCCTCATCTTGGCGCCCTCTCGCCATTCGTGGGGGTCGAGTGTGTATAGGGCCATCTGCCTCTGTCGAAGTCGGTCGTTGATGGCTGACGGTGATTGGTAGATAGACGATGGTTGGCGGATTGGTGGGGGATGTATCGTACCGTAACGCACGATCGACCGGCGGTGTTGACGGTTGCATCATCCCCCACACTCCTCCCTTGCTTTCCCTTGCCTTCCCTTGCCCCTTCGTGTCCCTTTCGTTTCATTTCGTTTTGTGTCCCTTTCATTCCCCATTGCATTTGCGTTCTTTTTTGCATTTGCAGTTTGCCGTTTGCGTTTACCGTTTGCATTTACCGTTTACCGTTTATCGTTTAACGTTCTGAACGTCCGACCCTTCCCACTCTTCTTCCCTTCATTCCCAGCCTTTGTTCCAGTCCCTCGTGTCTCATTTCCTTTTTCGCATTTCTCCGTTTCTCATTCCCCGTTTCCCCATTTAATGTTTCGTTTGGGCACTGCTGACGACTCCGCGACCCCGCTATTCAGGGCAGCAGGATGGCATGGGGTCGTAGGATGGAAAGGGTTGGCGTAGGTTGGCGTGATAGACTGGGATGGGTGGCTGAAGGGTCGTGCAAGGAGCGTACTCGCGTCCTCCTGCATTCGTTCCCCATTGGGTGTTGCACGTTGCGCGTTTGCGCTATGCCGCGGTTTGTCTCCCATTCCTCTGTCCACCTCTTCTCCTCATTCGTTCCTGTCCCTCTGACCTTGCGTTCCTGTCACCGTCGCCGTCCGCTAGCAATCTGGTAGTCTGATACTCACCCCCTTTGTCAATCCCGCCGTCACCCACTCGTTCGCTGGCTGGCCGGTTCAAACTCGAACGGGATGCGAGGGCCGCACGTTGCACGACGAGTGCGCTGGCGCAAAGATGCGTCAGTCGCGTTTGCTCGTTCGTTCAAAGGGGCGACACACCTTGGGCATTCTCCGTCTCCCTGTTATTTCCCTTTCCTGCTTCGTCTCTCTTTCGCGTTTCCCTCCTCTATGTCTCATTGCCGTCCGTTTTCCGTTTTCCGTTTTCCGTTTCCCTTCATCTCCCTCCGCTTTCTCAAAGCTCGTGTGCGCATGGTAATCGAACGCGCACCTCCGTTCATTCGTTGTCTCGCGCACAACCGTCGCCGTTTCCCTTTTTCTGTCGCGTAGTTTCTCCGTGGGGTCATCCTTGCCGTTTCCTTCGCTTTCCCTTATCCTTTTCTCTTGACTCCTCGTTTCGTCTTTGGTGTTTCGTTGGTGCGTACTAACTTGGCGCAAAGCGTGGATGCTGGAGGGTGATCAGCGGCGAGGACGCATTGGATTGGGTGTTGGAGGCGTGGTAGACGATGCGGGAGATGTCTTGGGACGACTTGGCATGTCCTGGGTGTGTAAGAGAGCGACTGAATGAATGAATGCGTGGGTAAGGAGCGAGAACGAACCAATGGGGTACGTACTGGATTAAGACCCATTAGCGACACACGAATGGGCCGCTTCGCTACCCTGACCTCCAGAGACGACGGAGAAGACGGCGTCGTGGTGTTGTATGGGTCGCTTGAGGCTGGATGATGCGCGGAGTGGTGAACGAAAGCCTAGCGCTCGATGGTGCTTGATGGATGGGGCAAGGTCGAAATATGGTGGGCCAAAGTTCTCGGTGAATGGGAGGACTTGGTGTCGGTGGTTGAGAGTTAAGTGAAGGGAGAAGTTGAGGTGGAGACGTCGATGATTGGTATGTAACGGCGTGTTGCACGAGTGGGGAAGGAGGTACGCAGCCAGGGTAAGCAGAGAGTGGAGGAGACAGTTGGGGAACTGCGAGACTTTCCCCCATTCCTTCCCTTTCTTTCTCTCGTATGTTCGTTTGGCTTGGTTTCGGGTTAATATCCTGTTTTCGCTCGTTCGCGTTGTTGGCCCTTGCATTTACCATTCGTTTCCCTTCGTCTAACTACATTTTCGGCATGTGATCGCTGACTTCAGCACTTCGGGCAAATCCAGGGTGATGGCGGAGTGGTTTGGATTGGGTGGTCGGACGTGTTCGAGACGTCGTAGACAACGTAGACAACGTCCTTGCAGGTTCTTGGGCGTGTTTAGACAATCTGCGTGAGTGAGGGAGCAAGTAAGAAGCGGCGCGCCAAAGGGTGGAGGGAGTATGTTGGCGACAGGGTGACAGACTTGAATGCCCACGAGGTGCACCTGTTTCAAAGTGAATGGAGGCGTAGATGGGCAGAACGAACGCAGACTTACGTTCGGACTTTGAGCAATCCATTGAATCCTGGCACGGGAGGGTCCGTAATCGAGGGAGGAGCAAGGATATATGTGAAAGAGGCCAGCGGCTACGACATCAAGTAGGTAAACTGTGTTCTCGTTGTAAGTGGTACGGCGTTCATACCTAGCTCGAGCGCATTTAGGCAGTGCCACCTTGACAAACCGGCATCCCATCTTCCATCAACTGTATCCGCTCTCTTTGACACTGAGACACCTCTCTCATCTCCTCGTCTGAGTCGACCGTAGTCGGCGTTTGGGACCAGCGTAGTGTCCTCCGGCGTGAATCGAAATTTGTTGTCGTCTCTACTGCCACCCATAGACGCCGCCGTCCTAGTTCGGACGTATATCTGTCTGCGGGAACAGGTCAGTCTGCACTGACGTTTGATGTTCATTGTCGTGCTTACCTGCAGCCATTCCCTCTATCCTGTGTATCCCAGGCACGTCCCGCGATTCGAGTTCGCCCGTCGACACGATGGCGCCTTTGTGCTTGAGAATCCCATGATATCAGTGATGGCTACAAGGGAGGCTCTAGAGTTCGTTGGTCAGGAGGAACGACTGCGAGGCGAAGGTGAAATTCGTACTGACATCCGCTGATTGCTCGCCCAGACAGGTGATGCTCGTGTCCCTACGGATTTGGCAGGCGGCGATATGGAGGGAGTACGACCGAGGCAGAGTTACCCGCGTTGTGGCGCTCGAACCATCACCGACGTCGTCGATACCATTAACCTCTCAAATGCAGACACGACGGCGGCTAAAACTCGAACCGGCGCCCGCTATCGCACGACCATTGCAAACCGATACCAGAGTGAAACCTTACGCACCCGCCAGACCGACGTCGATTGAACCCAGCGAGCAGAGGGATGGATTACGGAGTATGAGCATTGGGAGGTAATGAATCGGTCAACACCCCAGTTGCCATCAGGTGAGTCTCGAAGTGTCTGGAATAGCTTTTCGGCTCATTTGAATATTGGCAGCCGTGGAGAATGGTTACGCGATGGCGAGCGACGTTGAACGTTGACATGTCGTTAGCTCGCTGAAGAAGCCAGCATGCATATGTACCCCCAAGCTCGACTGGGGCAGTCTTGGGTAAGCCTACAGCGCCCTCACGACTTTTCAGGCCCCCCCAACCACTCTAGGACTATGCACGCGCGAGATTGGCAGAATGGGGTCGCGGATGAGCACGCATTTGGTACACTGGGTTAGGCAGGTTCGTTGGCGTATCAGCAGACGAGCAGAATGCTAGCTCCATCGCGAACGACGTCGAATGCGGGTTCCACGCGGTCTGGATGGGTTGTTATTGACGAATATATACCCAAGCCGTCCGTATCGTTTTTGGGGTTCACCTAGCCGCGCCGTCGACTCGACTTGCATCTGCTATATCCTCCACACCGTTCAGATGCTCACAAGCGATGCTATACGTGGAGAAATAGAAGGAGCGGCCAACGTGCACGTACACGGTGTCGGAGATAACGCATGGGCGTGATGCGGCATAGACGATGTAGAGCCCACGCGACAGGTACGTGGGATGGATACAATGCTCATATACGTACTGATACATGGTTCCCATCTACGACAGTCGTTAATACTCGACACCCTCAAACTCTTCAAACCCGCAAGACTCTTCTGAGATCGGCACTCCGTTTCGCGAAATAGCAGACGCTATCAAGATCCGGCTCCGCACTTAAACGCCTGCCGCCGTAGCCGCAACGGCATACTTCGTCTACAGCTCCGGTCATCCGGTCCTTAAAGCTTTGATGGCGACGGCAGAATGTCGAAGCGCCGCGCTAACCTGCCGTTTTAGGTTGACGCGTCGACGGTTCCCGCCCATGGCAAAGACTGGTATGTTTGCAGAGGACAGCACTACACCGTCAACGCTAACGTCCGACGTTAGCAGCTGGTAGACCCCGTCCTTGGGTATCTCATGGTGCGTGCCAGTTTTTTTGTCAGTGCGTACAATTAAATATTGTAGGAGATGAAGTAGGAGGCCCTTCGAGATGATGTGCCTATGCCATAACGACGAGACGTTCGCTGTTGGACCAGTACTGTCAATGTAACGTCGCTAGATGACCCATTCAATTGCCAGACTGAATATTTCAATGTATCCTCTGGCTACCGAGCTAGCGCCATGCCAGCTCGTCCACCGTAACCTACTTTCTCAGATTTGATATAGACTACGAGGAGTTCAGTGGGAGAAAGCGCGTCGATGAAGTACCAAATTAAACACGAACAAATCTCACGCATTTGTGTAACGTGTTGCGTATCGCTACTGCATACGTTGTTCTACTTCTAAACTATTGTCCGGCCACCATGTCCGACATTACCTCTACTGATTTGTCTTGGGGCAATAACCCTCTACCATGATGCGTAGTGTCATTCGCGAAGAGTTAGCAGCCATCATTGGTGAGCGTCGCACCGCCTCTGCCATGGCCAGATCCCCCACCGAGACATCAGCGCTGGGAATATTATGATATCCGCCTCGAATGACCCTAGCGCGGGGGAAGAGGGCTTCTTGATGGACGTTTGCGAGGATTGATCAAGTCATGCATGCTACGACGATCCACAGCGTACGACATGCCAGAGTGCCCTGAGGCGGGGCATTCAGATGACCGTACGAGTCCAGCTTTTCCCGATCGGGCTTTCTGCTGATATCGACTAAATTTAGGGCACCGTGCAGTTCACGGACAGAGAAATCTTGCAGTACATTGTCAACAACAAGCTGATTGAACACAAAGAATCGTATGATCTTGTATCGTTCGCTTGTGTTTTAGCCTACGTCGTGCTCCGCCGTCTACTTCGCGATCCCAAGGATGAGAGGAACACAATGTTCTCGGAGGATCGAATCGCTATTCAGAAGTCGTACGACCAGTCGTTCGGCGCTCTCAAAAAATCGAGGTCAGCTCCTCAGCGATCCGACGCACCTTGGCCGCAGTGCCCTGACTCCCATAGTGGAGCGAGTTGGGTGTGGCATCTGCGACGTGGAATTGGGAATTCGGGAAGAGGGGGATGTAGTCCGCTCCGAGACGGCTATGACCCGTGACGATCAACGGTCAAAGGTGGCAAGCCAGATCTTTCGCGGCCCCCAATAGAGTGATGCATGGCGCTTCAAAAATCTTAAAGGACAACTGGGTCGCTGTGTGGAGACCAGTAAGTATGACGTTTGATGAAATCGGAATTTGGTGAGCTTACAAGATGAAGTTCAGTACGTCGCCTTCCACCGCGTTAGCAACGTACGGGGGAGGGTAGGCTAGTTCTCGTCCTAGAGGGCAAAACAAAATATTCCAGCCATTTGCGTGAAGGTAGACAGGATATCGAAGAGACGAAAAGGAGAGAACGCACTGATGAGACGTGGTCTTCGATGCCCACTTTTTATATCACACTGAGTGTATGCCGTACCGATTGTATGGCTAGAAGTAGGGCTAGAATATACGCACCAACGTTGCAACACTCTGATCAACGGCAAAGCGTCGCTAGAGATCTTAGTTCGCGTCGGCATGGGTATTGGAACTGAACGTCGGGCTTAAATACATACATATTACTTCTCTTGTTCCTCCTGTCGAAGTATTCGTACCATATAAAATATATTCAGTTATATCAATAGAATGGAGGTATCTACCGTAATCATGCTGAACTGTAGTCATGCTGAACTCGGGAATCAGATCCTCGTCCCAAGTCACGGCGCCCTTTTCGAAAAGGATTACAATCGTTGATCCACCTGACGCGTGAAGAAGATAATCAGTCAACAGGAAGCGTCGGGGGAAGGATTATATGTTACCGAATGCGAAGTAACCGAACCCATCACCCCGCTTGGCGGAGTTGCCCTCATTCACCGTAGTCATGATACTTCCAACCATCATTGCTCCAATGCAGACGGCCATGACACGACCGAATTGCGGACTGTCAATGGGAACAATCTTCCAGACATTCTCGCCATAGACATCCAATGCCGTGCGAATGGCTTGAGGCTACATACACATTAGGCATGATAAAGTGAAAAACGGAAGAAATGCTCACATTGACAGTGTAGTATTCGCCATCAATGTAAGTCATGGGTCCAATCGTTCCGTCAACCGGAGAATGGAAACGGTGATAATCCTGTGGTGCAAGGCAGAAGATTGCAAGGGCGCCACCAGTATACTTGTCAGCTTCGGCCTTGTACACATCGCCAAGTAGGCGAGCGACCGTGAACTCGCGCCCTTTGATCCATAGACGAGTAGCGTCGCTGACAGTCTCGAAAGCCATCATGCGACGGTCCGCGGCGCAGACCAAACGATAAGCTGATGTCCAGCCGCAGTGCCACCACCCCGGGCACGGGCTCTGTTCTATACGCCGGAGGTGGAGGAAGCTTGTTCTTGTCAACGTTGTTAAAGCTATGCGACGGGCCCGAGAAATCGAGGTTATCGAGGGAAACGCCCTGGCCCTTGTTATCGGAGGCGGTGAGGATCGGTGTGGCGTATCTGGAGCACTATCTTCCTTGTCCATGCGTCGCTTCTCGCTGTCTGGTCGGTTGAGTTCGGTCTCCAAGTACTGGATGATTTCGTCCATAGTTAACCCATCGGAACATGGATCCTTGCCATGGCGAGTGAAGAACGAGTTCACATACTACGAGAGAGGGTCGACCCAAGCGAATCGAGCATCGAGGTCAGCTCTAGATGAGAGATGGCCCTCGTGTCGTCGGTGTCGTATTGCCCGATGTATTGACGCCAGAATTGCTGACGCAAGGCAGCATATGGCTGATATTTCGCTCTGAAAAATATCGATCAGCCGCAGCACCTGGTCAAGAGGGAAATCGAAGACATACTTAACCGTGATAACGGGCTTATGCCTGGCCTCCCAAGCGACATCCTTCTCGGTAGCGAGCGGTAATTTATACTCCTTCATCGGGTGTCCTTCTGCCCCGATCGTGGCGTACAGCCCAGTATTGGGTTCCGGTTGTGGCGCGCCTTCAATCAAATCGCCGACGTGGTCGTTAGAGGAATACTTGTCCCAGTCGAGAATGCTCAGTTGAACCTTGAAGGCCGTCTCGTATCGTCGAACATGGAACAGGAGCTTCTCGTCCCCAACGGGGTTGAGGGAGTGCCGAATGACGCGCGTACAGAATACCTTCTTGCCGAAAGAGATGACAACAAATGGGTCCATGTCCCATCCCGTACGTGTCACTGAATGGAAGATAAGGGTATTGTCGTGGCACGAGCAGAAACCACTCACTATTCGTAAGCCTGGGTAGGTCGTCTGCACCATGAATCGGTAACTTCGCATTCACCCTGCGGCGAAACAAACCGATGTCCATCAAATCAACTGTTAGTACTACTGATACGTTAGCATCTGTAGATTATAGGTCTCCCCCAGTATCGCTGCTGTCATACTTGCCGACTAACAGTTTGCACACCGTTGATAGATATCTGGGGAATTAATGACATTGAAAACATTGTACACAACTTACAGCGGCGTGTACGGCGAACCTACTGACAGACTAACCTAGCTAGTTTGTTGTTTAGCTCATCGCGAGTCCCTGTTCCGCTACAATCCGGTAAACGACGGCCGATCGTGCGGGCGTACGTGCACATTGACTGGACCTGAGTAGTTACTTCGTTTGTAAGACGCGAGACCTCGTCGTCCTTGAGCCGAGAGACCTGTGAAACAAGTGAGTGCCAAGAGATCGAGACAACTAAACCGAAACGAAATGGGAGCTCGCCGTCGCAAACACGAACGACTCAGATACGCAGCGGCGTGCGCCGACGAGAGAAGCAGTGTGCGCCCAATTGAGAGTTCGACCTTGGCCGATTGACGTCTTGTCATGAGCGTCGTAAACGTCAAGGCTATCCAAGTCGGCTTTGGCCTGTGTCATCGTGCTGTTAACGTTGCCGAAATCGCCGTCTGTATCTATCTAACCCGTGTTCGTCGTCGTCTGCTTCGTCTGGCTCTATTTCTAGGGCCGGCCTTCAAGGATGTTGCTCGCGACATCTAGGTAAGTCATGGCACTGTTAATCCTGTATGTTCGATTGGCGCTGACTTACCTCCACGCTATTTAGGCCGTTGGGGAGAGGTACGCCGTCTCCCTACCTCTCTCTTTCTCTCTCTCTCTCTCTCTCGCGCGCGCGAGCACTAGGTGTACTCATTCCTTCCTTTCCCCCCTACTTTCGTCTTTCTCTTCTCCCCTTCCTTCCATTCCATTGCTCCAACATCGAGACATCATTTTTCATCTATAACCCACGCCGCGCAGGCTGACGGGGCTGAGCATAGTGTTCTCCAGCTGCCAGAAGAAAACATCTTCCTCAACCTCGCTGGCATCATCCTTGTCGTGCGCACTGAGTACTCGGCAACGAACGATAAGCTTCTCCATATTATCCTCACTCCAAATGACGAAGATGTCGTTTTCGAAGCATTCAGATATACGTCCAGCGACGTACGCCATGGTAAGCTTGCGATCAATCATTTTGACTCGGTCGAGCTCTAAACGTAAGAGCCAAGGCGATTTAAGGTGCAGCTTGCTGGGTATCTCCTCGTCCGGGATCGCGAAGAAAGATTCGACGAATACTACGTCGTCTTCGATGATGGTAGAGGAAGGGTCGGGATCGTACCAAATTTCGACAGCGGCCGTGGTGGTACGAAGAGTCGTGTAAGCGAGCTCCTGTTGGACGTTCTTCGCAATGTATTGATTCTTTGAGATTTCGGGCTCCAAGTACACCGATAACGAAGGAGTCTTGATATTATTAGCGACGTTGATGATTTCCTTCAGGCGCGGTGCACCGAGGGTGACGTTTTTACTCGAGACACCGGCATGATGGTATTGAGTGTCATTTGAGTGGCGATTCACCGATAGACTGGACAGCAAGGGTGCCACACATCTCACCGTGATTCGCAATGAACTGGTTGAACTTCGCCTCGACTTCGCCTCCGAGACGCGAACATAGCGCGAAGATGCATGCTGAAGTTGAGGGTGGCGTTGGTCCGCGCCTCGCGACTCAAGGCGTCATCGCCACGAACGACGATGAGGCGCTTCACGAGGTCTCTTACGGCGTCGACGATATAGGCTGGTTCGAGATCGCTTGGTTTCCGTCGGTCAATGTCGAAGATCTGGCCAAGCATTCTGCACGATTCGGTTGAGATTGACGGGGAGGCACTGGGCCGAGCCAGGAACTGCTCGAGGGAAAACGAATTCGCGCAAGAGTTTCCTGTCTACGCGGAGTCGAGCAAACTCTTCGTCTAGCTTCGCCTGCAGCTTCAGGAAGGAGTCGTCGACTCCGACCTGCAGGACGCCTAGCAGGAAACCTCCAGTGGGATCAACGACGTCGACGTGGTAATCATGCTTGAATTGAACAAGGTTGACACCGAAGGTCGCGATGTTCTGCTTTTCAATAAGGGCGCCGTCCATGCCATCCTCTCCATAGACGAACTGGATGAGATCACCGAAGGAATTTCTGACGGTCCCATTGTAGCAGACCTGAACATCCTCCAAGGCCTTCACGAGACGACGCTGGGTGTAACCCGTTTCGGCAGTCTTAACACAGTGTCGATGAGACCCTCGCGACCAGCCATGGCGTGGAAGAACTCCTGGGGTGTAGCCCCCGAAGATACGAGTTTTTGACGAAGCCCCTTGCTTCAGGACTGAAATAGCCCCCCGGGAAGTAAGGAAGCGTGCGATGACGGAAGCCGAACGGTATACGTCACGTCTCTACACTCTGTTGCCCCACTCAAGCCGACATCTGGGAGATGTTGATGAACGAACCCTTCGAACTGGCGACCACCATCTGTTTAATGTTGTTGTCCTCCTTCAAGTTCTTCTGCGCGTACTGACTAGACGTGTCATGGGCCAAGTTGAGTTGCCGCTCGACTTGACTTTCGAATGATTCACGGAATGTCATACCGGGAGCGGCCTTGGGCTCATCGATAGTTGCTCGCTCCCTGATGGCTGCGACTTCGGCCTTGTGGCTAGCGATAGTTTGTGTGATGAACGCCATGGTCTTAGCGTCGCCGATGCCACTACTGAACCCGTTGGGAAAAAGCCAGTAATTCACGACCTTCTGCAATCCAGAAAACAGCGCGCACGCACCCTCGGGGCCCTTCTCGCGGAAGATGACGCGGACGAGACCGCCTTGAGAAGTACCGACTGTCTTCTCAACTATCCCCCAGATGATCTCCCCATTTTCAGTGCACATGCCGTCGTCGAAATGGGACTCGACGATTTGGGTTCCGCTGCGAGGATCTGCTGGCGAACCCATAAGAGGATGTTCTGGACGGTATTCCAGTCGATGAACGTGCCTCGCAGCGTGAGCTTGCGTCTGCCACAAAGGGTATCTTGCACGATCCCCGTGACTTGGCTTGTCTGTGTCCCCCAGTGCTCTCTTGGTTCCGCGTCTATCTTCTCATTCGAGTCCGTGCCTGCGCGTCTGCGGTCGTCTCTCCGCCTGCGTCCTTGTGCTCGTGCTTATAATCGTCTTCGTCATTTCGTCGGCTTTGAGCCTGCACGTCTCTCTGCGGGCTCCTCGTTGGGTGTACGCTGGTGTTGGTGTTGATGTTCACCGTCACGGGGGAGTTGGGTATGGCGCCGTGGCACTGGAGGGGGCACCCCGTCAGTGGCTGATGCTCAGCCGTGTTGTGGACGTTGGGCAGGTGTTTGAGGCCGTTGGGGGTAATGTTGGGTGAGCGCTGGGGCTTTTGGCTTATCGTAGTAGATGGGATCGAGGTTGTAGCGGTGGAGGGTAGCGGTCGTTTGGATGCCATTTTGGTACGTGGACTTGATTTGGGTGATACAGTCCTTGGTGGAGGGGTAGTCGGAGTTAGTGTAGTCGCGGTAACTGGAGTTGATGGAAGAGCCTTCGCAGGCGTTTGGGAGTGGATGCAAGATGGGCGAGGTTGAAACGTTGAGTCTGGAGTGGAAGCCGCCGTGATAGTCGATGACGTGGCATGCGAACTTGAGGGAGATCAAGATCTTGAGCGAAGGCCTCAGAGGTAGACGTGAGGGGGGGGGACAAGTTGAGGGCGGGCGAAGTGGGCGAATAAGTTGGATAGGTCGCTCTGCGACTGCGGTCGTAGAAGGGGGAGGTATTGAACGTAGATCTCGGACGGCGATATTGCGCCAATGAATGGAGATTGAGGTACGAAGCTGGGTGAGGTCAGAGAGTACGTGCTTGACAAACTGGGGCCGTACATAGCGCCGCCAGGTGACATGCTGCCTTCCCGATGGTCTTTGCGCAAATGGCATGTACTGGACGTTGGCGGCGCCCTCGATACCGTTGACGGTGGGAGGAGGGAACACTGCCTGCTCGGCCATGAAGATGCCATCTTGTCATGTCCTACTGCTCCTCTCCACTCCTCTCCTCGCGCTCGACGCTCGCCGCTTGACGCCTCCTGCGCACGTCCACAGCCTCACCTCTGCGCCCCGCATTTGCGCAAGTCGTCCCGCCGTCCCCGCCACCTCATGCATGCGTCTCATATCCCCTTCTCTCCCCAGCCGCACCAGCCGCCGCTTGGCTTCTACGAGATTGTCGTCGTCACCGGGTGGGCCTTTGAAGGAGTCTGCGCGGGTGAAACGTGGGGGTCGGCGGTCCTGGAAGTTGTGCATGAGAATGGTGGAGCGTTGGAGGGCAAGGATGTCATGAAGGGCTACAGGGATGTGGGGGATAAAGGAGTTGTGCTGCTAGAAGGTGAGTCTTGACATCCTCATGGAGGATGCACGTATTTACCTTGCACTTCCGTCTTGTTCAGCGAGTCCTCTCTGCTCCTTCTCGTGACCTCATCACTGCCTTCCCTTGTCGTCGTGCTACTCCTTGCAGAGTGGCACGTACCTCGGCCATATGCCGTTCACGTCGCCTTGTCGCCAGCGCTGGGGACCCTTGGTGGCCGTTCAAAGAGTAGTGGCGCGGAAGAGAGCCTTGCGCGACTATCGCTGTCAACGGTGTTGGAATGGAGCACGAGATGGCGGGCTATTGACAACACCGTTGTGCTCTCTATGTTCCCGCTCGATGCTTGCTGCCCGTGCCAGTACACGCCTCGTACTATATCCGTATAATCCCCTATGGAACCATGCACCGCGAGCCTTGCGCAATGCCAACCTCGTGGACCCGAGTTCGACGCGCCTCCGTGTTCGTACACGTAGGCCGTTTGAATTTCGCGTGATCCGAGTGTCAGAGTCGCTGTGAGCTCTGCAAAATGACTGAGCGCTGAGTGCTGAGGTCTGAGGTCTAAGGGTGTGAGCACGACACGTCAGCTCGGGCACGCAAATATGAATGAAAGACTTACTGACTCGCCTCGCACCCTGGCTCAATTGCGAGCGAACGAGCAAACGTGTGAATGGCGCGTGATGGCCCTTGCTCGTCTACGCCTGGCCATTGGTGTGCCTCCGTGGACTTGTTACCTGGACAATAAAGCTTCCGCGTCGACACGGAGGGAGAATGGGGGTGAAGAGCACTCTCGCGCACGCGATGCTCTATGCTCGATTCAAGCTGCGCTCCAAGGTTCGCCATCTTCTTCTTCCTCTTCGTCTTCAGGTATCGTTTTCCTCTCGACCACCCTTCGTCTTCCATCCAGGTCCTTCCTTCTCTCCGTCCCAGTTGCCAATCCTCGGCGTTCCACGGCGTTGACAACGCCAACATCTCGCTTGATCTCCATGGTACGTTCTCCCTTCGTTCTCCTCCGACTTAACAGTGTTCGGGGCTACGGCGTTCGAGGGTTGCGCGGAGTGTGGAGGAAGGGTGGGGAGGACAACTTGGTCGGGAGGGGTGGATTGGATTGCGCTGGCGTGTCGTCGCACTCTTCTTCTGATGGCGGTGCCGCTCATTCTCTTCCTGGGAGGAGAGCTGCCGTTGTGGGTGTCGTAGATCCGAGAGGGGTCGTATTCGCATGCGTATCCATTGATGCGTCAGTATCGCAGTTTGATTGGGATTCTGACATCCCTGGTCGAGACAGTGACCTGAGAGTTACAGTCGCACGCGTTCACTGTCCATAGATTCAGCCTGCGGGAACGTTAAGGGCCGGCGGGGTTGCTTCGTTCAGTTGTTTGTCATGTGTTGCACCGGTGAGGGACAGGGTGGGTGCTAAGACTCTTGTATTAGGAGGGTGAGTACAAGGCAAATTCTAGCACACCTTATGCGTTGATTGCCTGCGTTGGTGCCCAAGTTCTTTCCCTTGCGAATGTTGGCGGCGGTATCGAGGGAGGAGCGATCGAGGGCTGCCCCGCATTATTGGCGCTCGAACCAGCGCCACGTGCGCGATCGAACTCCGCCTTATTCCGTTGGCGAGTCATACTTCGATCATTCCTACTCGGCTGAGACTAAAACGGAAAGCGCTCGCTGAATAATGCGGTGATTGCTCTGTCACTTGCCTTACTGGCAGTGGCCCAGCGATAAGATGTAGATAAAACCTAATCGGGAAGGAATAGCTTGAGCGCCGCTTAAAATGAAACAAGTACTCCTTTCAGTACTCACTTTAAAAAAATCTCAATATACCCAAACCCAAAGCCTAAACGAATCCGAACCCCAACACTAACCCAAACTCTAACCAACTCTAACCAAAACCCTAACAGGTCCTAAGCAACACTTGATGTTGTATCTGAGCTTTTAACATCTTGACTTAGGGGGAGATGCCGACATTGGTATTCAAATTTCCATCGTTTCCAAACCCATGCATATGGAGCTAGATGTGGGAAAATGGCAAAGTTAGCCAAGTAGGAATGATCAAATGGTTCCTCTTCCGTTGGCCACCAATTCCCAACTTCAAACTCACCACTCTCTTATGCTTACCATGGCGGCAAGAACGACAAGGGTGTCGATGACAATTATAGAAGGCCACAGCACTCCCATTTTTATTCTGATCCCCCTCCTCTGTATCTCCCTGAAACAGAGGACTCTGGCATGTAACGACCAATGGAGAACCTGCCCATATGCAATTCCCCTCACTCCTAAGATGAATGACCATTGAGGCAGTGAAAAGAGTGCTATAATGTGTTAATAACTGTGTCATGGGGCCTCCTGACTCATCTGTTTAGGGGCACGGGAATGTGCAGGAAGCGCAGAAGCATGGAATGCATGGACAAGAGGAGCATATGGGACTTTGCTTCAGCTTTGATGCTGCACCCTTCTAGCCCTGCGGTGTTCCGATTTTGGAGAGAGCAAGGTAAGAGGCAGGCTCCATGGAGGAGCCTGCAGCAAAGACAAGAAGGCAAGTATTGACAAAAAGGAACTAAGATTCAGAGTGAGGTCTACATGTGTACTAGTGCTACTTTAAATACTAACTAACATGTGTATGTAGTGAGGCTAGTATGCAAGTATACATGTACATGAAACATGTAACAAGTGAATCCAAGTACTGCGCACCATGCCTACACCTTGAGGGTGGAGCCCAAGGGATTCTGATGGTCCGAGTGTCCGAAAGGGGGGTAAAGGGGTACCCCTAAGGGGGTGAGGATCGGACCCTGACATAATGTGGGTGCTAGATATGATGGAGTGGATGTGCTGAGGTACCATAGCTGAAGCTGTTAGGTGAGTCTCCACTCCATTGGAAAAAGCATTTGGTTGATGTAACCTTTAGTGAACGTGCACAATGGCTCCAGGAGCGTGAACAATACTGAACGCCAGCCTAGCCCTTCCTGGGCAAGCTCGCAGGGGAGTAACCTCAAGCCACCACTATCAAGTTCCATCAGGCATCATTGAGCGCCTCATTTCCCCCCAGCCTCACGCCTCGTGCAGTTCATCCATGCTGACATGTCCAGCACTTGCCCCACCACTGCCTTCAAACTTGCCACTGTGTCACAATTCCCCCTTGGTGCCCTCACCCACAGTTGTGGTTCACAGAGGAAGCCCAGAAGTGGAATGACACACACACATACAAGGACACCAAATGCTACAACAGCAGCATGCAGGTATCAGGGTGCAAGCATATAGTCAGAGGAGGAGTGTTGAACAGGAGGGCTATAGGGGCACAGGGGACAACACTATGATGGGTGGCACAATCATGGTATGTCATTAGAGATTTTTGTGCATATATGTACTCACCCATGGTGCACAGATAACCCAAACTGTATGACAGGCTGAAACACCTTGGAGGACTCCCCCGCTGTCTCACCCCTTCGCCGAGATGGCTGCAACCATTTGGTGGCCCCTGTCTCAGTCCTGCAATTGTCCCTCTGGCCTCCTCTTCACACATGACCCCCACATTGTAGGAGTGCCTATCTCAGGTGTTCCCCTTGTCTCCTCTCTGCCAGTGACCCCCTGTCTCCAGTTGTTTGATCTCGTAGGTATGCATTAATGGTTAGCCCCATGCCTTGCATGCATCTCTCCGCACTCACCTAATCTAACCACTGAGACAGTTGTTTGTAAATGAGCTCCAAATAAAATATACCAGAATCCTAAACATCAACTCCCTAAGTACCTAAGTCCTAAGAGCCCTAAATTCTGGCTTCATATTCAGTGGTAAATCTGTGTTAGAGCTCATTTATAAGCTCTAACACTTCTAGTTTGTATGCAATGCTCAGTTCACAACTCCGCATGCTCACCTAACTTAACCACCGAGACAGTCGCTCATAAACAACCTCCGAAATAAATATACTAAAACCCAAAGCCCCTTCTAAGTACCTAAGGCCCTAAGGCCCTAATTCATGGGTTTTGGATGATTGAGGATGGAATCACATTAGAGCTTGCATTTGTGAGCTCTAACACTTCAGGTTTATAGCTTCTTAACTCTCAATCTAAGTGGTTCAGTAGTAAATAATGTATATTAATATGATCCATAACTTGTCTTGGGCTCAAATTGTGGTACAATAAGTTAAAAAATGCACTGAGGGCAACCAAAAAGTTGTGATATTGGGCTGGCCTAATGGAGCATTAGGCTGGGACTCAGTGGATAGCACAATGTGCAGGATTAGATACCTTTATCACACAAATGGTCCAAGTATGATGAGAGTATTCTAAATACTTTCAACATCCTTTGTTACCAAATATGGTGAAAGTACATGCAAAGTATTGAAGAAAATCACCAAAAAAGGCAATTTCTTTGATACTTTCAGAATACTCTCATCAATAATTTAGGACAAAGTATGATAAAGGTATTTAGAATACCTTTAGAATACTTTGGCCCTTAGTATCATAAGGGTACCCAATTGTGGGCATGGTGTAGGGAGGAGGGGCTGTTCGATAAAGAAGATGCCATCTTGGCTTACTCGGAATGGTGCTGTGACTTCGATCCTGATGTTCTGACTACATGGCCACCTTGGGTGAGCCACCACAAGACAGTAACCACAACCAATGCCAACACCGACTTGTCACCCTTGGCATATAGCTGATCCACACATTTCCGCTACTTTGTGGTGCATTTAAGTGCTATGAACATGTTCTCCCCCACCTCCCCAATTGTGTTGTGATATGCCAGAGCGTTCATGTATATGATGTGAGTTTTTTCCCTTATCACTGTATGCATACTGCCAACACCCATGCCATAGTACACAAGCAACTGTCACTTCCTGGTATGGTGTGTTCTACTTGGCTACACATGGGAATATCTCACTATGAAGCATTGCCATGGTCTGCTTGTTGTATTTGCTAGCTGTTGTATTTGCTAGCTGGGCTGAACGAGATACAGTGCTACAACCTGAATGGATGCAACAGCCAATCAACCATGTGCAGTCATCTGAGCAGGACTGGTGGGTTGTCAATTTCATTCTGTTTGTGCTCACCAATGATCAATTTAACAAGCCTGAGGTGACCCAAGTCCTGCTCAATGTACATCCCTCCAAGTGCTAATCTATCTTGCCTCTCTAGTCAGTGATGGATTACTCAATGGTGCAAGGCAATCAGAGTAGGTTTCCATGGACTACGTTTGGTTGCACAATGCTAACAGTTTCCATCAGTTTGCATCTTGTTTGTCATGTTTGCATACTCCTCCTCCCTCATACTCCAATTCCAATGACAAAATGGTTGAACTACTGCAACAAGTACTCTACAGACCAATCACTCCCCCTCTCTCATACTCCGTGGAAGAGAGCCCAAAGGCACAACACTCAGGTTCGGTGTGAAAGGTTCAAACGCGGGGGTGATATTCGTACGAAGATGGGAGTTGGGGTACAAGTGGGAAGTAAGTAGCTATTCTCAGGGACGCGCGTATGTATATGGGTAAACACATGGTCCAGGGGTCAGGGGAAATAGGAGATAGGTAAGCGCGTAAGCTTACACTTGCCCACCCTCCAAGAGTTGGACGTTACGAGGAGAGCGACGGCGTAAGGTCGTTGTCGGCATCTCACGTGTGGATGCAGATGTGAGGGTTTCGGACTTCTTCAATGCAAGCCAGATGTCAAGAGCCTCGAGCTCATTGATGTCTCGGAGGGGTAACCACTGGTCTTCTTCGGCACTGTATCCACGGTATCTAACCAAAAACTCTCTACCCTTTCGACCACGCTTCTCATCCAGAATCTTTTCCACCAGCCATTCCTCTCCGTCGTCCGTCTCGATACTTTGAGGACGTTCGAGTTCTCGTGAAGGGAAGAGCGAAGAGTCATTCGGGATGAATTGGCGAAGCTGCGATGCATGGAAGGTAGGGAAGGCATTGGGCGAGTTTGGCATCAGCAGCATGTACGTAGATTTCTCTGGGAATGCCCTTGTGATTTCATAGGGACCGTCGAAACGGGGCATGAATTTGGCGACTCGTCTGTTGTTCCTGTGTGTGTATTCCCTTCGACGATTGGACGTGGAGAGGTATACGAAATCCCCAACTTTGAATTCAGCGTCCTGTCCACGTGAAACATTAGCATAAATGGATTGTGCAATCTTTGCCGCAAGAAGGGAGTCCTTAGCGTCAGAGGTGTATCCTTCCACAATCTCCGCCAGCCACATAGCGTCGATATTCTCGGCGTTCGAGTCATTGAACAGGGGAGGCATCGTCCAGGGGGAACATCCGAGGCGCAATTGGAAAGGCGAGAAACCCGTGGAAGCATTGACAGTGTTCATGTAGCAGAAGCGGACGTAGGGCAATGCCTTAACCCACCCCAGTAATGGGAGTAACATAAGTTAATTAAGCCCTTGCTGTACGTAGTTAGCATGTTTGTACTTCCCCCAGATAGCTGGAGTTAACTACGTCGCAGCAAATGCTTGAGCCAAAGTTAACTAGATGCATATAGCTGTAGTTAACTATACGCAGGTAGGTGTAGACCATAGTTAATTACACGCAGGTAGGTGTAGTTAACTATACACACGTAGATGTAGACCATAGTTAATTATTTACATGTACAGCTAGGTGCAGTTAATTACACGCAGGTAGGTGTAGACCATAGTTAATTACACACAGGTAGGTGTAGGTGCAGTTAATTACACACAGGTAGGTGTAGTTAACTATACGCACATAGGTGTAGGTGTAGTTAATTATTTACACGTAGGTGTAGACCGTAGTTGATTACTTACACATACAGCTAGGTGCAGTTAATTATGCACACGTAAACCATAGTTAACTATACACACGTAGGTGTAGGTGTAGTTAATTATTTACACATACATGTACCTGTAGTTAATTATATGCACATACATGTTGGTGCACCGCTGGTAGACATATGCATGTAGCCACATGTTTACTTTACTAATTATGGCATATCAACCTCTCATTACTTTATCTTATCATGGGATCCTCGACAACTCTATCAATGAGTAATACTACAGCTACTAAACT
Source organism: Pleurotus tuoliensis (assembly GCA_036872985.1). Classification (NCBI taxonomy): domain Eukaryota; kingdom Fungi; phylum Basidiomycota; class Agaricomycetes; order Agaricales; family Pleurotaceae; genus Pleurotus; species Pleurotus tuoliensis. Next base: position 705,168 of record JAYMDH010000013.1, read on the forward strand.
CGACTCTGAGTGTCGAGCTTAATGGAGTTGCATCTTCAGTAACAGGTGACTCGTTCACTGCATCAACATCAGAGATCAGTGAAGGTATGCTTTATTATAGGCTCATTTGTTAACTGTAGCTAATTTTGGACGACAGCTCTCCGTGTAGAGTGGGCCAAATCCCTGGCGCGGTGCTCTCGATGGTCAGAAGAAGTTATCTTGACAACGGAAGAGATGCGACGTGTATTGATGTACCTCCGTTGCAAAGCTGTTTGGTGGGAGGGCCGTAGGAATCTGGAATGGATTGGCATTCATGTTGACGTCCTCGAGGGTTTGAATGCCTATTGCTTGCACCAAGCTTCGATACTCCGTGTGATGGAGGCACGCTTCCGATCGATGTGGTTGCCAGAGTTAGGTGGCCACAACATGCACTTGGATGAAACGGACATTTAGTAGTCATGTAGTAGCTGTAGTATTACTCATTGATAGAGTTGTCAAGGATCCCATGATAAGATAAAGTAATGAGAGGTTGATATGCCATAATTAGTAAAGTAAACATGTGGCTACATGTATATGTCTACCAGCGGTGCACCAACATGTATGTGTAAGGGGACACTTCTATTTTCTCCTATTCCCTGTCCCTACACCTTTCCCCTCGTTCCATTCTCTTTCCTTTCATTCCACAGACTCTTAGCCACATCCCCTTTGTTTCCCTTTCGTTCCCCTTCCTTTCCTTTTCCCTTCTGCCCATTCCCTTCACGTCCGAGTCTAGTCCGGTGACTCCGGACTCTTCCCGCACCTCGGACTCGCTTGGACTCGCTTGGACTCGTGCATACACTTCGGGGCTCGTCCGGGCTACCTCTACCCTCCTTTCCCACTTCATTACTCCTTGTCTCCACTTCCCCAGGTCGCTGGCACGACTCCTGTACATTCCCCTGCCACTTTGTTATCACATGCCCCCTCGTACCTTGTGATATCCGTTCGGACTTGTGGCTGGTGTACTGTACAGTTATCCTTCATTCCTCCCATGCTACTACAGTATATACTTCGCTTCCTAGCATGGAGAATCCTTATCCTGTTCTCTTTGGATTCTCCCTCTGCTAGGTGAGCAGCTCTCTCATGTATTGTAGTTAGCCTTATTCATACCTTCGGATTCTCCCTCTGCTAGGCCTGCGCTGTCGGCCATCTCGAGGTTGCCCTTACAGTATGTGCATATAATTAACTACAGGTACATGTATGTGTAAATAATTAACTACACCTACACCTATGTGCGTATAGTTAACTATGGTTTATGTGTGCGTAATTAACTACACCTAGCCGTACATGTAAATAATTAACTACGGTCTACATCTACGTGTGTATAGTTAACTACACCTACCTGCGTGTAATTAACTGCACCTAGCTGTATGTGTAAATAATTAACTACGGTCTACATCTATGTGCGTATAGTTAACTACACCTACCTGTGTGTAATTAACTGCACCTACACCTACCTGCGTGTACTTAACTATGGTCTACACCTACCTGTGTATAGTTAACTACAGCTATATGCATCTAGTTAACTTTGGCTCAAGCATTTGCTGTGACGTAGTTAACTCCAGCTATCTGGGGGAAGTACAAACATGCTAACTACATACAGCAAGGGCTTAATTAACTTATGTTACTCCCATTACTGCCCACCCCTTCTGATTACGATCGACGAAGTAACGCAACGACTGGATCACGGTCTTGTTCGTCCGTTTGCTCGAACCGTCGGTCTGTGGATGGAAAGACAAGGACAGCTTCAATTTGACACCCGTTAGTTTATGAAGAGCGGACCAAAATTGGAAAATGAAGAGCTTATCGCGGTCTGATACTATCTCTCTGGGCAGCCCGTTTTCACAATACCAATGATTGAAGAACAGGGTTGTGGCGCGCTCGGCGCTCAGATCAGTCCTGCATGGGATAAGGCAGATGTCAGCACCCATACGGTCAGTGATAGTCAGCAGATAATTATAGCCGTCATCTTCTGGCAGAGGGCCTACGAAGTCCAAGGCAACATTCTGGAAGCAACCATCGGGCATGTCGAGCGAATGTAGGGGCCCGACAGATTTAGAAGTGGGAGACTTGTTGCGTTGGCAGTCGACACACCCCGGATGTACGATTCCTCGAGATCGCAACACATGTGCGGCCAATAGAACGATTCTCGCAGAGCAGCGTAAGATTTTGCAGACCCGAAATGACCAAGACAGTCGTGGGCCATCTGGAACAAACGTTTGCGGACGTCAGTGACACGGGGAACAACGAGGCAGTCTGCGACGTAAAGCAAACCGTTCCGCTTGGATACACCAGCGACACCAATGCCCTTATCCAGCAGCTTCTGACACCACACATCCTCGGCGTAACCCCTCTTGATTTTCTCCAAGAAGTCCAAGTCTGTACCGATAGCAAGCACTGGCGCCACCACGGCGGGCACGGCTGGTGCACGTTTCGAGGCAAGGGCGATGGCAGTGAGAATGGGCACGATGATAGGCTGTGACATTGGGGCCTCGGGGAACTCTCTCGAGAGTGCGTCGGTGACGGTGTTGTTTTCGCCCTTGATGTACTTGATCTCGAAGTTGTAATCAGTGAGAAATACCTGCCAACGTACTTGCTTCTTGTTGAGGTCCCGTTGTTTGGAGAAGTATTCCAGTGTCTTATGGTCAGTGTGGACCTCGAATTCCGAACCAAGCAGGTCTGTTCGCCACTTGTGGAGAGCTCGCACGATGGCCAGCATTTCTTTGTCGTGGGTAGCGTAGTTCCATTCCGCGGGATTGAGCTGCTTGGAATCGTAAGCGACTGGATGGCTGGTCTCCCAAGTAGGGCTGAAACTAAGGACGGCGCCAGTCCCAACATCGCTGGTGTCAGTGGTGACATAGATCTTGTTGTCTCCGGGGTTCTTGTGGTCTATAACTGTGAGGCATTCCCGTGATAAAACGAGAGACTTAATGTATTCGAAGGCGTTCTGATGAGCTGGTAACCAGGTGATCGGTTCCTTTCCAATCGTTTTGTTCGTGAGGGGGGTGAGGACAGAAGTATGGTCGGCAAGCTGCGGCAGGAAGATCGTGAGATACCTGACGAGACCTAGAAACTGTCGTACGTCAGTCGCCGTATGTGGGATAGGCCACTCAGCAATTTTTAGGGCCTTGGTAGAATCCGCCTGAATTCCGTCTTGAGAGATCGTATGGCCAAGGAAGTTTATCGATGTGCAGAATAACTCAGTCTTCTTGACGTTATAGTAAAGCGCTGCATCACGCAGCGCCGCGAGGACCAACTCGACGTTCTTAATGTGTTCCGTCAGAGACGATAACCAGATGATGATGTCATCGAGGTAAACGTGGCAGATCTTGCCGATGAGATGGCACAGGGCAGCGACCATTCGACGCTGATGTGTCGCGGGAGCGTTCCGACAACCCTGGGGCATAACAATACACTTGTAGAGGCCAAATGGGGTTCATACTGCCATGTATTTGATGTGGTCGGGGTGTACTTTAGTCTGAAAGAAAGCATTCATCATATCCAACTTGCCCCAAATCTTACCTTTCCCGCAGTCTGCAAGAATCTCTGAGACAAGCGGCAGGGGAAAACGATCAGGGACAGTATTGTCGTTAAGCTCTCGGTAATCGTTGACCCAGCGTGGTAGGGCGTTGGGGTCGGATTTGGGTACGAGAAACGCAGGACTCGCATACTCGGAGTCGGAGGGCCGGAGTTTTCCTGAGGTGAGGAATTCGTCGAGCAGTGTTTTCCACGCATCGCGCTCCTTCCAAGGACAAGAGTATCCGCGACGGTTGATGACTTTGTTGGCGTCTTTCAGCTTGAATTTGTGGTAGACCTGGTCGGGCAGCCGATGGACGGTGACAGCCGTGTTGACGTCGTCCAGGCGTTTCTGAATTGCAGCAACGACGGAGGAGGAGTGCACTCCTCATGCTGGGATCTTGGACAGCTTAGGTTTGAGGGCGTTGGCAAATTCGACACTCTGGAACAACGCCTCGTCCATCCAACTCGTTTTGGGATAACGAAGAGTGTATTTCGTTGTCGCCAAAAGCTCTCTCGTTTGACGACTGGTCCACGGCCCGGGAATGGATGGAACCCGGGAGTGGGACACAGTTGAACTCCTGAGATAGGAGAACCCCCTAACAGGGGCCGAACTCAAGCCAGGGAAGGTGCAAAGGGAAGAACCGGAGGTTCGAAAGGTGAAGCATGAGGATCGGCCATGTGGAGACGCGAGGAAAGGTTGAGGATACAATCCTTGGGAGTATCGATGTACAGACGGTATGTGTCGCTGCACCAGCATCCCAATTGTTGGATTTCGTGGTCGAGGAATCCTGCAGCAGCAGCAGCAGAAGCAGCGCCTCGGCGAAAGCTGTGGCCAGAATATCCTTGTGGTTGGAGTCCAGCGTTGAGCAGTGCGAGCCGGAGGCAAGCGATAAAGCGCGAGCGCGTGAGTGGGGAGTGATCAGAAGTGATGAATAAAGGGGAATTAAGGGGGCGAGGGTCAAGTGTAAATAAATGAAGCAAAGCGGAGACGGGGCAGGTGGAGGGGGAATTAGGGGCAGAAGCTATATATATTGTAACACCTTTCCGAAAGGGGTCGGTTTTGGAAGCAGGAAGAGTTAGGATAACGTGGTCTGGTTGAAGTGAAGAGGGTATGAAACGAATAGAGGAACGTGTAACGTGAATGTTGGGGTCAAAGGAGTTGGGTTTTTCAATGGTGAATTCTCCACAATGGAGGAAACCCGCGTAAGCGAATTTCGCCGCCGTTATGAAGACGATATCGTCGAAAGAAGTGTATGGGAGGGAGGTAAGTTTGAATAAAATAGGGAATGTAATGGGTAGTTTGGGATTGCACTCGCACTCACCGTGGTATCGTTTAATGCCTCTGATGAGACGTTGCACGATAGGGGCTTCGCAAACGGCAAAGGGGGTGTCCGCCTCAAGGTGGAGGGAACGAACGGCGGTGAGGTAGGATTTAATCGTCTTTGGCTGAAGACGACGTGTTCCGAGGTGGGCGATCCATTCCATGATGCTGTGTTGGGTGGCTGGGATGCAGGAGCCGTCACTGTTGACGAGGGCAGGGCGTGCGCGGACAAATTCGAGGAATGATTTCTGACCAACACCGTAAGTGGACCTGGTGCTGGACGCGAGACCGTACCAGAGGTAGAACACGACAATTCTTGAGTGCTGAGGGTTCGTTTGATACCAAGAGTCCGGGGGTTGACTGAGGATGGCTGCTTATCGAGATTGGGGGCGAGCGAGAATAACCGAGCATATTGGAACTGAGAGGCAGCATCAGCAAGTGCGTTATTAGAGGAAGAAAGCCAAGAAGAAGAGAAAGAGAATTCTAAGGCAGCGGCAAGCATGAGTATGAGTTGCAGCAGCTTGACAAGGTGGGGAGAGCAATTGGTATGGTCGGATAGTGCAGCGACGACAGCCTGATTATCGACGTGGAAGTGGACATGGGAATGGCGCCAGAGGTGGCCCCATCGCAGTATGGCTTGGAGGACAGCGTATAGTTCCTTGAACTGGATGTCGCGTTTCGAGCCCCTGAAGCGGCGAGGGACTCTGGTGCTGAACCAGTGATTGTTGTAGATGCCCCCTAGCCCCTTGGTACCACTAGTGTCCGTGAATAGGTGATGCTGAGACGATGAGGGATCAATGAGGGTCACGCTGTTCCAGGATGATGCGTAAGTAGACCACCAGCGTAAGTTGCCACGAGCGTATCGCGGAATGTGGCGGCGTGAATGAGGGGTGGAGAACGTCGTCGAGAATTGTATGAGACGTCGGAGGAATGCACGCGAGTAGGGGATTACCTGAGACGCGAAGTGGAGGAATCCAGTGAGCTCCTGGAGCTCGTGAAGGTTGCAGTTTGTTTTGGTGGACCAGAGGGAGAGTAGTTCCTTCAGATAGATTAGTTTATCATCTGGTAGGCGGGCTTCCATGGCGTCGGTGTCCAGCTTGATCCCGAGGAATTCCAGATGAGTGGTAGGCCATACTGTCTTCTCTGGTTGGAATGTGAGTCCCAACGAGTTGCCCAGAGCTTGCATCCATGAGACGGCGTCATTTGCGAGCGAAAGTGGGGTGTCAGGGGCGAAAATAGGGAGGAAGTCGTCGAGGTAGTGCTTTAGCTCAGCAGGGATGTGGCGTTGGATTATCCAGTGAAGCGCTTCGGCGAATAGATTGAATATATATGGTGCAGACTTGAGTCCGAATATTAAGACCATGTATTCGTAGAATGCGTCGTCCCAGAAGCAGCCGATGAGATGGTAATCCGCAGCATGAAGTGGGATATGACGGAAAGCGTCCTTGAGGTCGAGCTTTGCTAGTAATGAGCCGCACCCGAGACGACGGATAGCGCGGATTGCTTGGAATACGGCTTCGTAGACGATGTGACCTTCACTATCCGGGATGCCGTCGTTGACAGAATCACCAGGAGGCCACGATAGGTGGTTTATCACCCAGAATTTGTTAGGGAATCATTTCCGCATAACGGTTCCCAGAGGAGACGCGCAAAACGCGGGGTGAGGAGGCGAGCTGAGGGGACCATGTATCCTGGCATTGGCGTGAAGGACGTTCATGTCCTTGTTGATAACGTCGGGATGGTCTATGGCCGTTTTGAGGTTGCGACACGTCTGAGGCTTGTCTTCACCAGCAAATCCGATAGCAGCACCATATTGTATTATATGTAAAAGAGCCTGTACATACTTGGAATCGGGGTAGTCCGCTAAGTAATGAGCCCATTGGGAATAGACTAGTGTCGATTTAACGGGTACATTGTTAGAAGCACGGAGCGACGTGCGATTACAGCGAGGATCTGTATTGGGGCGAGTAGGAGGTATAGGACCAGGGGAGAATAGGGACAGGGGCGTAGGGATTAGGGGAGGTGCGATTATAGATGTAGGTAGCAGTGGAGGAAGAGATGGGACGGGAACGAGCTGCTCATCCTGTAGGCAAGGACGAGGGGAGGATTCGGGTTGTGTGACCCCTGTCCTGCCAGGCTTTCAAGCAACGGGAGGGGCTTGAGTGCAAGCGACCTTGCTGTGCGCTGTGGAGCCGCAGGTCGAGCACTTGTGGATACGTCCTGATTTGCATGGTGTAGTGGAACACTTGCCATCGTTGAATCGATTGCAAGTCTGGGTGGAAATGTCGCAGGGAGGCGTCGTAGACGACGAGGCTTTGGATCTAGATGCGGAGGTAGGCTTTACTTCCTGAAACATGTTTGATCGGTGAAGCGGGCCGACAAGAGCGCGATCTTCGTCACCCCATAAGGAATAGTCGCCCCTGAGCATTTCCCTAATGCGGCGGGAATGGTGCGCGATGTGGTAGGTGAGGATAGCGGGATAGGCGAAGTAGCGGGAGTACTCGTGTAACAGGTTGGAGTAGCTCTGGGTGAAGACGGCGACGTCCGTGGCGGCCTGTATATTCCCTGTGGTCCCGATGTATCTGTAAAGAATTTGGAAGTAAACTCCCAGGGCACGCATGAAGGATGAGAAGTCCGGAAGGTCTTTGATGGGGGCTGTCTCCGTGGCACGTAACGCGCCGTCCTCGAGAGCGTAGGTCGTTGTGGTGGCCTTCGAGTTGACGCTGGGGATGAGCTTGCCAAGCTGCTGCGGCTTGAACTCATGCTTGCCAATTGAGACCACAATTGCGGCCTCGACGTCGGGAAAGAAGTCAGGAATGGACAACGTACCGATAGATGTGTTGGCCGTAGGAGGGGGGACATAGGGGGGGACCCCTTGAACGAGTTGCGCGGCTGGGGCAGCTGGTGCGGCAGGGATAACTGGTGGGACAGGGGGAACAGGGGGAGGAGGAGGAGGAGGATTACTCGCCGCGTTGCGAAGTAATTCCAGGATCTCGTTGATGTTCATTTCTAACCCTACAACACGTGCTTCGAGGGGATTAGCCTCTTGGTTGCTTCCTTCTCCGGACATCTCTGGTTCTGGGGACAAAGGCCGACTGGGTGGGATGATTGGAGAGTTTGGTGGTGAAGAAAGTGGAGTGGCTGAGGCGACTGATGGAGTGGCTACAGACGATGATGAGAGAAAGCGGCTGGTTGCGTTGCGCGGGCGAGCAGAGGCGCGGGCTTTCCGTGAAGGCATCCTGGAAAAGAAGTGAACTACTCGATGTGCTATCGAGCGTGAACGTAAGAAGATGCGCTGGTAAGGTAATAATAGAATAGTTTACCTATCGAGCGTGAACGTAAGAAGATGAGAAGTAAGAGCGGGGGATCATGCTATATATACGTGCACGTGAAGACAAAGGCGCAGATGCTCAAAGGGAGAGATAGGAGAATAGGAGTCTCACATGCACACGTAGATAGACTGTGGATAAATTTCATCTATCCTCACATGAGCCACCCGAGCCTTACAGCGGGCCGTGCGTACATCACTGGCTCTCGTGTGGGTCGACTTCCATTTCAGACGTGGTACAGAGGGTAACACTGATGCATTCAACAAATCGTAAGAGGAGACATTGTCCATTCTTGAAATACAAGTACTTGCAAGGTGATCGATGACGAGACCGTTGGAGTTGAGGAAAGGGAGACCAAGAATTGTATCTGCAGCAAGGGAGGGGGAAATAAAGGCACGAAGGGGTTTCGAAACAAATAGTCCATCTAAAGAACGGGGCTGAAACGTAATGTAATGAGACAGAGAAACTTCCTTCCCTGTCCCAGAAAAGGCCAGGCTGCATTTGAAAGGCATGCTTGCAAGGTGTCATTCCAATTTGAGAGCGTCGGCGATGTTGCCTTTAATAAGAACTACAGCGGATCCGTTGTCAATCAAGCCGTTCACTGATTGTGAGACAGGCGAAGCAAATGGGGATGGGGTAGAAATGGCAAAATGCCAGAATAAATTTGAACATGAAAACGGAGCGTACTCATCGTCCGACCAACTGCCTGAAGAGATCCAGCTAGAACCTTCATTATCCGGCATGACAGCGGTGACTGTGGGCGCGACAAGGTTTTCAATGTCAGAGACGGGCTCGATTGACGCAGTACCTGTGGTGTCGCTGTTGTTGTTGATGATGGCCGCAGCGACCGTGCTCCTCAAGGCGCCGTTGTGGGTGGAGTAGTTCGTAGGGCGGGGGGGGACGTCCCGGGAAGTCAATGTCTTGTACTTGGAGGCATCAATCGCAGGGGCAGTGCAACGCGCACCTACATGGCCTGCCCAGAACTTACGGCACTTATAGCATCCACCATTCGTGGACAGTAATGCTCGTTCGTCATCAGTGAGCTTTGGCATCAGTGTGAACGTTCCCGTATTGGTGGCGTTGGGCGCGTTGGTGTTTCTGGGCTGGAAAGGGGGGCGACTGGCGGAGCTGTTGGCGCGGTTGTTGTTGGATTTGGCGTTGATTCGAGCAAGGGTCCTTTCGATCTCCTCCATCCTTTGCCGCTTCCTCTCATCGAGACGCTTGACTTTGTCGAGCCAGTCCCGGAAGGAGGCGATGGAGGTAACGTTCTCACGATTGCATTCCCTGGCGAGCTCGCGGTCCATGTTCACATCCATAGTGTCACGTAGAGCCTCGTCGTTGAAGAAACTGTCGGTTCCTGTGAGAAGGTTGTTACGACCCATCATATCCAAGAAAAACTCAACAAAAGACTGCGAGCCCTGTTGGAGGCGAAGTACGTCCATGCGACCGGCATGCTTCCAGTCTGATGGTAGGAAGAGGGTCTGCATTTGCTCTTTGTAGTCGTCCCAGGACATGGCATCAAGCAGGGGAGAGTTGGCGGACAGCCATCGAACGGCATGAACGCCCGACATACCCCAGGCAATGGAGACAACGCGATTTTCAGGTGTGATCGATTTTTGCCTAAAGAAATTCTCAGAACGATTGAACCAATCCCAAAGGATGGATGCGTCAACGTCGCCTTCCCACATGGTGGGAGGCTTCGTTGGGTTTGATTGTTCTATCTTAGCTTTTACGCCCATGATAACGAGAGGCTGAAATGGTGTGGCAAATGGGAAAGGAGCAGGGTGGCCAGTAAGGCAGTTTGAGGTTGATATATGCGCCTTATCTGTCTCAGCTGATGGTGCGTTGAGTGGGGACGAATCAGATGGCGAGGATAAAGGCGTAAGTGGGGAGAGTGGCGAGCCAAACACAGAATGAAGGTAAGGAGCTGACTGGGTTCTTGGGCGGTGATCTGGGGGAAGTGGGGACTGGGGGGTCTGGTTCTGTTCCTTGTTGACAAGGGTGATGGGGGTGGGAGGGAAAGTCATTGAGACGCCTTGAGTGAGCGACTCCTGGTGTTCAGGGATGTGGGTAATGAGGGCTGGGAATGAGGCAGGGCTGGGGAGTCTGGGGTGAAGGGCGGCTGCGACGTGAGAATGCAAGCCTCCCTAGATCAAATGAAAAAAGGTCTGAGTGATTTCAAAAAAAAAGTGGAAGAGAGCCCAAAGGCACAACACTCAGGTTCGGTGTGAAAGGTTCAAACGCAGGGGTGATATTCATACGAAGATGGGAGTTGGGGTACAAGCGGGAAGTAAGTAGCTATTCTCAGGGACACATGTATATATATGGGTAAACACGTGGTCCAGGGGTCAGGGGAAATAGGAGATAGGTAAGCGCGTAAGCTTACACTCCGATCTTGAAGATGCTATGATGAGTGACTAAGATGAGGGCATTCTGCATGGCTAGAGACAATATGCTGTTGTATACTAGTACTGAATGAACTGCCTTGGTTTGCTATCTAGTATGTCTGATACACGCATGAAGCTTTCACAACACATTGACAAAAGTTTCCACTCAAGTCACATGACTTTGTTGAAGTTGAACTTCCCCTCCCATTCAGCTCCACATGTGGATATTGCTAAATTTAGAACTGCTGCAGCTAAACTTAAGAAGTTAGGACAACCAATTTCAGACTAACTCCTTGCCCTGATTCTACTTGCAGCTTTGCCCAAAGAGTATGAATCAGTTGCCCAACTGACGATCCAAACCAAACTAAAGGATCTTGTCTTCGAAGATATAATTAATTATCTTGAAGCAAAGTGGCAACACCAGCAGCTTAACAAGCTCCAGCAGCCACATCAGGGCAACGTGAATAAACTTTCTGCTGTAAAAGGAAAAGGAAAAGCCTCCCAATTCCAGCAGCAGAAACAGCAAGGCAATAAAAATGCTGAAGCTGGTGGAAACCCGCCAGAGAGGCAGGAAACACTAGAAATGTTACAAGGACCAGAGTATGAATTTGAGTAAGTAACAGTACAAGTTAGAGTTACGACTACGAGAGATATGGTTTATATAGCTCCATGTCAGGTGATCGTTGTAACGGATAGGGCGATCCTCTGATTCCCCTATCAAATGTATTTATATGTGTTTACATAGTACAGGATATAGGCTGCCGGAACCCTCCGGGAGCCGGCACTAATCCCTAACCACATCATCACATCGCTATCGTACATACCAATATACAGGTTGGTCTGGTGTACTTGCGAGTGAGTGACTGTGAGTATAGGGACTCCCCTTACACTTTTTTACACCATCGTAATATTCCTAAGAATTGGTTATACGAATAATGGTCCGCGGGCATAACAATACCGGTGGATTCCACCAGAATCCTGAAGGATTCCCTTCGACCATTCCATTTACAACTGAAGGGAATCTGTCACAGCCAATTGGGACGTTCCCAACTGGCCAGGTCAATGATGGGATCCATATGGAACCCATGGACTACCGAGGCACATGTGCCACGTCAGCCCACGGAAATACGCCATCACGACGGTCGATGGTGCACTTACCCCTCAAACCTCTTCATTCGAATGAACAGGTGAGCGGTACAGGCAACAATGGACCGCGACCGCGATGGGAGAGTCACAGGAGTGAGACTGTTCCGACAGGATATGCACGCCCAGGACCTCAAGCTCAACGGCCGCCTCACCGGATACCGAGCGCCCCCAGTTTAGGAGCGTCCGCACGTGATAACGAGGAGGACGACTGTACGTCGCAATGGGTGAGCGAGCACCATCCATCGTTTGTAACCATGGAACAACTGGACGACCGGCTCGAGGCCTTTGCCACTACCATTACAAGGTCTATACAGTTGGCCTTGAATCAGCAACCACGGCGGCCACATTCAGTACAGAACGAGGCACACAACCAGGTGACTCGTACACCACGGGCCACCAAGGTTGAGACACCACGAAGTGTCCTGATGAACCCGCAGTCTAGGTCGTCCACCCCGCAATCGGGAGATCACCAGTCAGTAATAGGATTGGGACTGTTACCATCCCAACCCGCACCGCTAGGTACCATTGTTACTGTTCGAGACCGCATCAATATGCAGCAGGCTTGAAACGATGCCATCATGCAGGGCATGACCACAACACTTCCTGACCAAGGGATAGTGTTCAGGAATGACACTACCGCCGTATATGACGGCGCCGTGTACAATAGCATCGGGACATTACTTCACCGACTAACGCCCAGCCAGGGATCAGGGCCAGCCATTGGAGTACCCGCGCCGCGACGGGGCGAGCAATGGTCATTGCCGCGACGGGGCGAATCGTGACGGGAACGTACGGTGCAGATGTTCACCATGCCACCAGACGCTACCGCCTCAGGAACGGCACCTCCACATCCGACGACCCCACCGGCTGTACCTAGAGACACCTATCCTCTACCCATAGCAACCCCAGGGGTGTTAGCCGGTTCACCGGTACGATTACCAGTGAGGCAGGTTGATCCGACAGCACCAACAGCAGCACCAGCACTGCCAGCACCACCCGTGCTTCGAGCGCCCCCAGTATTCCACCAGGGTCGGCGAGGATACGAACGATTGAGAACGGAGGAGCTGCGCGAGGCCACCCCCGAAGCAGACGATGAACAACGTGGTTATTTGGACGAGATACACGACAGCCACACGGAGGACATCGAGATCTTCCTAGGTGCCCCACTGGATGTAGCACCTGGGACTAAACTGGCGAGCAACATACCTCGGCCCACCAAATATGAGGGCGACTCGGATGTTACCGTGTTTAATACATGGTTTCAAGACCTGTTACGATGGTTGCAGTTGAACCAATATGGAGGACCGCAACGTGAACAGGAACGAGTATCCATGATTGGATCCCATTTGGCGGGAGATGTGTCTGTGTGGTATAATGAAACAATACGAGAAATGTATCGTAGCAATGATAATACCAGCATGGGGGACATTATTAACGGACTATATGACCAGTTTATTAAACCTACCGCGACGCATGACGCGACACAGTTATTTTACGCAACACGGTACGACCCCACGAAAGGGATATTGGGATTGTACCACGAAATGGATACCAGGACTCGCCGCATGGTGAATCCGCCTGACGAAAACACGTTTAAACAACATTTCATGCAGTGTCTACCACGGTACATCGTGGCGGGGATATCACAACGCGGCATTAATCCGGATATTGCATCTACTCGCACGCTAGTGCAAACTGCCAAGCTCATAGAGGATGGAGGCAAATACATGCAGATATGGGACGAGATGCAGTTGAGTGACGCAAGACTGTCGAGTACAATGGCGAGAGCAGGATCATACAATAGATCCCAGCAATCCACGATGCATCGAACACAAGGCTCGAGCAACGCATTAGTGCTCCGACGACCGGCTGTGGACAGCCACGGAACGGGAACAACGACATGCATTCCTATCGGGAACCAACCCAGTACTAAGCATGCAGCCACCATACATCGGCCAAACTCTGCTATAGCACGGGATTTGGCCATGGCGGCAAAACAACCCGTAGTACCGTCAAAAACACTGAAGTGCCATGCGTGTGGACGCATGGGACACATTGCTAGCAGCCCATCGTGCACCAAGTACGGGCACAACCAGCTAACAGCAGTACGAGAGCAGGCCGAGGACGAGGACGTGGGCCACGCCCCAGTGGAGGAAATGGGAGAGCAGCACCACCCCAATGAAGGTGGAGGCGAATCCGTGGAAAAGCATATTCAATCCTCAGGCATGCTGTCTGAGGAACCCCAGGACGTCGAAGGATCACAGTATGACCCGTATGACGATGGGCTATACTATGATATTGACTCGAACCCGTTTCAAGAAGACGCAGAACATATGGGAGCATTGCGCATCTGCGATGAACGATTATGCATCATCGTAGACGACATGACCAGGATCGATTCAGACGGAGACCACTTCACCGACTACCGCGCTACTATAGACGAGGTCAGCGATGAGGAGGAACACATAGTATACCCCAGGTTGGGATGTGACTACGGGGATACAGTGATGATTGGGCCAGAAAAACTTGGACTGGAACGACTGTGTGCTATAAGTCGAGCGAAATATCACCCGACAGGACCCAGAGTGGACCGCCCGAAATGAACTGAGGGCGCCCGAACGTGCATGATGGCCATCGTGGCCATCCATGGGCATAGGGCATTAACAATGTTCAATATGGGGTGTACAACAGATATCATTAGCCCGCAGTTCGCTACAATTGCAAAGGTACCCTACGGATACCTTAAGGACCCCGTACCCTTACAATTGGGTATGGTAGGAAGTAGTGCGAAACTACAATTTGGAACCAACGTTAATATCCAGATAATGGATATAGACAATGTTGAGTATTGCGACGTAGTTAACATTGACCGATATGATGCAATACTTGGCACACCGTTCATGCATAAGCATGGCATCGTCTTGGACTTTGCGACGAATTCCATACAGCATGGTACCGAAGCTATACAAGCTATGAGTACTGCGGAAGAGACTATCGTCATGGCCAGAAGACATGCCATGCGACGCCCGTGACTACCCACGGAACGTCCAGTGGTAGGGGATACGACGGATGATAGGGACTCAGACAGTGGAGACCCACCCATACCTGTAGTAGTAGAGGACAATGAATTTCTGGTTACCTCCGAAATATTGGACGAGGTTGAGGAGATGGTTCACGAATTTTCGCGAGCACGGTTCCCACGTAAAGAGCACGGGAACAGGTGAATGTTTGCAACACCGCAAACGGTGCCCATTAGGGAATCGTTCAGGGCAGTGGTGGACACGTTTAACGCCTCATTGAAAGGCATTAACAAATATGGAAAAGAACATATCCCACCGCTGCGAGAACGATGGAAGGAAAGCTGCAAAGATATCTTCGCGGGAGCACCTGATAAGATACCCCCGTTACGAGAAATCAATCATCGGATACCACTTATTGACGAGAATAAGCGGTATAAGTACTACATGCCGCGATGCCCTGACTCGATGAAACCACAATTAGCAGCCAAGATTGACCGCTTTGTGAGAGCCGGGTGGTGGGAGTTCGTTCAATCGGACCAGGCGGCACCTATGTTATGTGTCCCTAAAAAGACCGGGATGCTACGAACAGTCGACGATTTGAGACAACGAAACACGAACACAGAACGCGATTTAACACCGATGCCTGATCAGGACAACATCTGTCAGGATGTAGCTAGAGCACCGGTCAGATCTAAGATCGATCTCTCTAACGCATACCATCAAGTATGCGTTGAACCGAAGGACGTCTGGAAGACTGCATTTGTGACAATATACGGTACTATGGTCAGCCATGTCATGCAGCAAGGCGATTGTAATGCACCGTCGACATTTCAGCGGATCATGAATCAATTGTTCCACGAATTTATTGGAATATTCGTTCATGTGTATCTGGATGACGTTTTCGTGTTTAGTAACTCAATAGAGGAACACGAACGGCACCTAGGGCTTGTATTCGATAAAATACGGCAAGCGCAGTTCTACCTGGAGAACGACAAATGTGAGCTTTATGCCGACGAGGTAGACTGCTTGGGGCACATTATCGATGACCAAGGGATTCATCCTTGTGAAAACAAGTTAGGGAAAATACAGGAATGGCGTACACCGCGATTGTATCATGATGTACAGCGATTCCTGGGAGTAGTCAATTATCTGGCCCATTTCTTACCGGACGTAACGGTGTACACAGCCCTGTTACAAACCATGGTCACCAACGGCCAGGGATTTTTCTGGCGTCCCTTACATGAGACGTGCTTCACCATGATTAAACAATTATGCGTGCGCACACCTGTGCTACGACCCATTGATGCAACACGACCGGAACCGATATGGGTCATATGTGATGCATCAACGTCAGGGATCGGAGCATTATACGGACAAGAGGATGACTGGCGATCGTGTAGGCCAGCTGCACTCATGTTGAAAAAGTTCACTAATGCACAACACAATTACCCGATATATGAGAGGGAGGCGCTAGCCATCCTCGAAGCCTTGATTAAATGGGAAGATAAGCTACTGGGATATCGTTTCCAGGTGGTCACGGACCACAAAGCGTTGGAATTCTTCCATGGCATGCGCCGACTAGGACAGTGCCAAGCACGATGGATGGAATACCTATCACGATTCGATTTTAGTATTCGATACATGAAAGGCATCTTCAATAAAGTAGCCGATTGTTTATCACGGTACTATATGGAGGACAACGATAAGGACATCCACCCACCGTCAGACTATGTCAACGCAGACATACGATTGGACCCAGACCATGACGATATATCATGGGACAGGTATATGGAAGTAAACAAGGATGGCGCAGTAGCCGTGCAACTACGGTCACAACGTGTGCTACGGCAACAGATACCACTAGTCGAAGCGGTTGAGGACAGGGATTTAGCGGCGCAACAAATAGGACCGGCCATTAGAGCAGGACCTAGCGAGACGATGTCACGCCGCGACCCAACGATATTTGAATCCGCCAGGAGAGGTGACGACCTCACCAGAATAATGGGAACCAGGGACAGGTTTCTAGCACAAATTAAGCGTGCAAGCACGCAGGACCCATTGCTGGCCAAAGTGATAGGACAACCCAATGACCATAAACGATTCAACATTCGTGATGGAGCGGTGTGGACACAGAACCTGGGGCAGGAAGAAGTGATGTGTGT
Organism: Pleurotus tuoliensis; assembly: GCA_036872985.1. Classification (NCBI taxonomy): domain Eukaryota; kingdom Fungi; phylum Basidiomycota; class Agaricomycetes; order Agaricales; family Pleurotaceae; genus Pleurotus; species Pleurotus tuoliensis. Next base: position 722,067 of record JAYMDH010000013.1, read on the forward strand.
ACCCGCGGGTATGTACGGCAAAACGACAATAAGGACGGCCATAATCGAACAAGCCCACACTATATTGGGCCACTTGGGAGCTCAGAAAACCACCGACTATATTAGACGATGGTACTGGTGGCCCCGACTACTCAAAATGGTCACCCAATATTGCAGTACGTGCGTAGCATGTGCACGAGCTAAGGGCAACTACCAACAACCAAGCGGGAAGCTACACTCGCTGCCCGTGCCTCAAGTGCCATGGGATAGTATTGGAATGGACTTCATTGGACCATTTCCGGAAGTCGACGAATATAATTACCTATGGGTAGTTATATGCCGACTGACATCGATGGTGCACCTGGTACCAGTTAACACCAAGACGACAGCATCGCAGCTGTCCTGGCTATATCTGTGGGATATTTGCAGGTTACATGGATTACCCAGCACAATCGTATCGGACCGGGACTCTAAGTTTACGTCCAGATGGTGGAACGAACTTAATCGGATATTGGGCACAAAACTGAACATGTCCACATCATTCCACCCACAGACGGATGGACAGACTGAACGAGTTAATCGGACTATCGCCCAAATATTGCGGGCAGTTATACGACCGGACCAAATGGATTGGGTGCAGAAACTGCCGATGGTAGAGTTCGCACTGAATTCCAGCATCAGCGAAGACACAGGATTGGCGCCATTCGAGGCGAACTATGGGTATTTACCCAATATGATGAGGATGCAGAAACCTGACACATCAACCACGCCGGGGGTAGCAGCGTTCGTAGAACAGGCTAGGCAAAACCTAATGGAAGTACACGACATGATCATAGCACGACGGGTGTTCCAAACACATCAAGCTAACAAGCTATGGCGGGAAGAATCTAATATCGCGATAGGCGATTCGGTCTTCCTGTCCACAGAGAATTTGGCATTACCCAAAGGACGAGCGCATAAGTTACTACCGAAATTCGTGGGGCCATATCGAGTTATCGAGGCTAATACGACCACATCAACATACAAATTGGAATTACCAGATACGTTAATGTGACAACGAATACATACGCAGTTCCATGTATCGAAACTGCGACCCCATCTACCTAACGACGACGAGCTATTCCCTAATCGCAAGATGTACGATCCGTACGATTGGGGGGTTAGCGACGACGCAGAATGGCTAGTAGATGAGATCATCGGCCACAAATGGATGGGCAAACAAATCAGGTTCCATGTAAGATGGAACGCAGGCGATACAACATGGGAAACGGGGGAGAGTTGCGAAGAACTGGAAGCGTTGGATAAATACCTGGAACTACAGGGTGTACGATGATACGAGGAGTTAGCAAGAGTAACCCCTAGATCACGGGACATCGGCCAGCGGACAGCACATGATGTTACCAAGAAGTAACGCTGTATAGCAGTAACGGTGGCTGATAATGGATATGTGACGAATGTCAACGGAACTGACCCACAAATAGCACGCCGACATATCATCAGTAACCACAGCGATATGGATAATGAGAATACGGGCGGACACGACCCGCCCAGGGACCAGTCAGCGACTGGACCCGATGATAATGGACCCCAAGGGGCCAATGTGGCCAGTCGATCAATGATTGACATCCCGATGTCGCCTGGGGAATTGCCACAGTCTCCTAGGAGTATGCGTCATGAAACGACGCCAACACCAGTTCGAGCGACCAGTGAGTCGGACGAACAATCCAGGTTGAGTCAGGAAGCATACAACCTGACCCAGGTGCGACCACTGCCATTACCACGTCTCCCGGTGATCCATACGAAATGGAACATGTACAAGCCCGGTACATTTGGGTGTAGCCCAAGCTGCACAACGTGCAAAGAGTTCCGGATTCACCAGTTTGGCAAGTTCAACGGCCACAACGGAGACTTCCTCCACCTGGCCCGTTTCATAGACCCCAACGCATATGCATTGTTGGAGTCACTTCATATGCGACTGGATCATGCGACCCAGCACAATCAGGACCTGACACGGGACCTACGAGACGCAAGAGATCGGATAGAGGAATTGGAAGTCGAGCGACGTCACCCCAAACGGGTGAACGACACGTCCGACCACGCTGGGATGAGGACACCCCGCCGCGCCCAACCGAAAACAAGCGAGCGGCGGATAAAGGGAAAATTTCAGTCCCTACCATGAACACGGAGGCCGCGCCGACGAGGTCGACGCAGTCGTTGGAACCCATCATTGGGTTCGACACACACCACCCAGACAACTATGAATGGGTGGCGGAACAAAACGCCTGGATGCACCCCGCAGTGGCGGCGATGGCGTACAGTGACACATACGACGACGATGAACCATCCTCATCAGACGAGGAGGATCGCTGACGTAGGAACCAGAGAAAGGACAAGAGCAGGGCAGCTGGTGGTAATGATAAGCCGAACTGGCCGGAACTGGGGCCACCGGGGCAAGCATCATACTCGGAGGCTGTCAGCACGCATGGGTACGACGCGCGTCATACCCGTAGCACGACGAACTGGGCACCGGGGCCGACGGGCACCAATAATGTACCGATGCCACGGGATGAAGCTGAATGGGACCAGTGGGTGAGGGACGCCAACGTCCACCAGAATACAGCGGCACTAGAGAGAGCCCGAGTGGCCGTTACACGCTGCCATGTGTTAGCAGCGGGGAAGAGTTTGCCTGCATTAGGCAAATACATGATTCACAAATGGGCAATCCCGGACTGGGCACGCACAAGACCGACGCGAACAGCGACGGTTACGCATAACACACCATATACAGTAGGGACCAATACCACCGTGGTCCCACAACCGGAAACGTTTGACGATCCCATACACTGGGCGCAGTGGGCATACCATTATGCGGAACGAATGCCAGTGCCAGTCGGTGTGAGCCATCCTCTTAACGCACGAGACATGCGTGGATGGAGACTGGCTATGTGAAACGTGCCAGACGTGGGACCTGAGACGCAGCAACATTCGATATGGATGATGCGGTCGGCGGAGCTGTTTGCCCAGCCGGGATTGTACACGTTCATGTTGAGCCAAATGAACATTACCATCAGCCGGTCACGTATGGACTCAGCGTATTCGGGACCAACGGATAACCTGTCCGTTGAGGATGTAGCACGCGCATATGCAGGAAGGGGCGTGTCAGTACCCGAGGCTCATGATGCGTGGCAATGGGCAGCCAACTGGATCATGTCTGACCATGAGTCCCACCGCAATGACATGGGACCCATACGGACACGCTGCGAGCTTTGAGGATAGGCCAGCGGCCGGCAGCGATGGTAGGGCAACCAGAATGGTTCCCAGCCCTATCAGCATCGAGGGTACCGCAGAGGTACCGCATGCATGCACACATGGGACAGGAACCAGTGTACGTCGAAGCACGGGATATGTGTATGATGCACCCCTTGCTGCGAAATAGGGCGAGCATACCAGTGCGATACCAACAATACGTAACACGACCCAGCGGCAATCGCAATCGAGGAGGAATGCGACAAACACCACCAAGGGCATATCAGGCCCCGCTACCACCGTTTGACGACCTGACCATGACACCGGATTGGTCGCAAGATGTGGAACTACCAGTCGGACAGACGACAAACTTGGGAGGACTGGTACAGCCGGCAGCGTATCGACTTAATAGACGATGCGCTAGCCCACCATCGACAGGGTCATCGGTGCAATCGTCAGAACCATCGGCACCCAGCTCTAGCGGGGGCACGTCGTTTACAATCGTGTCCAACACTGGGTCCATATCGAATACAGGTGGAAGCGTAACTACGGTGCCAACGTCACTACCGGACGATGGTGATAACATGGGCAATGGTGCTGACGACACGTCCATGAAGTCCCCACCGCGCAACTCGACGTAAATATTGGGGAAATGGGGGACTGCCATACAGTGGGACCCATTACAGTCAATTCAATCACTAGCGCGCGTAGCGCGCTAGCGGGGGCAGTCATGCGAAGCATGATGAGTCCCTCTAGTAGAACATATAGGTATATGTCACCGCCATACAGTGGTGGCATGACCAGACAAGCAGAGAAGACAGGAGTACGAGCCACTGCCATACAGTGGTGGCTGTAGTATTGGAACAGAAATGGGAATCAGCAATCGTACATGTAGATTGGCCCATTGGACACAATCTAGCGGGGGCAAGTGTAACAGATAGGGCGATCCTCTGATTCCCCTATCAAATGTATTTATATGTGTTTACATAGTACAGGATATAGGCTGCCGGAACCCTCCGGGAGCCGGCACTAATCCCTAACCACATCATCACATCGCTATCGTACATACCAATATACAGGTTGGTCTGGTGTACTTGCGAGTGAGTGACTGTGAGTATAGGGACTCCCCTTACAATCGTGCACTCCTGATAGGAGTCAGGAGCGTAGTAAGTACGAGTGTACTTACAGCTGGCCCCTCTAAACTTCCACAGTCTGATGGACAGCAGAAGAAAAGGAAGCATGTTCGCAAGGGCACTAAAGGTCAAGGACATGCGCATACTGCCATTCCTAACCTGCCTAGCAGAGGATTTGCCCAGATGCTCAATATGAGCAAAATTCCGGTAGTCAAGGATCGAAGGCAATTCCTGCCTCTTCTGACTGACCCAGCTTGCCGCTTGATCAATCAGATCGTGGCTCCTCAACCTCAACAATGGTACGAAAGAACCACACATAGTGCGAGTTCATCAAACCAATCGGCTTCCCAATTCGAGTTTCGAGTTGGCTCTCCACCACATCAAATGGTTAAACTAAACAGACCTGAGTTGACGGCTGATACACACCCATCTATATTGATCTCCAGGAGTACAGCTAAAGCTGTTAAACTTGCCAGACTTTACCAAATTCCTAAGCTAAAGTTCTTCAACAATAGGCATAAGGAAGAGACACCCCAGAAGTACCAAGGCACTTCTAAGCCAGTACATTGTGGTGGTGATTACGAAACACACTTCAAGACAAGACAACTTCTTGACTTGATGCCTGGGATTCCCCAGAGTGCGGAATGTATCAGAAGGCTGGAAAAGATAGCCAGAAAGCTTTCCGAACTATCTAACTCTGATATGGTTGAGAAATCTTCTCCCAAAATCATCGAGATTCCAGACACCCCTTCTGAAGGTGAAGATGAAGAGATGGAACCAATGCCTAAATGGCATCAGTCTGCCACTCCTTACCCTGAACAGGATGTGGAGATGGACTCCATCTTTGGCGACCTGGATGAACCTGGTCCAGAACCTAACTTCTTGGACAATGCACTCCAAGAAGATGATGAAAGGTACAAAACCCTTACACAGCTCTTTCCATATTTGGAAGATGTTCTAATGGAACTTTTACTGCAGCGTCCTCTTCAAAGAGCACACTGAAGGCCCGCACCTATGTAAATGTACCAGTAGATACATTGAATTTGTCTCGCACCATTGATCGCTGTAGACAATTTAATGATTTGTATGCTAAAAATGTATACAACATCTCCAATATTGAAATTGAAGCTGCACCAGATATGGACTGGTGGTTACATGATTCAGGTTGCTCACAACATGTAACTGGTGATAAGTCTGACTTTGTTGACTTTGTTGCTTTCAAACCAAAAGATTACATTCATGTAAAAACTGCCAGTACACCTACTTTCATTAGTGGAGTTGGAACGATTACACTCAAGTATGAACAACTCTGCAATGATTGTAAAGGCAACCTCATGTGACTATACAAAACCATGAGGCTTTACCTGGCATGTTACATGCCAGCCCTCGGTACCACTCAATTTTTGTCCACTGGAACTATTTTATTAGATCCAAATGTGACACTTGAGGGTAACTGTGATGTCTTGCAGTACATCAATAAAACACTGCATGATCAGATATTCTTAACTGGATACCACTGTAGTCTAGATGACCAATGCTATTGGACTAGAGCGTCTTCCCTCCAGTCTCAAAATGGGTCAAAAATAAATTCATTTGACTGTGTGCCAGTAGCATTGAACAGTATAGACTTTGACACTTGGCATCGTCAATTAGGACATCCATCCAAAGATGTATTATGCCATCTCAGGAAGCACACTGAAAATTTCCCAGAGTTAAAATTCCCTGAACATGAGAAACCTTGTGAAGGCTGTGCTAAAGGCAAAATGCCTGCAGACTCATTTCCACAATCAGAATCTAGAGCCCAGGAATTATTTGAGAAAATCCATTCAGACCTCAAAGAATTTCCTGTAATATCATACCATAATATCAGTACTATATCTCATTCTTTGATGATTACTCCTCACATGGCTGGATTTGCTTATTAAAGCACAAATCTGAAGCTGTCATTGCAGCCCATGATTTTATTGCCATGGTAAAAACCCAATTTGGTACTACCATTAAAATATGGATGTCTGATGCAGGGAGAGAATATAAATCTCAAGAATTCGATGAATTGCTCAAGAGTAATGAAATTCTAACTCAACAATCGGTTGCCCACACACCACAACAAAATGGGTGCGCTGAGCGATTTAATCACACCATTATGGATAAGGCTGAAGCTATGCGATGTCATGCTTGCCTACCCAATTCCTGGTGGGAATTCTCAGTTCAGTATGTGGTACACATTTACAACTGCACACCTATATGGAGATTAAAGTGGAAAACTCCATTTGAAACTCTGTATAAGAAAGCTCCTGATGTAACACATCTCCGAGTTCTCGGATGTGACACATATGTACACCTACCTGATGCAGTCAGAAATAACAAATTACATCCGAAAGCTGAATTAATGATATTCATGGGCTTTACAGAAGGCATCAAAGGGTACAAATTCATGTGTATCCACAATAATAGTATCTTCCACAGCACAATAGTGGTGTTTAATGAAGATCTATTACCAAAGTGTCCAAAGGCTAACAAGCCCAAAGACTTCACACATGGTGACCATCACAGTGATGATGACAATCAACCAGACCATGGTAATGGACCAATGGGAGGAGTAGGAGGACCACCTCCTGACTCTGGCTCCGATGCCGATGATGATGATGAGCATCCTGGACACCATAATGAGACACCCTGTTCTCCTTCCCCTAAAGAAGACGGTCATGAGGATGATCAGCCTCAAAATTGCTCCCCTTCACCTGCGGGACCTCCTATAGATCTGGATAGAATGGACTTCAATCCGAGACCTGGAGATAATGAGGAATTTAGACGTCTACCATGACGAAATCCTCTCAGGTTGAAGAGGAAATATGAAAAACCAGACAATGTCTATAATGATCTGGGAGACTGATGTCTACCCTCTGAAATACAAAGAGTTAACTGGAATAGGATTTGGCGACAACAAGTTGGGGATGGTCAACTGGGTGGCTCCTGATTGCTCACTAGTATGTCATGCAGGAGAACACGACCTCCTTGCGACCAAGATCCTGACAGTAGCATTCCTGAAGAGGAATTCCCTTCATCTGATCCCAATGTCGATAAAGACTGGGATATGTCTGGCAATGATGTGAACTTAATCCACATTACTCAGGAAGGGGGAGTAAGTCTAATGAATTTCCTGCTTTCCAAAGTGGTAGAAGATTCTGAGACAGAGATTGGATCTGTGTCAAACCTGATGACAAACAGCTCAGATCCTAAACCTGATAATGTCCAGGAATGGACATACCATGATATCATGTGTTTACTGCCTAATCAACAAAAACCGTAGATTGATGCTTGCCATGAAGAGCTAAAATCACTTCATGAGTATCAGGTTTTTAGTCTGGTACAACTCCCTAAGGGTCGAAAGGCAATCAAATGCTGATGAGTCTTTGACATTGAGTCAGATGGCCGCAAGAAAGCTAGGCTTGTTGCCAAAGGCTTCTCACAATGAGAGGGAATTGATTTCAATGAAATCTTCTCACCAGTTGTCTGATACAAGACATTCTGCATGCTTCTTGCACTAGCCATGCTTGAAAAATGGCATATAGAAGGCCTAGACGTTAAAACTGCCTTTCTTCATGGGAAACTCAATGAGGAGCTCTATATGGAACAGCCAGAAGACTTCAGAGTTCCAGGCAAAGAAGACTATGTTCTCCACCTATGGCATGCCCTTTACAGACTCAAACAAGCAGCTCTTTCCTGGTGGAAAGAACTCTCCAAGTCAATGGAAGAACTTGGATTTAAATGTGCATCCACTGATAGTGGTGTATTCATTTACCATCACGAAGGCTTGATTGTAATTGCAATTGTCTATGTTGATGATGCACTATTCTGTGGCTCTAACCAGCAGCTTGTGTTAAAACTAAAAGCTGTGTTCATGAAGCGATGGGAATGTCGCGATCTTGGCGAAGCCAAAGAATTCCTTCGTATGTGAATTCTGAGGAAAGGCTCCAAGATCTACATAGATCAAGAAGCCTACTTACAAAAAGTTCTCAGGAGATTCAATCTCCTGAATGGCAAGACCACCCAGACTCCACTTCCCATGGGATACAAACTGCAACCCTACAAGGGAGCCGTGGATCCCGAGCTTTGATCAAAGTTCCAACAAGTCATTGGATCTCTGTTGTACATCATGCTAGGAACTTGTTCTGACATTTTCTATGCAGTAATTAAGCTATCCCAGCAAAGTGCCAACCCTTCCAAGGATCACCTTGAGAAGGCACTTTACATTTTACGCTACCTTGCAGGGACTCCAAATTACTCCCTTTGCTTTGAGGATGAACAAGGAGGGATTACTTGTGTACACAGATTCGGACTGGTCTAGTCCATGATCCACAACTGGGTACTTTGTTCAATTAGCTGGTGGTATTATTTCTTGGCAATCACATGCTCAGAAAACCACTGCGCTTTCATCCACTGAGGCCGAATATATGACACTGTCTGACACTTGTCAACAAATCATGTGGATAAAGAATCTCTTCAAAGAGATTGGAATGGACATCAGTCATATAAAAATCTATGCTGATAACCAGGGTGCAATTTTTATTGCATCAAACCCTGTGTCTGATAGACAAAGTAAACAGATTGACATCCGCTATCATTACATTTGTGATCATGTCGAGGCCAATGACATTCAATTATTCTTCATCAATGGTGCAGAAAATCCTGCAGATATGTTCACCAAAAATCTTGGTTATCAAAAGTTCAAGCTATTCAGGTCCATGCTTGGGATCAGAATTTTTTGATTCCTTACAATCTGCTTTGAACTTCAGAGGAACATCTTAGCGAGGGGGAGTGTTGCACATGCACCTCCACATGACCATGACCATTAGGACATGAGTCAGACCGCAGTCTGCAGTAGAACTTCATAGAAGGATCTTACTAACGATGAGAGTCATATTGACTCATACCGAGTCATACTGACTGGTATTGACTGCAGATCTATTTATATCATAGGTAGTTTACAGTATATAAGGAGCCTGTATCTGTCTGCAATCTACAGTGCTCTGCCCAGAGAACTACTAAGTGTGTGCCTCAAGCTACCTAGCTACAAGTATTAGCTTTATAACCAGTGAGTAGATAATAGTCTTTCACTCAGCGCATGCTTGTCCTCCCCATTAGGGTTGATGGACAGATGCTCGCTTAACAACATAGTCTTATGGCGCTGGGAAATACACAAGAAAGTGTGGTTTTCGACGGATGGGTAACTTCCGAAAACTTGATATCTATATAAGAAAAGGCATCCTTTTTCTCCCACGAGACAAGCTATTCGGTGATCTCGGTGTCATTCTCTCCCACAGTTGTCAAGTTGTGATTTCTGGGTGATGCGTGATGTCTGACTGTGACTGTATCTACAAGCAGGCAAGGTAGAAAGCCAGTGAAAATTCCAGACTATAGTCAGGATAATAGTTCAGGGGTAGAATATTCGAGAATAGGAGTATACAAGTCTACAGTGCTCGACGGGCATGGCAGAACAGTTCCGTTGGATTCTAATTCTAACGTGAATCCACTGGTACTGAGAAATGGCATGACCAGTTGACCGTGAGTATATTGGTAAGTCACGTCTACAGTTAGTTAAAATTAAGCTCAACTGCCAAGGTAGTTGCTTCTGAGTTTCCACTTTTTTTACAGATACTGTTTTGATCTCGACAGGCCATGGGGCATCAAATCAGCCCAACCTTCGGTTGGGCGATGAAGGTGCCATTAAAATAATAAATAAATCAATGGAAAGTTAACAATAGTGACAGTGGGAACTATTGACTGATTGTGTGAAACTAAAGCAGGGTGACTGATAAGTCTTGCGGTGACTTTCTGCGACATTGGAGTAACAAGCAGTACAAGTTACACGGGGGCATCAAATCGGCCCAACCGAAGGTTGGGTGATGAAGGCGCCCTTTGGAAGTTTAGGTGAGGCTTTGCCCATTTACCTATTTAGTTTTCACTTTCCTTACCGCCGTGCGTAGCACGGGTCAGCTGCTAGTTTGTATATATTGGTAATATCATGTTTGTACCTGCTTTCCACGGTGCAGAAAATCGTCTGAAAACGCAGTGACTGGTGGTTGTGAGTTCAGCGGCGCCTGTTTCTTGATCGTTAGGTAAGCATTGTTCATTCCGTTCCGACGAGTTCTCGCCTATTGTCCTGCCACCATGGCTGACATTACCTCTCCTCGAAGACCTCTCACAGCTGCCCATAATTTCATCTCAGGCCTATATAGTTCTGCAACAATGCGTAGCGTCGTTCGTGAAGACTTAGCGGGCAAGGTTTCCAAAGATGATTCCTCTGTTTTCAAACGCCTTGAAATCGGCCGGGTACCCGATGAATTGGTCGATTCTTGCTTCGAAATATCCGTAACTCAACATCGAGGTCTCTTCGACGAACTCGATAAGGTTGTGGCAGCAGCGGCCAAAGCCCGGAACAAAATGGTCGACCATGACACGCAACTCGAACAACGGGCGAAGGGGGATGGTTGGGAGGTGAAAATGTACCCACCGCTCGTAAGTCCTCAAAATTTTTACTTCCTTCGTGGATTTGACCTGGCATCTTGGGCGACGATTGTTTAACCACATCGCCAATTTCTCGCACCCGGGCGAGCTGAAAGCGACGAGGAACATCAAGATCGATGCGAACAGGCAACTCAAGGGCGAAGAATATACAACTGGCTTTCCAAAGATTGCGCCAGAGGGAACCGGATCCCGTGTCCTCGAATGCGATTCTTGGATGGACGTTGACTGGTTCGTGGAAATCAAACCGAAGGAAAGCCAAGGTCTCCCTGCGAAAGATGCTACCATCTCCGCGGTCGTCTGCCAGGCCGCTGACTAGGCGCAAGTTCATGGTGGGCATCTTCGACAGGGACGGTGTCTCGCTCTCTCCTATATCCGACTTCTGCGACGGTAGTGAAGGTTTCAGAACTTTCATCAAGGTAACCGCCAACTTGTCAGCCCTCGCCTCTCGAATATCGATCTCGGATGCGACCCTACCGTTCAACCTTTAAGCCGCTCGTCTGATCTTCACGCTGCTGTTGGTGAGCTCGCCATTTCACTAGGGCTATCACCAGACTTCCCGCCGTACTTGGTATTATGCCCGATGGAGTACCCGATGACGGTCAAGGGTGTGACTTGGACAAAATGGGTACATAATTCATGGTTGACGGTTGGTCCGCCCATTTGGGTGTCTCTATCCCTTATCGGCCGAGGCACGAACATCTGGCCTGTACTCCCGGTTATTTGGAACTCTGGCAAGTGTACTATCGTCGACGGTGCACCCGTTTCGATCCTTAAGAACGCGTGGCGCAACAGCGAACGCACTGGAGAGGCTTTCGTCTATGGGAGCCTCAATGCCCCCCCCCTGGCGTAGCTCGCTTTTTACAAGGAGGCGATGTCCTGTTCGACGCCAAGAACGACATTGCCGATATTAGTGCACAATCTGCGTAGTCACTATCCGTACGGCGCATGGCTCCATAGAGTTGAGACGAATGCTGAAGCCAACGCGCCATCTGGGACTGGGACTGGGACGGCCGTCCTCCATCGCCTTATCCTGCGGACCATCGGGCGGCCGTTGTGGCATTTCGTGAGCTATCTCGAGCTGTTAAAAGCGTTCCGTGCAGCCATCGTTGGTAAGCATCAGATCTCCTCCATCATGACTGTTGTCCTCATTATATTTTGCTGAATAGGTCATCAGCAGCTCGTTGCTCGGGGAATCCTCCACCGAGACATCAGCGCTGGGAATATTATGATATCCGCCTCGAATAACCCCAGTGCGGGTGAAGAAGGCTTCTTGATGGACTCGGAGTTCGCGAGGATTGATCAAGTCGTGCATGTTACGAAGATCCCTGGGGGTCCGCAGCATACGACGTGGAGTGTCCCGAGGCAGGGCATCCAGATGACCGTACGAGTTTAGCTTTTTTCTTCAACCGAGGCTTCTACTGATATCGACTAAATCCAGGGTACCGTGCAGTTCATGGCTAGAGAAATCATGCATTCCATCGTCAAAAACAAGCCGATTGAACACACTGAATCGCATGATCTTGAATCGTTCGCTTGGGTCTTCGCCTACGTCGTGCTCCGCCGTCTACTTCGCGATTCGGGAGATGAGACAAATTCGACAGTCTCAAAGGACGCCCGAATCGCTATTAAAACGGTGTACGACCAATCATTCGGCGCTCTGAAACTCGATACCGTGCTGACCCAGCGTCGTTCACTGGGCGTGTTCGACTTGAAAGAAAACGGTATAGAAGGACTCGTCCCCGCCGCTATCACCTATTTTATGAAGGTTCTGGGAATGCTAGTGGCCGCAAACCACGCGGCCGCCCAGCCACCTGATCCGCTCTTTTCTGACACGATGCTTCCACAGGCGCCGCAGGAAAGGTTGACGCACGTAAAGCTCATATATTTCATTGATAAGTCGGTCGCGAGCCTGGCGGAGGAGATGCAGGGTTAGGATTATTGCTTTGCGGCTGCTAGTGAGACATATTCTACTAGCTGAGGGGGACAGACAGACACAGGCACTTCGTAGTAAAATACATAGCCCGTCTATCTTATGCCCTATATGTGTGATATCACAGAACGAGACCGTGGATCCTAGTGTCCAACCGCAATCAGAGTAAATTTGAATAGGTAGGTTTCTTGGGTGCCGGAGGCGTGTCCACAGACGAGGACGCAACCGAAGAGGACGACGCCCTCGCCGTGCCGCTGGTTAGCGATAGCGGGGTCGCGGACAGCCTTGAACGACTGAGCTTCGCCTTCAGGCCCAGGGTTTATCGCGAAGATCATTCCTGCGAATCGAGGTTAGCTCCCCAGCGATTCGACGCACCTTGGCTGCAGCGCCCCGTCTGATCACAGTAGAACCGTGAAATCGGACATTCGGGAACGGGGGAGGGGTTCGCTCGGCGCTTCAAAGGGCGACTGGGTCACTGTGTGGATTGGGGAAGGGTGGAGACCAGTGAGTGAGCAAGACGTTCGATGACGAATTTGGCAAGGTTATAAGATGAAGTTCACTACGTCGCCTTCCACCGCGTTAACGTACGGGGGAGTGCAGGCCAATTCTCCTCCGGCGCCGACATAGACGTCGTATGTAACGGCCAACACTGTAAAGGGCAAGGACAAATCTTACAGCCATTTGCGTGAAGGTAGACAGGATATCGAAAAGATGGAAGGGAAAAGGAGAACGAAGTAGTGGGAAATATCATCTCCATTCTAGTGATATAGCTGAATATTATATGTGGTACAAGTCCACTTTGACAGGAGGAACAAGACAGTTAATACGTATGTATTTACGCCTGACGGCCAGTTCCAATACCCATACCGACACGAACCAAGGTTTCTAGAGACGCTCTGCCGTTGATAATCAGACCCTCGTCGCAAGTCACGGCGCCCTTTCCGAAAAGGATTACAATTGTTGAGCCACCTGACGCGTGAAGGCAATAATCAGTCAACAGGAAGCGTCTGGTGAAAGATTATATGTTACCGAATGCGAAGTAACCGAATTCATCACCCCGCTTGACGAAGTCGCCCTCGTTCACCGTAGTCTTGATACTTCCGACCATCATTGCCCCGATACAGACGGCCATGACACGACCGAATTGCGGACTATCGATGGGAACGATCTTGCGGACGTTCTCGACATAGACATCCAATGCCGTGAGAATGGCTTGAGGCTACTCACAAGAGTAGGCAATGAAATTTTAGAAAAGGAAGGAATGCTCACGTTGACAGTGTAGTATTCGCCGTCAATATAAGTCATGGGTCCAATCGTCCCATCAGCCGGAGAATGGAAACGGTGATAATCCTGTGGTGCAAGGCGGAAGATTGCTAGGGCGCCACCAGTATACTTTTCAGCTTCGGCCCTGTGCACATCGCCAAGTAGGCGAGCGACCGTGAATTCGCGCCCTTTGATCCATAGACGAGCAGCGTCGCTGACAGTCTCGAAAGCCATCATGCGACAGTCCGCGGCGCTGACTAAACGGTAAGGGTTGTCGGGCTGCTTGATAGGTCGAGCAGACTTTTTGAGTTTCCTAAAACTGGTGTTAGACAGAGCAGAATAATCGCGCCGAGGGCAGTACATACCGATAAAAGAATTCGTTGAAGGTCTCTGTGTGCAAGTTCAGTCATTAGAAGCTATGCGTAGGAGAAAGAAGAACCCACACTAAACGAGTCCAACGGGTCCAAGATTTCGTCGACTTTGAGGTTATGGAACTCGATGAAACCTGGGATATCGGCGGCTGATTGAGGGGCGTCATATTTTGGTCCTTGTTTGATAGACAGAGACTTCAGGAGCCCACGAGCTGAACGGCATGCTTAGCAGAAAAAGACATTCGACGGGAAGCTAACTTACTTCTACCACCCTCCATCTACCTCTTCGCACCCTAGACAGAAAACCGAGGTTATTCTACATCATTAGCGGGGAAGGCAATGCATGATACTCACCTTGTAAAGCAGACGTATCCCAAGCCGTACGTAGACTTGCATCTTCTCCTCCTCGAGCTGCCCAGTCATCCGATTCTGCACAATGATGTTGGCAGAATTCTACACATCGCCGATCAGAAATACACAGAACCAACGAACCAGAGTTAGCGCTTACCGCCCCAAGCCTATAGTCACCACTGCTAATCTTCCCAATAATCTTCGTGTACCACTTCCGCTGCGCTTGACTGGCTGTCACAAAGTTACCAACGACGATTCTATCCACCCTCCCCCAGTCCTGGCTCGCGCAAATAGCTAGATGCGTGACGATGTCCATCTTCGCCTTGGGGTTCAGACGAGGACATAGTCGACAATTCTTCACGTTGATGACACGCTCGAACGGATCTTCGGTGACGTTCGCGAGCGGTACTGTCAGTGGTGGCTTTCTTCTTCCTCCTGAACCGGCCTTTCTTCGTCACGGGCGGAGCAGTAGATGTTGTGGTAGCAGCAGCACCGATTGGAGATCCAGACCCAGATGAGTCCTCTTCAACGTCCTCAGACGACGAATACTGATATCCAGCTGCAGCGCCATCACCCCGGGCAGCGTCCTTCAGCTTCATCTCCGCGGGCTCGGTGCTATACGCCGGAGGTGGAGGAAGCTTGTTCTCGTCAACATATCGGATGTTGTTAAAGCTATGCGATGGGCACAAGAAATCGAGGTTGTCGAGGGAAACGCCCTGGCCCTTGTTATCGGAGGCGGTGAGGATCGGTGTGGCGCTAATGCTCGTATCTGGAGCGCTATCTTCCTCGTCCACGCGTCGCTTCTCGCTGTCTGGTCGGTTGAGTTCGGTCTCCAAGTACTGGATGGTTTCGTCCATAGTAAACTCATCGGAACATGGATCCTTGCCATGGCGAGTGAAGAACGAATTCACATACTACGAGAGAGGGTCGACCCAAGCGAATCGAGCATCGAGGTCAGCTCTAGATAAGAGATGGCCCTCGTGTCGTCGGTGTAGTATTGCCCGATGTATTGACGCCAGAATTGCTGACGCAAGGCAGCATATGGCTGATATTTCGCTCTGAAAAATATCGATCAGCCGCAGCACCTGGTCAAGAGGGAAATCGAAGACATACTTAACCGTGATAACGGGCTTATGCCTGGCCTCCCAAGCGACATCCTTCTCGGTAGCGAGCGGTAATTTATACTCCTTCATCGGGTGTCCTTCTGCCCCGATCGTGGCGTACAGCCCAGTATTGGGTTCCGGTTGTGGCGCGCCTTCAATCAAATCGCCGACGTGGTCGTTAGAGGAATACTTGTCCCAGTCGAGAATGCTCAGTTGAACCTTGAGGGCCGTCTCGTATCGTCGAACATGGAACAGGAGCTTCTCGTCCCCAACGGGGTTGATGGAGTGCCGTATGACGCGCGTACGGAATACCTTCTTGCCGAAAGAGATGACAACGAATGGGTCCATGTCCCATCCCGTACGTGTCACTGAACGGAAGATAAGGGTATTGTCGTGGCACGAGCAGAAACCACTCACTATTCTTAAGCCTGGGTAGGTCGTCTGCACCATGAATCTCCAACATCACGATCCCAACAATATCAAAGTGGTACTCCCCGTGGGTTAAGTTCTTCCCGAAACGCTTCTTCTTCCCCGTCGAGGCGGCACCGACGTCGAGGTTTGAGGACGATGGCGTGGTAGTAGCCGATGACGTACTGGGGGTGCTAGTGCTGGCAGTACTCGCCGTCACAGACGACGAAGCGACACTGGACGACGCTCGCCTGAACTTCATCTTCGGGATGAACCCGCTCGCGCCGTCGCAGGGACCGGGTTAGCAGTGGACGGCGGTACTGGTGTCTTGCTCATCCCGGCAGGCATGGGGGTGGTGGGTGAACTCAAGTCACCCGAAACAGATGCGGCGAGGTCAAGATGCGCAGGGATAGGACTCGGTCCGGACGTCTGAAGCTTCACTATGCTGCCTTCTCTTCGGAAGAGGTGGGAGGAGTCGGTGGTGAAGATGTTGCGGTGGTATAGTCTGAGATTTCTTCGTCGTTTTCCTCGTCAGAGGACTTCAAGCTCAATCCACTGTCATCTTCTAGATACGGCGCCGCGTTGTGCGATCGTACGGTACCAACTCCCTCGGCCTCGATCGCTTCACAAGCTCAGAGAACACATCATGGAAGTCTACCGGATTGGTAGGATTGGGCGACACGAACCTGAGCTTAACCTTGACAGAACCCGTCGCGTGGGTATTGGCTCTCATCGAATCAAGGTTGATGGAGAACGGCTAGAGCAACGAACTTGGAATGAAGAGGTGGACATGGAGGAAGATAAAAGACACGCACCTGATTGCCCGAATCATCGAATGCAAATGCCCTATCTATCCCATTCGCCTGGTCAACGAATCAGTCATCCTGAGGGAGCGATACCTCTCCCAAGTAGTCCTTCGACATCAAATCCTTGTCCCAAACGATGAACTTCACAACACCAAGTTTATC
Organism: Pleurotus tuoliensis; assembly: GCA_036872985.1. NCBI lineage: Eukaryota > Fungi > Basidiomycota > Agaricomycetes > Agaricales > Pleurotaceae > Pleurotus > Pleurotus tuoliensis. The sequence goes on from JAYMDH010000013.1 coordinate 739,347, forward strand.
TGTTAGTGACAGATAGAGGGTAGTTGAACGTCGCGTCCTTGGCTGCGTACACCGAATTGACCGTCCTCTACGCTACGGGAGTCTGGTGCCTCGTGTTCAGGATAGATACCACCACGAAGCTACTCGACCGTAAACGCTGCAAAAGCCGTGACAACAAGGATGACTCACGGATCGCTGAACCCACTGATGTCCTTCACCAAAATGTCCGTACATCCCAGCACCGGCAATCGGCATGTCACGATCGGCTGCTTACCTGGCAGCGGCAAAAACCCGTTCCTCCTGCTCCCTTTCGAGCAGCAGGCTTCAATGCCTTGCGAATCTTGGCAGAGAGGTGATGTTTGTGTCCGTACGGATTTGCTCCAGATATGAGAAACGAAATGTCGGCGTGGTGGATGCGTTTGAATGATGTTCAATGGTGGCGACGGACGAGCGAGCCTCATGTGGGTTGAAACTCCGTCCCGTTCCGTCGTCGGGACTTGCGAACTCGGACTTCAATACAAGGCGCCATCGAATTTGGTGCAGCGACACGGTGATCCCCTGTGATCAATGTGAATGCTCGAACACTCAAGCTCCTCAAGTACTCAAAGTACCCAAGAAGCGCAACTGACGATCGCCACGAAGGACAGGGCAGAGGAAGCAGAGAGGAAGTGGACAACAAGTCTATTCAGGTACAATTAACCCCTACAGAATGGATTTGTACAGACTTACGATCGAGCTAGATCCCGACCACCAACCTCCATCAGCTCCTCGTCAGCCAACTCGCGCACCCACACCTCACCCTCCCTCCGAGCACACCAAACTCTATCGCAGAGCATCCGACTGGGTCGTGCCGCCCATCAGCCGCACGGCGTACACCCTGTAACGTCTGCGAGCGCTAGCACGGAGACGAACACGGAAAGGGGTCGAGTCACGCCTCAATAGACAGGGGTAAACCTTAGTATTTCGGGGAACTCTACCGTACGTCTAAGAGATACAGGCCTTTTATATGAACAGTACCAAATAGAGGCAAAGTAGAGAGATGTAAAAGATAAGGGAAGGAGCCTAAGCTCCGGGGATCGATACAACACGGTACATACGAGTGACCATGAGGAGAAGGAAACATATGAAATAGGAGAGAGTCCACATCGGGAAGGTGGATCGTGACATACGCCCTCCCGAACAAGTAGAACTTGTTCGCATGTCCTTTAGGGTTCACGGAGCCTTCGAGGAAGCGGGGAGCTTGTCCTCGTCGACCTGCATTGCGGTGTCATCATGCTTGCGGCGCGGAGAAGCCGAACGACACGGGAAAGTCGACTTAGGAGGGGGAGAGGAACGGCTCTTTCTATATCAGGGATGATTGTCTCGCCGATAGGGAATGGAACGAGCAGGTCGAGTCGTTCGATGTGCCTGCTGCAGGTCCCTCTCCAAGGACTGACCATAGCTGATCATAGAATGCGCGAGAAAGGTTCCCGTTGTCGATGAGGACGTCAGGAGGCGATCGAGGGCGCGAGTATCCTGAAGGGAAGTGGTGGACACTGGCTCGGGATAGTGAGGTCAGGCATTCCGCTGCTCATGTCGGCGGTGATGGTTTTGATTACGAGGGAGCGCCCTTGCAGGTTCCGTCGTAGGGGAAGTAGTATGTTTTTTGCGGAACTTCATATGTTTGGCGTGATCTAGGAGACCGAGGAGGAAGGGACCCGGTGGGAAGGTCGCTGGGTGAGTCACCAGCCCGCTAGCCTCAATGATAGGGAATAGGACAGGTTTAGGTCGCTCGGGTTCCCTGTTGATGATGCTCGCGACAATGTTGTACAGGGGAGGAGTATTACGGGCGTAATAACCGACGTTAGCTCCGTCAGCAAGATCGGCCGCGATGTCGATGATAGTCCACGTGTCGACCCGAGAGACGTTGTACTTTTGTTTGGAGTTGGGGTCGGTGAAGATGAAATAGTATGGAGCGTCGTCGCTCACGCTGACATACCGAAGATTTGGTCGAGGGACGGGCTTGGCGGTTTTGTCTCGGCCCTTCTTATCTTCAGGTGTCAGGCTACGCATGCTGGTGAGAGTGGACGCGGTGCGATCGAAAGGTTTATTGGTGGGATCTTCATCGAAGTCGACAATATCGAGCTCGATAGGGGGTTGAGCGATGTTGTCGGGTTCAGGGGGAACAGGAGGCTCGGTGGAGGCCATAGGAGGACGGTGGTAGCGTTTGGAGCGTTTGCGGCGGCGGTTCGTTTTTCGGGGGGAAGAAGGAACAGAGTCGATAGGATGGTGTTTAGGGTTTTTAAGTGAAGAAGTTGGATGGGGATAGAGAATAGACAGTTGGGCGCATGATATCGAGATTTGCAGGTCCGAAGGAGGGATGCCTCGTCCAGACGGTAAGTGGGAGACAGTTGATACTCCGAATACATCCAGGTACGCTTGTAACGCCTGGAGGTGGCTGACTTGGTGTAAGGGTAACCATGTTTTATCCCCGGATTTCCATTTAAGTTCGAATAGCGTCTGCGCCCCTCGACCAGAATGAGATAGGATTTCGTCCACTGCCCATTCGGGATCCGAGTCATCGATCTCGAAAACCTGGGTATCCAATCGGCCCGGGAACAGACGGTCGTCATTGGGTGAATGTACTCTGAGGAGCGAGGCATGAAATACGCTGTGAAGTCCGCGTTGCTTGAGCCTCGCGGGTAAATCCAGGGTGAAGGATTCGTTCCCGTGGTCCTCAGTGATACGGTACGGCCCGATGAATTTGGGCAGGAACTTGCGTACAAGCCCCTTCAGGAATTTGATGTTCTCGGTAGATAAGTAGACGAGATCGCCCTTAGAGAATGGTGCCTTTCGTCGATGGTTGTTCGCGTTTTGGGTTTGCTTTACGCGAGCGGCGAGAATGGAGTCGTGAGCCGCGGATACGGCCTGTCGTAGCTTGTCCGCGAATACTCGAACGCCAGGGTACTCGCTGTCAGACGCTGCGTTCCAGATGAGTGTCCGAGGTAGTCGTCCATTGTTCAAGAAGAACGGGGAATATCCCGTGCTCTCAGATTTCGCCAGGTTTATGGCAAACTCTATCGCGGGTAATTTCGACACCCAATCCTTCTGGTTTGGGCTGATGCATTGTCGTATCATCTGGGTGATTGTACGGTTCGCTCGCTCAGTAGAGCCGTCCGATTGGGGGTGGTATGTGCTAGACATATTGAGTTTCATTCCTACAAGCTCATGTAGCCTCTTCCAGAATCGACTCGTAAAGAGGACATCTCGATCGCTAACGATTGCTTGAGCGAGTCCGTGGAAACGGTACACCCGATCGAACAGGAGCTCTGCGACATGTCGCGCCGTGTAGTTCGTTCTGCTGGGTATGAGATGGACCATGGCCATTAACAGATCGATGACCACTGTGATAGAGTCATAGGATGCGTCTCGGTCCTTCGATTCAGGCAAGGGTCCTATGAAATCAATGCCTATAGCCTGCCAGGGGCGTTCTGCAACGGGTAGGGGGTGCAGCAGCCCGTAAGGCCGTTGGTTGCGCGGTTTGCTGCGGCGGCACGTCATGCACGTATCGCAGTATACCTGAGTATCGCGCACCATTTCTTTCCACCATACATACTTGCGTAGGTAGTCCAAAGTCTTGGAAGCTCCTAAATGAGCCAGGAGCGAGTGAGCTTCAGCGATGATGACTTCGCGAATATTTCTTCCTCGCACGTAGATAAGTGGGATGCACAGCACACGTTTTCCGTCGCGTCGGAGGTATAGTAGTCCCTTTTTCGCTTCGTAGTTCCTGAATTCGTTCGGCCGAGCGACGATATTCTTGAACACGACATCCTCACCGTACTTATCCTTTATTTCAGACGGTATGTCGACTCCTTCGTTGCTGGACGAGACAACGTCTAATAATGTGGGAGGAGGCAGTACTTCCTGCTGCCGTGTGGAACCATTCGAAGCTGGTTCCCGCTGTGGTGGCGTATTTGTCCCTGTAGGTCCATCATTGTTGACCATGTTTCCTCCAGTGTCCTGTGTGTCGTTCTGTACTGGAAGTGAGTTTCCTGAGTTTTTTGAATTCCTCTCAGTACTCCCGCCCTCCTTTCGTTGTCCAGGACCGTGGAGAACGAAACGACGACCAGCCATCCGTTTGGCAAAGTCCGCACTTGTCTCAACCCTGGGAGCCTCGCCCAAAGCGGAAGACGTAAGCGAGCGCTGGGAGTTTACGTCCTGAGTGGCCCTTTTGGACGCCATCTTCGCCTCCAATCCCACGAGGACAGGTGCTGCAGCCATGGATGCCAGCTGTGCGCCCCCAGGTCGTCCTTCCACCATGTCGTGGTACGTATACTCTGTCGTAGAACGTACTGTCCCTTTTAACTCATTGGAATAGATACGCGACAAGGCGTCGCTCAGAACATTCTCCACGCCGGGGATGTATACGGGCTCGAAATCGAACTCGCCGATCTTCTCCATCCAGCGCGCCTGGCGTCCGGAGAGGTTCTGCTGGCTGAGGAGGTGGATCAGACCTTTATGGTCGGTGAGCCACTTGAACTTTGCTCCTTGGAGTATGTCCCGGTGCCGCAACATAGACTCAACACCTGCTAACATCTCTATCTCATGCACAGGATAGTTTTGTTGAGCAGTGTTAAGCTTCGCCGAGTAGAATGCAGCGATAGCTGCCTTCCGCCAGTCAACGCCCTGGGCTACCACTCCCGATATCCCAGTGGCGCAACTGTCGGCAATCAACCAGATGGTAGGCGCGTCCTTATCATACGAAAGAGGCACACGCCTGTGATTGCGCCAAACTTGAAGTCGATTCTTAATATCCTCGAAGGCGCGTTGGTGAGTGAATTCCCATCGGAAGGGGACACTATCCCCCGTTAACGATGACAAAATACCCATAGGGATACGGATACCCTCTGCATTGTCCGCTAGGTATCCAACCGCCCCCAGGAACCCCCGCAGGAGGTCCCGATTCGTAGGCGTCTTCCATTTCAGTATGGAATCAACCTTATGCGGGTCCATGCGTATCCCATCGTGATCTACGATATGGCCGAGGACGTTAAGCTCGGGTACGAGGAATTTCATTTTCTTCTCGGAGATATACAACTTCTCTCGAAGCAGGATGTCTACGACGGTCCGGCAATGCTGAATGTGGTCTTCCAGCGTGTCCGAATAGATGTAGATATCATCGAGATACACATCCATCCACACCCCAATGTACGCAGAGAATAAGTGATTCATAAGGGCTTGGTAAGTGGCCGGCCCATTGCAGTCACCCTGCTGCAGTACATGGCTAACGATGTTCCCGTTAGGAGTCGTTACAGAGGTACGATTGACGTGTTCAGGAATAACGCGAATCTGTTTGTAGGCGTCGCATCCATCCAATGCGGACACATATGCATGCCGCGCGACGCGGCGAAGGATACCCTCGATATAAGGAAGAGGTGACGCCATTTTGCGTGTGTTCGCATTCCGTTCCCTCAAGTCCACTACCACGCGCAACAAGGTGGTCCCCGGCTTGTAAATTAGCAGCATAGGGACTGTATTGCCCGAGTTGGTCACCTCCCAACGACCGGAGGCTGTATACCCTTTCCACTTGTCATTCCATTGCTCCTGCAACGGTTCAGGGCACCTCAACGGTCGCCAATGATACACCTTCGATTCGTCAATCAGTGGAATGGTATGATTAATAGCACGAAGAGGAGGCAACGGTGAGTCTATCGCACGCTTGCAGATAGGCTTCGCGTAATTGCGCAGGTGCTCACGCGCCTTCTCCAGATTCTCCTCAACTACCTGCATAGATCTCGACGCCAATGTCGTTACTTCTGGTCCCTTAAGGGGGAGAGAGGGGGTCGAGCCTATCACCACGCGAGCGGGGTTGACGCCTAGTGCAACCTGATGTTGATACAACCAAGGGGTGCCCAAGATAACATCGTAATTGGCAATGTTTATGACATCAAAGTATCTATCTTCATCAACGTCCTGATAGCTGAACTTGACTTTGCAGCCCGAATTGATCTTCGATCGCGACCCTTGGACCGCTAAAGTCAAGGTAAGTGGTGTTTTCAGCTCGACTGTTTTCAGCTTCAGCTGATCTACGATAGTGGTAGATATGAAGTCACCCAGCGACCCCGAATCAATTAAGGCCCTCACTGGGTGGCCATTTATTTTAACTGTTACCACAATGGGTTTTGGGACTGCTCTGGAAGCATCCTTCGCGGTTGCGGCATTACGTTGCAGCGATGGATAGGTCCCACGCAGGACCTGCTGACCATTCAGCTCAAGGATCTCCAACATATTTGCCCCAATCTCACCCAGCTTGCAACTGCCATTGACGCCATCGTTCACAGAGGTGTCATCCGTCCCTTGGTGATCTGGATCCAATGGAAATAGGGAGGCGAGGTTCCAATTATCCTTGACATTCTCCAAACGCTGGACGAACGCGCACTCCCTTCGGTACAGGACGGTATTGTACCACCGCGGAAAGTTAAATATTGAATTCTGGAGGTGAGCTACCGGAATTTCTGTTTGCAGCTTCCGGTGCTCATCCCACAATTGATAGGTGTTACTATCCGGGTGTTCTTTCCATAGCCCAAATCATTTGTCTAGTTCCACCTCGTTCATCTCACCATCACCAAGATATGGAGAGCAGCTGGTAAGATGATCCTCAGCGGCCTCTGCTAGATGGTCGATTACTAATGGTACCTCCCGGTAGGTTCTTGCATGTGGAAGCAGCAAACCATGATTTATGCAGCAATTTACCGCATACCACCGAAGGATGTTATAATTAGGTCGGCGAACATATGAGCCATCTATCTTTGCTTCGCGGCCACCCTGCCATTGGTCCGTTACGATGAACTGGTTCTCTAAGCCCCGCCGAACGTGGAAACGCAGGTCCCCCGCTGGGCGTGTATCCTTCGGATAGCGGTCATCTCCGGGGAAAGGGACTCGCATCCCAATCCTGTTCAGAAGGACTTGTTGGGCTCGTGCGTATGGGTCCCCAGGAGAATACCACTTATGGTCCCAACTGGGAATTTCCCTCGGAGGTGTCTGAGGGTCGAGGCTGACTGTGTCGCCACCCTCGTTATCTGGGGAATAACTGTCGCCTTCGAAACATGGTAACGGTTCTGGCGCATCCTCGTAGTCGACAAGACCATCAAACCGTACTGCCGACAGGTCTAACTCGTGCAGTGGTTCCTGAGTCTCTTCTACATATGCTTCATGTTCGGCAAAATCGATCCCGATTCCGTGGGACGGAAATCCAGGCGGCCTGTTGTTGTTGGAACGAATCGTCGTCGACTTGGGGCAATCCTTGTACCCATGACCCTCTCCCTTGCATATAAAGCATTTTCCAGCACGTCTCAAGGCATCCCTCTCCGTCGTGGAGAGCTGTGAAGGGAAAGAAGGTTGTTGGTTATCACCTTGCGGCCTCCGGTTCCGATGGCCGTTGGAATGGGGCTGACGGGGGCCCCTAGGTGAGCTTCTAGCTGCATTCTTGCCGTCCTTGCGATCATCCCTATACTTGGTAGCACGATGGCTGTTTCGAGCTCGTCGGCGATCTGTTGAGTCTCCTTGCTCATTCGTCCTCCCATGCTTCGAACGGTGCACCTGCAAAGTCGCATTGGCCACCTCGATGATCTGCACCTGCTCCACCACCTCCTTCCAGGTGGAAGTGTTGGAGTTAAGCCTGTCTTTGATCAGGGAGGCTTGGATGTGCGGGTGGAAGCCCTTCCATAACTTAGATACGCGTTCCTGTTTTCCTATGGTGGACACGACATCTAGCTTCTGCTGCAGGGCAGATGCGTACTCCTTCACGCTGCGGCTTCCTTGCTTAAAATCGTCGATCTCACGGCGCATCTGGTCCACCATATCTGACGGAAAGCATTCATCCATCAGTGCTCGATAGAATCCCTTCAGCGTCCACTTTCTTAAGTTTGACGCAACTTGCTGAAGGTAGAAACGGTACACCTCTCCGCCTAAGAAAGAGGATAGTTTCCTAACCTGGTGTTCCTTAGCTACCCGTCCTTCCTTCAGGTAAAGCGCGCTTTCGGTAACAAAACGAGTATAGGTGAATAAGTCGGGTTCGCCATTATACTTAGTCGGAGGAGTTGGCCTAAGCAGGGGCTTGTGCTCCTTCTCCCGACGTTTTCGCCATTCGTTTCGGCCTCGACGACGCGATCTCCTGTCACAGCTGCGAGATCTGGACCTCGAACGGTTACAACGGTTACGATGGCGTCGCCGGTGCCTCCTTTTCGTACCGTCTCCGGCTGACGACGAGTCCGAATCGTCGCACGACCTGCCCAAATCATCATCGGAAGACCGATCGGAAGAGGAGTCGGATGATGATCTGTCAGTATCTGCCGATGACGAAGAGTCAGAAGACGTCGACGAGGATGATGACGACCCGCGGGATGAGTCTTCCGAGCTTGAGGAATGATACGAGGGGTCCGAATCATCTGAATCACCATCATCGCTACTCGCGAATAATCTGCCAAGTAGGCTTTTACCAGGGACCTGATTGCTGGGGAGTAGCTGCGAGGATGCACGCTTTTTCCCTTTGCCCTTGTGGTTTTTCTTTTTCCTGGAAGATTTCCGCTTTCGCTGACGATCATCTATATGCGCAGACTGTCCGTCACGATTTTCTTTCAGGGCGCGGTTCTCCCTTTCCAGCTCGTCGAGACGCCGACGCAACTCGGACGGCTCGCGTCCGGGGACATCCTCTGGCAATGGAACTGCATTGCTCCCCGTGCCGGGTGTATTCTCCCGCGCCTTACGAACGTTCCAGTACGCAAGCAAGCGAGCCTGCTCTTGCCTATTTAGATTCCCCAAGTCAATAGCCTTTCCCTTGGGTTGGGAGGGACCAGCGATAGGAGGACTCGGAGCTCTAGCAGGGACTTTCTGCTTGCCCCTTTTTGATTCTAAAGCAGCCTCGCGACGACGAAGGGTCTCGCGTTCCTCATTATTCAGACTAACATAGGCAGAACAAATATTGTTAAAATAATTCTCGTCTAAAGATACATGACGCCGAAGACTAGGAGTATTCCTATTTTCGGAGTGATTCCTGCGACGGTTGACCCGAGTCCACCCCTGGGCGTCGTCAGCATCAGGCGCTGGGTGTTCTCCACCATTCGCAGTGTTTGCCTCGCCTTCCTCGGCGGATTGGTGACCATCCTGGGTCGATTCTTCGCCTTTCGCGGCGGTATATTGGCCTTCCTTGGCCGTGTCATCGCCTCGTGCGGCGGAACTCCTCTCCACGAATCCTCCTGGAATTGGAGGACCTCGGAAGGCATCCACTGGTTCTTGATAACCAGAGGGTACGCGTGCGGCTGCTACCTCCGAGTACGATCGGGAATGCAAGCCCGCAGAGGCATCCGGATTGGGTAGAGAAGTGGGTTCTTTTGCCGCGGTTGCGGATTGTCGGTTACGAAGAGGGTAACGGGACATTTTCTAAAAGTAGAGTAGATGAGAATAGATGATATGTAAGACTTAGCGTTATGGATTGTTTTTGGGTGCCGAAGGAGTCTCAGAGGGCCAGACTGAGGGGACCAAGTGGCGGGGTTTTTATTTATGAGATAAGAGGATGATCTGAAGGGAAAGGATAGAAGATAGGTGCGGTGTGAGGTTGGGGGCTGTCAAAAATATGTAACGTCTGCGAGCGCTAGCACGGAGACGAACACGGAAAGGGGTCGAGTCACGCCTCAATAGACAGGGGTAAACCTTAGTATTTCGGGGAACTCTACCGTACGTCTAAGAGATACAGGCCTTTTATATGAACAGTACCAAATAGAGGCAAAGTAGAGAGATGTAAAAGATAAGGGAAGGAGCCTAAGCTCCGGGGATCGATACAACACGGTACATACGAGTGACCATGAGGAGAAGGAAACATATGAAATAGGAGAGAGTCCACATCGGGAAGGTGGATCGTGACACACCCTAAGTACCCAATCTGACCATGCCAGTGACCACAGGTGGAAGGACTGAAAAGAGACCGACGACGGTAAAGGCATCAAACAGAGCGAAGAACTACAAGGAAAGAGATGGGGAGAGGGGTGGGAGAAGCAAAGGACTAGAAGGACTAGGTAGGTAGCAGCCAGCGTCATCACAACGAGGTCGCACTCACCCGCGTGCATAGAGCGTGGCGCGCAGGGCAGCATCGGCGCGCCTTGACATAGTCTCCCAACCTGCCCTGTCACAGCAATTCTGTGGGAGAGCCTGCTCCCGAGCCTGCTCGATCCGCAGACCGCCGTCGACGACGACCACCAGCCATGTGCCATACTTGTGCAGAGGCAAGGACAGTGAGGATGGAGGGGTGGCCTGGCGGGCTACTTTGCCAGGCGCGGAGATGCTATAGGCATGGGAGGGTAGTCGGCATGCCGACAATGAGTCAGCTTAAGCGTAAATTAATTTACTGCTAAACCACTCAGCTAACCCCTTAAGTGCCCCGCTCGTTCTCATATGGAGGAGTACTTAGCGACGTCCACCCCACCTACTCCATCCCCGCACTGAGTCGTCAATGGCCTCCGACAAGCAGATTCGACACCCAGGAAGCTGGCGGCGACGACGACGGAGGAGGTGCTGGAGGGAAATTGGCTGGGTGACACAAGATCTTGACAACAACGACAGGATTCACCACACCAAGTAGCGCCGTGTTCCAGCCGCATTCACCGCATCGTCGGCATCCACGCCATGCGTGACGAACGTCAAAGTGTGGACGTCAAGGCGGGGAGATGGGGAGGGTACAGTGTCCGGTTATGGCGAGAACAGCGAGGGCAGCGTGGAGGAGCATGCGAGTAGGGGGAAGGTGTTCTGTAAGGCATAAGCAGGTACCCATGGAGTACTCGACGAGGGGCAGAACTGGGGAAGTATGTATACCGGGAACATACACACTAATTTCTATGAAAATCATCACTTTAAAGTTGGATTTAACCCAATAAAGCGATGTATAATCTGTGTTGCGTCCAATACCACCAAAGTCGGCTTTGCTCTGTCAGTAGCATGCCCTTGATATCCTTCTCTTCCCGTATTCTTCAAATTGCGACCACATTATCCTGGGAGATGGATGGAATGCGTCCCAGGCTCATGCGCCCTTGGAGTGTTCGACACCTGACTGAAACTCGCGGCAGCGGAAGTAGAGGCGCGCTGGAATGATGGCAGGCATGGCGGTGATCTGAGAGGAGTAGCTTGGGTCGGCGTCATGGATGGAGGCTGAGTCCCCATAAATATGACACACAGAGTCTTGTACGTCAGCCATATGCATGCGAGATACCTTCGTAGACGATACAATAGTGTTACGGGCATTCGTACTAACTCGTTACTGTTTCGTTCAGAGTGCAAATCAATTGGATTTGAGCTATGGTACGAGTGTCAATTGGGAATGAAAGGACGACACCTAATGCGAGGGAATCACGAATGTCGGTGGTAATAATGACTGGGAGAATGGGAGATATATACCTAAATCGGTGACAGATGGATAATCTACGGGGGACGAAGTGGTAGGGAATTATACTAAATGATGAAAATTGCCTGGAAAGAGTATGCGAGGAGCATCATCCCAAAATCATGTTCTGGTCAACTTCCGAGGACTGATAATGCCTTTGAAGCTCGTCCAACGTAGGCGTCGCGCTGTAGGCGACACCGTACCCGAAGTAGTCGAACCGACCGTTCACGGTTTACGTAGCGTTTCGGGGGCGGGCACGTTGAGACCTTGATGAGGGGGAGCCTGGGTGGGAGAAGTATTTGGAGGTAAATAATGATCGGTACTGCCGCTCGCCTGCTGCTCAGCCATTTGAATTCGGAGCTGCTCGAGCCATCGCATCCTCATGGGGTTGTTCTGGGTAATCGTCACGGGGGGCCCTGGCGGGTGGGTATACATGGCGAGCATCTCGGCGACTTCACGAGGATCGTAGTCGTTATTTTGTCGCCGCGTCGTACGTTGTTCGGAGGTAGGCAGAGTCCACAGGCCGCCATAGACGGTACGATAACTAGGTGCCGCCTGCACTTCATCGGCCTTCCGCGCACGGCCACCATTCATATCACTGGTTCCTGGTGTCGCAGCGAATATCGTTCTCAGCATGTTGTCGTTGGGGTCGGTGTCCATTCCGTTGGGTCCGATATTTCTGGCAGCGCCGCCTATCCGTAACCCCGCAAACACGAGGGCGTCCTCCGTACGCTCATGCTGGCCAGGTAAGGATGGTCCAGCACGCGGCTCGAGTGCCATGACTCGTTGGCATGTCCCAGCTCGAATCGTTCCTCCCGCCGTAACGGTGAGACCTTCCCCAGTGGTCCCAATGTCTCCGCTAGCCGTATCAGCCGCGTCGCCGATAATGGTGACCCGAACCGCACCAGCACCCTCAGTGTCGGGTGTCGCCGTTATCCCAGGTGCTGCCGAAGCAACTGCCGCCGCTGCCACTGTGCTACGTGAACTCGAGTCGTGCGCGTGCACTGTTTCGTCGTCGCCGTCCTTGGCACTGCACCAAAATCGGTGTCCCTCCTCCACGCAGTGCTCTGGCATTCTTTGCCGCAGTATTTTGCCTTTTGACAGCGACGACACTTTGCAAACTTCCGTGGATACGACTCCCACATGAGTACGTGCAATGGCAGAGAAAAGAATGTACGCACTTATTGGCACATTGCCTGATCCCACCACGACTTCCACCCTTGCTACACGCGTTTCGCATAATCACTCCCGCCCGGTATTGTATCTCTTGCGGCAGTTTCGGTAGCGCGTTCGGTAAATCTGACTCGCTAGCGCTGGGTCGAAACGTAAAGCGCTCGACCAGGGAGAAGACGTTGGCTTGGCGCACGGGTTGGGGGTTGGGAGATGTGAATGCCTTGTAGGCCGAAGAAGGCGGAGAAGGTCCATTCGTAGTTGATGGGACGGTTGTTGTTGATAATGACGATGATGATGACGGCCCCGCAACCGAGGAGCCGTGAATAGAGGCGTTCGCGCGTTCCTTTCATCTTCCGAATGTACGCAGTAAGGTGTCTTTCATTGTGGCGGAGCTTGACCCGTGGCTCGCGAGGTGTCGGGTTCGCTCGCTTGTACACCTCCGGGGTAGCTCCGGCCATGTAGCTGCGCGCTTGCAGGGTGGAGGGAGAGTCGAGGCTTGTAGAAAGCCTGCCTAACATGAGGGTATTTGCTGAGATATGCGAGTAGCTGCAGGCTGAGGGCGACGTCTTCGTGCCGGTAGGGCACCGAGTCGGTGTCGCGATGATGATGGGAGGGAGAGGCCCGGGTATTCGGGCTGACTGTCGTAGGTACTGTGGCAGTAAGTTGGGGAGGGAATGTCGACGGATCGATCAAACGCCGACCGTCGGCAGCTACGCCTCGTCGGCCTTGCGCCCCACAGTGGTCACCTGAAGGCACGGCCGGGAGATTGACCAACCCAGCGCGAGTGGTGATGTCTGGTCCGTTAACGCCGGGTACCGAGAGTCGTCTCTCTGGCGCGCCCAATCTAAAATCAAGATCGACACGACAGGCTCCTGTGCCATCATCGAGAGCACTCGGAGCACCTGGTGGCGCGCCCATGGCGAAATCATCGTTCTGGTCCAGTGACACGATACCATCTTCCACGCCGCCATCGCCACCAACCGCGACCACGTCAACGCTTCCGCCAGCGTCAGTAATGATGATGGAGGCAGCCGGTGGATTGTCAGATACGATGCCCACGGTGCGACGGGTTGGGATGGTGATCGAAACGGAAGGCCGACGTTTGGGCGAAGGGAAGACGGAGGGTCCTATGGCCTGGCACATTCGTGGGCGACGATCCATGTTGAAATCTACATCGCGATCGGCGTCTAGGTCTCCTTTAGCGTCTCCATCATCTTCCGTCTCTGTCTCGGCGCGCAAAGTGTCTGGAGACGGGGTGAGACGGGGGTGCTCGACGATACGGGCTTGGACCGGGCATTGGCGTATTGCAGTTTGGGGAGGGGTGGGTTGCGCTGGCGCGTCATCCCGTATCTTCTTCCCATAACGGCCCCGCTCCTTTCTCTTCCTGGGACAAGAACTGTCGTTCTGGGTGTCGTAGAGCCGATAGGAGTCGTATTCGCCGACGTATCCGCTGATGTGTCGGTGTCGCTGTTGGATTGGGATGTGGACTCCGACGTTGCTGGTCGAGAGACAGTGAGCTGAGAGTTCCTGTCGTGTGCGGCTGCTGTGTTATCTTCCATAATTTCGTCCTGGGGGAACGTAAGGGTCACGCAATGGGGGCAATCGAAGGGAAAACATACCTCGCGCTCCGCAGATCGTCCCTCCGCTTGCTGCTCCATTTGCTGCTGAATGAGAGCCCTATATAGTTCATCGACATCCTGACGCTGTCTCTGCTCGTTCTGCAACATTCGCCTTGCCTGACGCTGCTCCCTCGTCTACCTGGGCATCCCGGTGGCACTCGCACTGGGACCAACCGCGAATCCCTTGTCCGCAAGCCACGCCTCCCAACGCCGGAGAGGCACTGAAAATCGATTGAGAACCTGCAGTCGGCGTGTTTATCGAGTTTGTTCGACCGTGCAGTGGGCGGGGAAAGTTCATACAGCACCTAACGTAGTCGCCTCTCCTCTGTGCCATCCCTTGTCGATGGGAACCCGACGGGTATTCACCTTGTCTGCCTCGGCTGCGCACTTCGCAGCCACATCAAGCTGGTCTTTATCGTCGTCAATCGCCCTCTTCGTTCGAGTCGGCATAGAGAATGCGGCGGTGTTAATGCGGAGTCAGAGAGAGGAAGAGTCGAGAGGGCAGGCAGCGCTGGCTTCGCCGTAGTGTTCCGTAAGTAAGCTTTTCCCAGAGTTAGTAACATGTTAGCAACTCACAGATTGGTGGAGTTGTTGTTAACGATGATACTAACATGTTATTAACAATAGTAACTATATAGGGGCGAGCCTGCTAATCAAATGCCCAACGTATCGTGCCATCACTGCCAGTATCCAATGGAGGAGAGAGGTTGGTAACTGCTTGCTCCCCGTCGGCAGGTCCATCATCCGCAAGTAAGTCTCGCAGCACCGGCAAATCAAGCTCAACTTCTACTCCCACGGTGATTTCGTCTGACGGAACGAACATCAGGTCAGTGGCACTCGATTCACCCACGTCCGATTCGTAGTCACTTTCATCTTCCGAATCAGACTCGGACTCGGACTCGATATTACCACCATTTCCAGGATTCAAGGAGGCAGCGCCAGTTTTGAAATCATTGAATAGAGTTGTTTTCATGTCCTGGAATTTCACCGTTGGTCGGTTCAAAGGTTTCTTCTCCTTTTGCTTTATGAGCTACTGAAGATATGCAAGTAGAGGTAGACTCACCCCACTCTTGCAAATATAATGTGATCACAACTGTGCCAGTTTGACAATAGTATCTGATTTCTGATGGCTATGATGTGGGGCATTAATCCATAAGAAGACTGAGGCAGTTCGTTCATCTGCCATGGAGTTTGGAGTCATTGCAAAGAGTTTGATGGCACAATGCTAGCACACCATGCACTGATCTATAATCTTACGCTGGGACTGATGAAAGTATGGTAAATGTATTCTGATTACTTTCTCCAGTACTTTTCGGCTCAATATTGGAAAAGTATTGATCAGAAATTTCCTTATTTGGCAATTTCCGCTCAATACTTTCCTAATACCAAGCCCAAAAGTACTAGAGAAAATAAATGGTTTACTTTCACCTTATTTTTAGTAATCCCAGCTTAAACGTATGGATCAGTGCACGGTGTGTAGGTATAGGGCCAAGGTTAGATGATGATTACAGATGATCAGAAATGAACGGACTGCAAGAACAGCAGATGATGGGTTCTGCTCCAGTAGGCGCCACCAGTCCATTGGAGACATGTCCTCAAGAAGCAGAGTGTTGAAGTGGTAGTTACCTTCTCTGAAAGCATGCAGCTGGTGTGACAAAGCTGTCAGAGCTTGGCTTGCTGCGACACCTGCAACAATAATCCCTTTGTTTTCATATTCACAGCACAACATAACCATCAAGAAATTACCTATCCATTTGAATGTTTCTTCACCATCATGAGGGAGAACACATCGGAAGCCAGATGCTCCTGAGATTCTCAGCATGTTGATGGCAAGAGGATTGATCCGCTTTAGCACATTGGAGTTCCGGAAACCTAGAACATAGTGAATACATGGCAACAGATCAGGTTATTACAGCTGTTTGCAAAGAGGATGGCACTAAAAGCGGAAGGTGAAGTATGTAAGACTTGCAGACTTAGAATTATTTCGTCAAGTTTGGACTTAGGAATTCTCAACCTACCAACTGATAATATGCCTCTTAGTAGGATTGCTGAGCTTCGGATAAAGATAAATGACTCCCGACTACTATCCTAAGCTATCTCCACCTATAGCTATTAACCCTTGAGCTGGGAAAAGTCAATCTATCAAGGACACTGTTTCTGTTCACTGTATTGTTGTGCTGAGCAGTTGCTTGAGATTAACTCAATTTCACAATATAAGTAGAATTGTAAGATAGTTTTCACATTGAATGAAGTTACAATGATAGAGCAAGCACAGAGCATGGAACCAGGCAAACACCTCGAAAGTGACACATTCAGATAATGTGACAAGTCCAAAGTTGACGAAATATTTCAGAGTCCGAAAATCTTATATATTTCACTTTCCGCTTTTAGTGCCATCCTTTATGCAAACAGCTGTAAACACGAACGAGGATCAAGAAAGAATGATGTGATAAAAATATCTGAGGGTCCATCATGAATTGATTGATTAAAGTGATAGTTGCAGAGGCGGCAAATGTTCTCGGCAACATCATTTGGCAATCCAATATCAGACTGCAGGGTGTAGTTCATGCTCACCATAATTGCAAGCCAGAATACATAGACATCTGCCGCAGTAGCATGAGAAGACTCAAGACAGGTTATAGACTTGGCCAAGGGCTTGGTAACAGAGAGAAACTGCTGAAGATTCATCTTGAAGGTGATGGTCGAGGCTGTCCTGGGAATAAACTTTGAATTCACGTCAGGTATCTTTACGAGATGGGATCCACATATGTCTCGGATCGCTGGCAAACACTGTTTGGCAGGTGCGGCAGCATGATGTGTTGACCTGAAGCATGTCTTCCCAATAGATACTAACCCATGCAGAATCATGTGAACTCTATGTGCCTTCTTGAGGTGCGAGTTTGCAATGGTGGACTTCTTGAAGAACTTCACAGTATGATGGACATCCTTGATGATCTATATCATGTCAGTACATTAATTCTGACCTTGCATTAATCAAGACATTACCCCTTTAAAGTGCAGCAGGTTGCAGATGTCCTTGGTGAGATTATTGAGACGATGGCAAGGATCTGCCATGTTTAGAATCCAGGGGTACTCCTTTTGAACTTTCTCGCATGCTACACAAGTGTTTCCTGTGTTGTCTGAGCAAATCCCAGTGAACTGGGAGGGTCCTACTTGTTGGATGGCCTATGGTGAGTTGTGACGAACAAGCCATGAACAATGATGATTCAAGTTCATGCAAACAATTACTTACATTATCCAGAATCTGAAATAAATGGTGTCTGGTATGTGATTCATCCAATGCTTCATTCCCTTCAAAGACATATATGACACAATCCGCAGTGATTACATGGATGGTATACACTAATTCTGGTGCTCGGGTTGTGTTCCCATCAAATGTGATGGTCAGGTTTTCGCACATCCACAGTTCCTTGATTTGAACTGTTTGGACATGTCCTACTTCTTGGGGTATCAGAATATCTTGAATGCGCCACGAAGTTGGGGAAATGAGGCAAGCATCTACATTCTTCACCAATTTCTTCCATTCAGGATAGTCAAACGCTGCCAGGGGTATGTTGGCAACAATGGCAAACTTCAGAAGATCTGCCTCCAACTGTGCATTCCGCCCATCGATTCGAGTCTTCCTAGATACCGTGTAAACGATAGATGGCGCTGTCTTGGATACCGGAATGCTTGATACCGATAACTCCATGGTGTACACGATCTTCTTCTTTTCACCAACCAGGTTCATTCAAGCCACTTTGACCAAAGGTGCATTCTTGCTTAAATCTTGGTTGACCTCCTCTCAAAGCTCTTTTGGCAGATGTTCACAGTCAGCAGCATGGTCCTTTATCCGTTTAAGATTTCGATGGGGCCCTGCGAAGATCTTGTCACAGACGGTCATGCATCCGGCTGGCTGGCGAGCAGGATCCATTCCAACACAGCAGAAGATCAATTTACGAGCTGGATCATGCTTCTCGTAGCAAGTGAGTGCAAGCTTTTGGCCAAGTTGGCAGGGCTGTCTCCCTCCCTTTGCCTTCTTGACCACCAGCTCGTCCAATGGTTCGTAGTCATCCCAAATTGTTGCAGAAGCTGATTGCAACAGTAGGTGAACCACTGGCACTTCTCGCTCCTTTCTTTTTCCTATTGCCAACGCTTTGAGTCCTCTGGCCTCTGAACTTGGTACATGCAGTGGCTTTGGCTGGGATGCAGTAGGCTATTCATGGTAAGCTCACAGGATCAGTAATAATGTCTCCAGGAACTTACCAATTCCAATTTAGCTTTGTGAAACTGAGCCTTGCAGGCATTCTTTAAGTCCTCCACCCATTTCAACAAGATTGCAGATTCCAGGTGCACCACAAGCTTGCTAGCTAGCACATCAACCACTGTGAGAAGCCCAGCTCCCCTTTCACACAATTTGAATGGAATATCTCCAGCCTGTCTCCCTCCTGGCATGAACGACACCTCCAGATCTTGGTTCAACACCGACTCCCTTGCCCCATATGTATACAATTTATTGGGATCTGGTTGCCAATTGAGGAAATCATGATGTTCGAAGCCTTCAGATAGAGAGCTTGGTAGAAACTGGATGAGAGTCTTTAGTTCTTGTAGAGACTCTGAAAGGTTCATCATGTTATATATTCAGGAACGAGCTACTAGTACCCTGTGTTAGTAACCTACAGCTTTTTGCCTCTGAGTTTCTAACGTTATTAACCATTATTAACCTGGTTAATAACCCTCAAGTTAATAACTCCAGGGTTACTTACGGAACACTACTTCGCCTGCCATATGTTTCCCAGTGTCTTGTAAACACTCTCACATCTGTTACTGGGCCTGCTGCGCTGTTGTCGCTGGTGGTGAGTTCTGCATGAATTCTGTATTAATCTTACTTACCTGTGTCTTCTTGTATTTCCAGCGCATGGTGGTGATACCAAGAGGAAAACGACCGAGGGCGGGGTTGCCCCATTCCGAACCCAAACCAACTCCACATGGTCAATTGAACTCTGCTCTGTTCTGTTGCCTGATTTGGACTTCAATGTGAAGCATACAAGAATGATGTGAATGGCGATGGCGAAGACAGGATTCCATGACCAACTCCCTCATGCTCCTTCTCCATATTAATGCAAAATGGCGTACTGTGGCATATAACAAACTGCGGGGGGCACATGCCCGTATCTAATTCCACATATGCCCAAGACATGGCAATTGAGCCAGTGAAGCAGTGCATTGGGGGCTATATTGAGGTACCCAAGCTGAAGCTGCCAGGTAAGTCTCCAATCCTTTGAGACAAGTTTTTGCTTTGGCATTAGCAGACACGCAGAACGTCCACAGGACTACAAATGACACCAAAAACCAGTTGACATCATCATGGTCACTCCGAACACTTGCAACTGAAACACAAGACTCCGTGTTTGTACCTTTCCAAATGCCGATGAAGCACT
Organism: Pleurotus tuoliensis; assembly: GCA_036872985.1. NCBI lineage: Eukaryota > Fungi > Basidiomycota > Agaricomycetes > Agaricales > Pleurotaceae > Pleurotus > Pleurotus tuoliensis. Next base: position 758,966 of record JAYMDH010000013.1, read on the forward strand.
GTTGGATCACTATGGAGAATGAAGGATTCACTGATGTATGTACATTACGTACATGCTCCAAATATCTCGCTGCCCAACCTAGGCTATTTTAGTGCTCCAAAATGCCTTGCCTCCGTTACCAACTCTGCCCGCACACAGAAAAGGCGCTACAGTGGAGACTGTCAGCAGCGACGACCCAAAACAAGGACATAAAGGCTTACCTTGTACCTAATTATACACTGCCGCGACGAGGGATACATCAAGAGGAGTGCAGGCTCACCTGGGCAAAACCTTCACCAGACACATTGTCACCCTCTGCACTTCTGCAGAACAGCCTCCAGCCCCCAAACCCACCCCGAGAGATATCAAAGGAACATATAGCAGCGAGACACTGACAAAACATTGCGACGTCAAGAACCTTGCGAGAAAAAGGTTAGGATCATTGTCAGGATGGCGTGAGAAGTATGATAATCGCCTTCACCTTACCTGCTTGTTTGGGTGGTCAATCAGCTACTTAATCTCTCCTTCGTCAAGTGCTATCATGATAAGAAGGCTGACGTGTCACATAGGCATCACCCGAACCACTAAAAATGTCAAAAAGAAGCAGAGTCCAATATGCCACAGAGTCCAGTACACCAAGCACAAAAGGCTAGCTAGTAGATGAACTCCCCTAACCACTCCCCTGCGACTGCATTCCCTTGACTGTGGTGTCTAGTTGATAGGAGTCTTCACATTGGGCAATGAATGGCATCAGTTGGCACTTTGCTTGAGCTGCATGTAGCTTTCATCGTGACTGGTGACAGTGAAGCTCGGCGAGGCAATGGAACACTGACCCGTAATGAAGTTGCCACTCATATGTGGCTAGCTTGGAATCACTTGGTGGCGGCAGCATTTTGTAGATGTAGATTGACGGCTCCATATCACAGCCAAAAGAGGAAGCCAACAAAGTATTGCATGGAATAGGGGTAGTCAAACAATAATTCCTTGACAAGACTTATCAGTCACTAAATGGCTGTTTTTATGTTCAATGATAGAGTTGATATCAATTCGAAACAAGTGTGCTATTTGTTTCATCTGCAAGCATAGCCATTCTGTCTCAATGAATAAAGGTCAGAATGATTATATATTAAAGGTCAGACAGGACTCTTTCACAGTTTCAACTCAGCTCATTATTCACCAACCCCATCTCATCTACCACCTTCACCATGGGTCACGGTTGCTCCGAACTCAACCACTCGGCCAAAGGAACACTTTGGCCAATCATGCTAAGAGTAAGTGAATCTATTATAAGTGAGTTATAGCCTTGAACTGTTGTATTGCTCACTGATGCGCATGTGGAAACAAACTGAATGTTTGCACTCAAACATGACCCCAGAGTTGACCCAGACAGCTGCACCACCTGTGTATAAACCAACCGGATGCCCAAGGCTCTACAGAACTCCAGAGGAGAAGGCCACAGCTAATTGCATGTCGAACCTACCGAACTTTAGTAACCCTCTGAAATCTTAATCTCTACTTTGGTGCAAAATAGCTATTAGTGCTCGCAAAGCCGTCCATTATCGTGCGAAGACCTGTGTGTGTGTACTAGTGCTACAGGCAGGGGTGATAGTATATGAACTATTGCATGCTAGCATTATATCAATAATATTGTATTGCGCAGTCATCTTCCTTGGACCTGTCATTGAGCTATTATTATCTCGTGTAACATAGTCTACCATCATGTAGTAAGATATATATTGCTCCTACAAATATATGTAACACCGCTGCAAAATAACGGTTATGGGTCTGTTTAAATTAAGGAAACATACGACACTAAACTAACATGGTTGAAAAAGTATCTTTCAATTCATGGCCCAGATATTGGATAAGGGAGAGAAAGATGGTGAGATTCCTGTGAGGTGAATAGTAAGCAAAGGGGAGGCATGGAGGGGGAGCAACGATGAGAACACTACAGGCAAATATACCAGGAGATGAATTAATGTCGCATGGCCATCCAGATCTGTATTGAGCCTGAAAATAAATATGTAGTTTCCATGGATGTGGAGGCAAAGGAAGGCTCAGAGATCCGAGATCTCCATCAGCGTGCTTGTGTCCTCACATGCATAGGTATCCATATGAGGCTCGACAGTACATGTACTGACTGAATTATATATCACTCAGTCACTAACTCTGCCTACAATCAAGGATGTATCACGCTTGAATGGTGACTAGGCTTAGTTGATGTATCAGTCTGCTGTATAGGCCTGTTGTCCTAAATTATTGATGAAAGTATTGTGAAAGTATCAAAGAAATTGCCTTTTTTGGCAATTTTCTTCAATACTTTGCATATACTTTCACCATATTTGGTAATAAAGGATGTTGAAAGTATTTAGAATACTCTCATCATACTTGGACCATTTGTATCATAAAGGTATCTAATCCTGCATGTTGTGTGTAGTCAGCTTGTGACAAGGACATGTACTTAGCTATCTAACCTGCCCACAAATAAACTAGTTTCGTTATTTCTTGTGGTTTGCACGCTCATGGGGTCTAAGCCCAGTATATTGAGGTCGACATGAAGCCAACAATGGAATGTGTAGTGACTGTATTGGTCACCAAGTGCCGGTGACTGGACGCAGGGAGCAGCGCACTAGAACACTTTTCTCACTCACCTCGCAACCTAATATGACCACCCATGCCATCAGGTTCTTTCTGGTAGCTCCGTTTGATGGGTTCATATTGCATGTATCCGTTAACGCTATGTGTTGCGCACAGGGCATTGATTCTACTGACAGTGTACCGGAGTGGCATGTCTGCATTGTATGACGAGCACGAGGGCATGGCGTCGTAGAGTACGTCTGCATCTTGTATCCTCCAACATTGTTCTCGTCCTCCCTTATCTTCGTCCTTCCAATTCACGTCTCTTGCCCTAGGTTTTGGCCTTGTCTGCATCCACTGCAGTCACATCGCCTTCCCTTCCTCCTCCTCGCTGCCTTCTCTCCTGCCTCTCTCCCCATCTGCCTCCACGTTGTCACCCTTGCCCTTCGCTCTCACTCCCGCAAACTCTATCACCTGCAACATGCGCTGGTTGCACGACGTAGAGTCACATTGGGGCGAAGGAGATAATTTCGTCGCTGGCGAGCCTTGAGTCCTTGCTTGCGTTCTGTAGACGACGCCTGTATCTCTTTTCGTCTCCTTGAGGTGTGTCTTTTCAGTTGATAGCCACATTTAGATGTGTCATTCAAACGCCATAAGAAGGGCCGGTTAGTACGACGAACAGGCAGCAACTCAGAGGCAGCTTACCTCCCCTCCTAACTCCAGCAGTGCTGTTCTTGTCGCTTCTCACTTGACTCCTCCATGGACGCTCCTCCTTCGCCGGTTTGACACCAGTGCATAGCCCTCGACATGTCCTTTGCCGTCCTCACCGTCCTCACCGTCCTCATCGTCAACGCTGAAGAATCCCCAGGATAGTAACAGACTACTGGCGTTCGGCGCCCTTTCGTCGACTGCCTGTTTCGTTGCCACGGCGTTTCAGCTGGATGCGCTGGGGGAAAGCAGTACGGCCCCCTCGTAATCGCGGCTCCACCTTCACCGCTGGACACTGGACGACGCACTGGGCAACGCGAATTCCCCGTCCTAACCTTTGTGCGTGGTGTGTCGACGAGAGGTTGGGGATGCTGGAAATATCATTGACGTTATACCAGCGTCACGGATGCCCAGCATGAATCTTTTCCAACTCCATCCCGTTCCCTGCCTCGCCTTCGGTGGTTGCGTTCTGGCCGAGTCGTGCATCCGTCTGATGTCTATCTTCGACCTCGCACCTTGCATCTTCCACCCCACATTCTGTGTTCTGCGTGTCGCGTTTGTGCATTGCCGTTTGCGTTTGCCGTTTGCATTCTGTTATCCTTTTATATTACGCCGCCGTTTTCCCTTCCCTTTTGTGTGTTGCGTTTGCTGATCCTCACTCGTCTAGCCAGCCTCTCAAGCGCAGACGAACCCCTGCCAACACGTTTAGCGCAACCGCACGATGAGCAGAAGCAGTGTAAGTGCGTACCTCACCATGTATTCGTCTGCCCTTCTGGCCTTTTCATTTCGGCGTTCTCATTCTCATTCCGGCACCCTGTGTTTGCTTTCGTTTGCGTTCATTTCCGTTCATTTCCGACTTGCTATCCTGAGTCCCGGCACAATCTGATGTATTTGCACCGATCTAGGTCGACGAGTTGGCAGTTTACTCTGTTTTGCGTGGCGTGGAAGGTATTTGGGGGCACCTCCGTGGCGTTTCGGGATTCGGCAGCCAGCTAAGGCTGTTTCGGTGCGTAGCCTTGATTAAGGTGATGTGGGGAGTTGTGGGGTAGCGCTGGGGTAGTGTGAAAGTCTCGGCTATTGTAGCCATTCTCGTGGCCATTATAGTCGCCGTTGGAGTTGGTGGATGGGGTGGAGTAGCGTTGGGAGTCGTAAGTCGTTGTAGGCATGCGGAGAACGCCATGAGATGGCGCTTTCGGTCAGGTAGCGGAGTTACAATGTATCAATAAGCACATCAAAGCGGAGTTATACATTGTATTGATAGGAACAGTCCGCGCGGAGTTCAGCGGAAATTGCCCAATTTGGTAAGTCTACAATGTATACAATAAGAACCATCCGCGCGGAGCAGCTCGCACATCGGAAGGCCCGAGAGATTGACCGGCAATACAGTAGAATGCTGTAGAATGGCCAGAGAAGTAGCTACATTGTTTCCAATCTTTCCTATACAGGTACACTGATGCAGCGGGGCTAGTGTCAGTGAATCGGTCCAGCATCGGACAGCCGATGTAAGCCGATTGTTTGCTATTGAGGCTGATGGTTTGAGCCAGCATGTAGCCGAGACCTACTGGCATGCTATCAGTAGAAATATTGGGCCAAAGAAGCAAAACATCGGTATGTCAGACATCTGGTGCAGGCCGACGTTTTCCGAAACAGGCTGATGTTTTCAGCCGGTGAGTAGCAGATATGTACTGTACTGTTATACATGATACTGAGACCAAAGCACTAGCCGATTGAGGCTAAACATCACCACATCGGCCATTCAGGACAGGCCGACGTTTTGGGAAACGAGCCGACGTTTCTAGCCGGTGAGTAGCTGGCATGTCCTATGGTGTAGTATATAATTCTGGGTCCAAAATGTCGCTACAGCGGACGTCCGGTGTAGGCCGACGTTTTGCGAAACTAGGTGACGCTTTCAGCCGGTGAGTAGCAGGTATGTACTGTATTGTTATACATGATACTCAGACCAAAGCCTCCACCGATTTAGACAAAATGTTGCCACCTCGGCTGTTCGGTACAGGCCGACGTTTTGCGAAACCAGCCGATGTGGTACGCTGGTGAGCAGCCGGCATGTCCTATGATGTAGTATATAATACCAAGTCCAAAACGTCGGCGCATCACATGTCCGGTACAGGCCGATGTTTTCCGAAACAGGCCGATGTTTTTAGCCGGTGAGTAGCAGGGATGTACTGTATTGTTATACATGATACTCAGACCAAAGCACCAGCCGATTTAGGCTAAACGTTGCCAAATCGGGCATTCAGTACAGGCCGACATTTTCCGAAACAGGCCGATGATTTTAGCCAGTGAGCAGCCAGCATGTCCTATGATGTAGTACACAGTACCAAGTCCACAATGTCGGTGCATCGGACGTCCAGTGCAGGCCGACATTTTCAGCCAGTGAGTAGTGGGCACATCCGATGGTGTGTGATATAATAAAAAGTCCCAAAGTTCAGTGCATCGGATGTCCGGTATAGGCCGACGTTTTCCGAGATAGGCCGATGTTTTCAGCCGGTGAGCTAGCCGGTGAGTAGCCAGCATGTTCTATGGTGTTGTATATAATTCCGGGTCCAAAATGTCGCTACAGCGGACGTCCGGTGTAGGCCAACATTTTGCGAAACTAGGTGATGCTTTCAGCCGGTGAGTAGCAGGTATGTACTGTATTGTTAAACATGATACTCAGACCAAGGCCTCCACCAATTTAGGCAAAACGTCGCCACCTCAGTTGTCCGGTGTCGCCGACATTTTCAGCCCGTGAGTAGCAGGCACATCCAAGGGTGTAGGATATAATAACAAGTCTCAAAATTCAGCACATCGGACAGCCGGTACAAGCCGACGTTTTCCACAACAGGCCGACATTTGTGGCCGGTGAGTAGCGAGCACATCTGATGGTGTAGGATATAATAACAAGTCTCAAAGTTCAGTGCATCAGACGTCCGGTACAGGCCGATGTTTTCCGAAACAGGCTGACACTTTTAGCCGGTGAGTAGCAGGTATGTACTGTGTTGTTATACATGATGCTCAGACCAAAGCACCAGCCGATTTAGGCTAAACATCAGCACATCGGACGTCCAGTACAGGCCGACGTTTTCCGAGACGGGCCGACATTTTCAGCCGGTGAGTAGCAGGTATGTACTGTATTGTTATACATGATACTCACAATAAAGCCACTGCCGATTTAGGCAAAATGTCACCACATCAGACGCCTGGTACAGGCCGACGATTTCCGAGACGGGCCGACGATTTCAGCTAGCTGGCATGTCCTATGATGAGTCCAAAACGTCGGGCATCGAACGTCCGAAACAGGCCGACATTTTCAGCCAGTGAGTAGCTGGCTTGTCCTATGGTGTAGTATATAATACCAAGTCCAAAACGTCGGCACATCGGACGTCCGGTACAGGCCGACGTTTTCCGAGATGGGCCGACGTTTTCAGCTGGTGAGTAGCAGGTATGTACTGTATTGTTATACATGATACTTAGACCAAAACGTCGGCGCATCGGACGTCCGGTACAGGCCGACGTTTTCCGAGACAGGCCGATGTTCTCAGCCGGTGAGTAGCTGGCTTGTTCTATGGTGTAGTATATAATACCAAGTCCAAAACGTCGGCACATCGGACGTCCAGTACAGGCCGACGTTTTCCGAGACAGGCCGACATGTTTCAGCCGGTGAGTAGCAGGTATGTACTGTATTGTATGATACTTAGACCAAAACGTCGGCGCATCGGACGTCCGGTACAGGCCGACGTTTTCCGAGACAGGCCGATGTTTTTAGCCAGTGAGTAGCTGGCATTTCCAATGATGTAGTATATAATACCAAGTCCAAAACGTCGGCACATCGGACGTCCGGTACAGGCCGATGTTTTCCGAGACAGGCCGACGTTTTCAGCCGGTGAGCAGCAGGTATGTACTGTATTGTTATACATGATACTTAGACCAAAACGTCGGCGCATTGGACGTCCGGTACAGGCCGACGATTTCCGAGACGGGCCGACGATTTCAGCTAGCTGGCATGTCCTATGATGAGTCCAAAACGTCGGCACATCAGACGTCCGGTACAGGCCGATGTTTTCAGCTGGTGAGTAGCCGGCTTGTTCTATTGTGTAGCATATAATACGAAGTCCAAAACATCGGCACATCGGACGTCCGGTACAGGCCGACGTTTTCCAAAACAGGCTGACATGTTCAGCCGGTGAGTAGCAGGTATGTACTGTATTATTATACATGATACCAAGTCCAAAACATCGGTGCATCGGACGTCCGGTACAAGCCGACATTTTCCGAGACAGGCCGACGTTTTCAGCTAGTGAGTAGCTGGCATGTCCTATGATGTAGTATATAATACCAAGTCCAAAACATCGGCGCATCGGACACCCAGTACAGGCCGACGTTTTCCGAAACAGGCCGACGTTTGCCGAGACAGGCCGATGTTTTCAACTGGTGAGTAGCTGGCATGTCCTATGATGTAATATATAATACCAAGTCCAAAACGTCGCCACATCGGACGTCCGGTACAGGCTGACGCTTTCTGAGACGGGCCGACGTTTTCAGCCAGTGAGTAGCAGGTATGTACTGTATTGTTATACATGATACTCAGAACAAAGCCACTGCTGATTTAGGCAAATGTTGCCACATCGGACGTTCGGTATAGGCTGACATTTTGCGGAACAAACCGACACTTTCAGCCAGTGAGTAACCGGCATGTCCAATGGCATAGTACATAGTATCAAGCCCAAAAACTCATGACATTGAATGTCCGTTACAGGCTGATGTTTTTCAAAACAGGCCGAAGCTTTCAGCCGGTAAGACACAGGTATGTCTGATGGTATAGTATATAATGGCAAGTCACAAACATTGCCACATTGGATGTCCGGTACAGGCCGACAGGCCGACGCTTTCCGAAAAAGGCCAACATTCTCATCCAGTGAGTAGCAGGTATGTACTGTATTGTTATACATGATACCCAGACCAAAGCTTCCCCCAATTTAGGCAAAATGTCGCCACCTTGGCTGCTTAGTACAGGCCGACGTTTCGCCACATAGGCTGATGCCTTTAGCTAGCGAGTATCAGGCATGTTCTATGGTGTAGTATACAATACCAAGTTCAAAACATTGGCACAAGTAGGCAAAACATCAGCACATCAGACAACCTATTTGGGCTGACATTTTGCAATCACATCCAACTACGTCGGTCGGAGCATTTGACATGAGTTGCTGCACACCAGCTAGATAAGTACTGGGCTGGTTTCTTGTGTATCTCTTACCTTACATTTTCCTTAGTGAGGAACACTGTTTCCTTGTTTCATATTACCTTCATCTCGTGTATTCCTTGTTTAAGAAGCTCTGGTACTATGATAGTATACTTCAGTTACCTCTCTGTGAACCAGCCAGCTCAAGTCAACATTTTTCTCCTAAACTTCCGCCTCCTCTACAGCCTCACGACCTCATGACCTCTTCTGTCTTCAGAGTACCTCCTCCACCTCACATTTCACACTTGTAACTAGCTGTGTACCTACAATCAGTATCAAAGACCTGTCTCGTAATGAGAAATTGCGGTGCTTCAATGCTTAATTTGCCTTGCACCAGCAACACAGACCATTGTTTCGACTATAGGAAGGAAGGCAATCTGTCTGAAGGTGGTTTCAATGAAGAATCAGGTACTCAATTGTTCCAGAAAGTGGAAAAAGAAAGTGGAGCCATGTAACATGCTGAGAATATATGACAACACTGACATAGAGATACACAAGAAACCAGCCCAGTACTTATCTAGCTGGTGTGCAGCAACTCATGTCAAATGCTCCGACCGACGTAGTTGGATGTGATTGCAAAATGTCAGCCCAAATAGGTTGTCTGATGTGCTGATGTTTTGCCTACTTGTGCCAATGTTTTGAACTTGGTATTGTATACTACACCATAGAACATGCCTGATACTCGCTGGCTAAAGGCATCAGCCTATGTGGCGAAACGTCGGCCTGTACTGAGCAGCCGAGGTGGCGACATTTTGCCTAAATTGGGGGAAGCTTTGGTCTGGGTATCATGTATAACAATACAGTACATACCTGCTACTCACTGGATGAGAATGTTGGCCTTTTTCGGAAAGCGTCGGCCTGTCGGCCTGTACCGGACGTCCAATGTGGCAATGTTTGTGACTTGCCATTATATACTATACCATCAGACATACCTGCGTCTTACCGGCTGAAAGCTTCGGCCTGTTTTGAAAAACATCAGCCTGTAACGGACATTCAATGTCACGAGTTTTTGGGCTTGATACTATGTACTATGCCATCGGACATGCCGGTTACTCACTGGCTGAAAGTGTCGGTTTGTTCCGCAAAATGTCAGCCTATACCGAATGTCCGATGTGGCAACATTTGCCTAAATCAGCAGTGGCTTTATTGTGAGTATCATGTATAACAATACAGTACATACCTGCTACTCACCGGCTGAAAACATCGGCCTATCTCGGAAAACGTCGGCCTATACCGGACATCCGATGCACTGAACTTTGGGACTTTTTATTATATCACACACCATCGGATGTGCCCACTACTCACTGGCTGAAAATGTCGGCCTGCACTGGACGTCCGATGCACCGACATTGTGGACTTGGTACTGTGTACTACATCATAGGACATGCTGGCTGCTCACTGGCTAAAATCATCGGCCTGTTTCGGAAAATGTCGGCCTGTACTGAATGCCCGATTTGGCAACGTTTAGCCTAAATCGGCTGGTGCTTTGGTCTGAGTATCATGTATAACAATACAGTACATCCCTGCTACTCACCGGCTAAAAACATCGGCCTGTTTCGGAAAACATCGGCCTGTACCGGACATGTGATGCGCCGACGTTTTGGACTTGGTATTATATACTACATCATAGGACATGCCGGCTGCTCACCAGCGTACCACATCGGCTGGTTTCGCAAAACGTCGGCCTGTACCGAACAGCCGAGGTGGCAACATTTTGTCTAAATCGGTGGAGGCTTTGGTCTGAGTATCATGTATAACAATACAGTACATACCTGCTACTCACCGGCTGAAAGCGTCACCTAGTTTCGCAAAACGTCGGCCTACACCGGACGTCCGCTGTAGCGACATTTTGGACCCAGAATTATATACTACACCATAGGACATGCCAGCTACTCACCGGCTAGAAACGTCGGCTCGTTTCCCAAAACGTCGGCCTGTCCTGAATGGCCGATGTGGTGATGTTTAGCCTCAATCGGCTAGTGCTTTGGTCTCAGTATCATGTATAACAGTACAGTACATATCTGCTACTCACCGGCTGAAAACATCAGCCTGTTTCGGAAAACGTCGGCCTGCACCAGATGTCTGACATACCGATGTTTTGCTTCTTTGGCCCAATATTTCTACTGATAGCATGCCAGTAGGTCTCGGCTACATGCTGGCTCAAACCATCAGCCTCAATAGCAAACAATCGGCTTACATCGGCTGTCCGATGCTGGACCGATTCACTGACACTAGCCCCGCTGCATCAGTGTACCTGTATAGGAAAGATTGGAAACAATGTAGCTACTTCTCTGGCCATTCTACAGCATTCTACTGTATTGCCGGTCAATCTCTCGGGCCTTCCGATGTGCGAGCTGCTCCGCGCGGATGGTTCTTATTGTATACATTGTAGACTTACCAAATTGGGCAATTTCCGCTGAACTCCGCGCGGACTGTTCCTATCAATACAATGTATAACTCCGCTTTGATGTGCTTATTGGTACATTGTAACTCCGCTATGTGTTTCGGTAGCCTTTGTGAGTCTTCGCTTTCTCTGCTTCCGTTTTCGTTCGTGTTCCCCTCCCTTTACCTTCCTCGTCCCCCTCTTCTTCACCTCCCGTCAGCTGTGCCTTTGTCGTCTTCCCTGTTCCGACCCTTTGCTGGTTCGCTCTTTCGCTCCCCTCACCTCTGCTGACCCCATCTCTCTCGTTTCGTAGGCTTCTCGAACACAGTCGAAACGTCAACTTGGCGGCGACGGCACGATGACGAGGGGGCCGAATGGTGGTGTGGACTACGCGGGTGCTGCGGACATCAGTTCGAAATGATTGCAGCTCTGTACCAACTCACAGCGGCGGGTGAGTCCCTCTGCCGCAATCTACCATTGCAAGATCGTGAGCATGGCGCTGCACTTTCCGATGATGGCAAGGAGGGAGAGCAGCTGGTAGTAGGACATCAGCACACTCGACGACGGGGGATGCGTTTGAATAACGTTCAATGGTGGCGACGGACCAGGTCGCCAGCGCTCGAGCGAGCAGTTCTGTCGTTGGGACTTCCGAACTCAAACTTCAACACGAGGCGCCGTTGAATTTGGCCCAGTACCACAGTGGCCCCCTGTGATTAATGCGAACACTCAAACACTCAAGCTACTCGAAGTACTCAACATCAAGCACGATCGACGATCGCCAGATCCAGCGTCACGCAGTATTCTCGCTCGCGACTGGCCAGTCGTCTAGCTATCTCAAAGTAATATTATCATTAGCTAAATAGAATACATGCAAAAGTGCTACGAAAAGGTACGTACTTCCGTCTCTTTCTCCGTTTCCCCCTCTTTCCTTTTCGTTCCCTCGTTTCTCTTCCCCTGTTTCGTTCTCCCTTCGCCCTTTCATAGACGCGTAGCCGAACCAGGCACCCGCCTTCGCGTTTGCATGGCCGCTTCCCCTTTCTCCATTTGCCTTCTTTCTTTCTCCTTTCATGTAGCGCGCCGTCGGTGTAGAGCAGCAGGATGTCCTCATCTTGGCGCCCTCTCGCCATTCGTGGGGGTCGAGTGTGTATAGGGCCATCTGCCTCTGTCGAAGTCGGTCGTTGATGGCTGACGGTGATTGGTAGATAGACGATGGTTGGCGGATTGGTGGGGGATGTATCGTACCGTAACGCATGATCGACCGGCGGCGTTGACGGTTGCATCATCCCCCACACTCCTCCCTTGCTTTCCCTTGCCTTCCCTTGCCCCTTCGTGTCCCTTTCGTTTCATTTCGTTTTGTGTCCCTTTCATTCCCCATTGCATTTGCGTTCTTTTTTGCATTTGCAGTTTGCCGTTTGCGTTTACTGTTTGCATTTACCGTTTACCGTTTATCGTTTAACGTTCTGAATGTCCGACCCTTCCCACTCTTCTTCCCTTCATTCCCAGCCTTCGTTCCAGTCCCTCGTGTCTCATTTCCTTTTTCGCATTTCTCCGTTTCTCATTCCCCGTTTCCCCATTTAATGTTTCGTTTGGGCGCTGCTGACGACTCCGCGACCCCGCTATTCAGGGCAGCAGGATGGCATGGGGTCGTAGGATGGAAAGGGTTGGCGTAGGTTGGCGTGATAGACTGGGATGGGTGGCTGAAGGGTCGTGCAAGGAGCGTACTTGCGTCCTCCTGCATTCGTTCCCCATTGGGTGTTGCACGTTGCGCGTTTGCGCTATGCCGCGGTTTGTCTCCCATTCCTCTGTCCACCTCTTCTCCTCATTCGTTCCTGTCCCTCTGACCTTGCGTTCCTGTCACCGTCGCCGTCCGCTAGCAATCTGGTAGTCTGATACTCACCCCCTTTGTCAATCCCGCCGTCACCCACTCGTTCGCTGGCTGGCCGGTTCAAACTCGAACGGGATGCGAGGGCCGCACGTTGCACGACGAGTGCGCTGGCGCAAAGATGCGTCAGTCGCGTTTGCTCGTTCGTTCAAAGGGGCGACACACCTTGGGCATTCTCCGTCTCCCTGTTATTTCCCTTTCCTGCTTCGTCTCTCTTTCGCGTTTCCCTCCTCTATGTCTCATTGCCGTCCGTTTTCCGTTTTCCGTTTCCCTTCATCTCCCTCCGCTTTCTCAAAGCTCGTGTGCGCATGGTAATCGAACGCGCACCTCCGTTCATTCGTTGTCTCGCGCACAACCGTCGCCGTTTCCCTTTTTCTGTCGCGTAGTTTCTCCGTGGGGTCATCCTTGCCGTTTCCTTCGCTTTCCCTTATCCTTTTCTCTTGACTCCTCATTTCGTCTTTGGTGTTTCGTTGGTGCGTACTAACTTGGTGCGAAGCGTGGATGCTGGAGGGTGATCAGCGGCGAGGACGCATCGGATTGGGTGTTGGAGGCGTGGTAGACGATGCGGGAGATGTCTTGGGACGACTTGGCATGTCCTGGGTGTGTAAGAGAGCGACTGAATGAATGAATGCGTGGGTAAGGAGCGAGAATGAACCAATGGGGTACGTACTGGATTAAGACCCATTAGCGACACACGAATGGGCCGCTTCGCTACCCTGACCTCCAGAGACGACGGAGAAGACGGCGTCGTGGTGTTGTATGGGTCGCTTGAGGCTGGATGATGCGCGGAGTGGTGAACGAAAGCCTAGCGCTCGATGGTGCTTGATGGATGGGGTAAGGTCGAAATATGGTGGGCCAAAGTTCTCGGTGAATGGGAGGACTTGGTGTCGGTGGTTGAGAGTTAAGTGAAGGGAGAAGTTGAGGTGGAGACGTCGATGATTGGTATGTAACGGCGTGTTGCACGAGTGGGGAAGGAGGTACGCAGCCAGGGTAAGCAGAGAGTGGAGGAGACAGTTGGGGAACTGCGAGACTTTCCCCCATTCCTTCCCTTTCTTTCTCTCGTATGGTTCGTTTGGCTTGGTTTCGGGTTAATATCCTGTTTTCGCTCGTTCGCGTTGTTGGCCCTTGCATTTACCATTCGTTTCCCTTCGTCTAACTACATTTTCGGCATGTGATCGCTGACTTCAGCGCTTCGGGCAAATCCAGGGTGATGGCGGAGTGGTTTGGATTGGGTGGTCGGACGTGTTCGAGACGTCGTAGACAACGTAGACAACGTCCTTGCAGGTTCTTGGGCGTGTTTAGACAATCTGCGTGAGTGAGGGAGCAAGTAAGAAGCGGCGTGCCGAAGGGTGGAGGTAGTATGTTGGCGACAGGGTGACAGACTTGAATGCCCAAGAGGTGCACCTGTTTCAAAGTGAATGGAGGCGTAGATGGGCAGAACGAACGCAGACTTACGTTCGGACTTTGAGCAATCCATTGAATCCTGGCACGGGAGGGTCCGTAATCGAGGGAGGAGCAAGGATATATGTGAAAGAGGCCAGCGGCTACGACATCAAGTAGGTAAACTGTGTTCTCGTTGTAAGTGGTACAGCGTTCATACCTAGCTCGAGCGCGTTTAGGCAGTGTCACCTTGACAAACCGGCATCCCATCTTCCATCAACTGTATCCGCTCTCTTTGACACTGAGACACCTCTCTCATCTCCTCGTCTGAGTCGACCGTAGTCGGCGTTTGGGACCAGCGTAGTGTCCTCCGGCGTGAATCGAAATTTGTTGTCGTCTCTACTGCCACCCATAGACGCCGCCGTCCTAGTTCGGACGTATATCTGTCTGCGGGAACAGGTCAGTCTGCACTGACGTTTGATGTTCATTGTCGTGCTTACCTGCAGCCATTCCCTCTATCCTGTGTATCCCAGGCACGTCCCGCGATTCGAGTTCGCCCGTCGACACGATGGCGCCTTTGTGCTTGAGAATCCCATGATATCAGTGATGGTTACAAGGGAGGCTCTAGAGTTCGTTGGTCAGGAGGAACGACTGCGAGGCGAAGGTGAAATTCGTACTGACATCCGCTGATTGCTCGCCCAGACAGGTGATGCTCGTGTCCCTACGGATTTGGCAGGCGGCGATATGGAGGGAGTACGACCGAGGCAGAGTTACCCGCGTTGTGGCGCTCGAACCATCACCGACGTCGTCGATACCATTAACCTCTCAAATGCAGACACGACGGCGGCTAAAACTCGAACCGGCGCCCGCTATCGCACGACCATTGCAAACCGATACCAGAGTGAAACCTTACGCACCCGCCAGACCGACGTCGATTGAACCAGCGAGCAGAGGGATGGATTACGGAGTATGAGCATTGGGAGGTAATGAATCGGTCAACACCCCAGTTGCCATCAGGTGAGTCTCGAAGTGTCTGGAATAGCTTTTCGGCTCATTTGAATATTGGCAGCCGTGGAGAATGGTTACGCGATGGCGAGCGACGTTGAACGTTGACATGTCGTTAGCTCGCTGAAGAAGCCAGCATGCATATGTACCCCCAAGCTCGACTGGGGCAGTCTTGGGTAAGCCTACAGCGCCCTCACGACTTTTCAGGCCCCCCCAACCACTCTAAGACTATGCACGCGCGAGATTGGCAGAATGGGGTCGCGGATGAGCACGCATTTGGTACACTGGGTTAGGCAGGTTCGTTGGCATATCAGCAGACGAGCAGAATGCTAGCTCCATCGCGAACGACGTCGAATGCGGGTTCCACGCGGTCTGGATGGGTCGTTATTGACGAATATATACCCAAGCCGTCCGTATCGTTTTTGTGGTTCAGCTAGCCGCGCCGTCGACTCGGCTTGCATCTGCTATATCCCCCACACTGTTCAGATGCTCACAAGCGATGCTATACGTGGAGAAATAGAAGGAGCGGCCAACGTGCACGTACACGGTGTCGGAGATAACGCATGGGCGTGATGCGGCATAGACGATGTAGAGCCCACGCGACAGGTACGTGGGATGGATACAATGCTCATATACGTACTGATACATGGTTCCCATCTACGACAGTCGTTAATACTCGACACCCTCAAACTCTTCAAACCCGCAAGACTCTTCTGAGATCGGCACTCCGTTTCGCGAAATAGCAGACGCTATCAAGATCCGGCTCCGCACTTAAACGCCTGCCGCCGTAGCCGCAACGGCATACTTCGTCTACAGCTCCGGTCATCCGGTCCTTAAAGCTTTGATGGCGACGGCAGAATGTCGAAGCGCCGCGCTAACCTGCCGTTTTAGGTTGACGCGTCGACGGTTCCCGCCCATGGCAAAGACTGGTATGTTTGCAGAGGACAGCACTACACCGTCAACGCTAACGTCCGACGTTAGCAGCTGGTAGACCCCGTCCTTGGGTATCTCATGGTGCGTGCCAGTTTTTTTGTCAGTGCGTACAATTAAATATTGTAGGAGATGAAGTAGGAGGCCCTTCGAGATGATGTGCCTATGCCATAACGACGAGACGTTCGCTGTTGGACCAGTACTGTCAATGTAACGTCGCTAGATGACCCATTCAATTGCCAGACTGATTATTTTAATGTATCCTCTGGCTACCGAGCTAGCGCCATGCCAGCTCGTCCACCATAACCTACTTTCTCAGATTTGATATAGACTACGAGGAGTTCAGTGGGAGAAAGCGCGTCGATGAAGTACCAAATTAAACACGAACAAATCTCACGCATTTGTGTAACGTGTTGCGTATCGCTACTGCATACGTTGTTCTACTTCTAAACTATTGTCCGGCCACCATGTCCGACATTACCTCTACTGATTTGTCTTGGGGCAATAACCCTCTACCACGATGCGTAGTGTCATTCGCGAAGAATCAGCAGTCATCATTGGTGAGCGTCGCACCGCCTCTGCCATGGCCAGATCCCTCACCGAGACATCAGCGCTGGGAATATTATGATATCCGCCTCGAATGACCCTAGCGCGGGGGAAGAGGGCTTCTTGATGGACGTTTGCGAGGATTGATCAAGTCATGCATGCTACGACGATCCACAGCGTACGACATGCCAGAGTGCCCTGAGGCGGGGCATTCAGATGACCGTACGAGTCCAGCTTTTCCCGATCGGGCTTTCTGCTGATATCGACTAAATTTAGGGCACCGTGCAGTTCACGGACAGAGAAATCTTGCAGTACATTGTCAACAACAAGCCGATTGAACACAAAGAATCGTATGATCTTGTATCGTTCGCTTGTGTTTTAGCCTACGTCGTGCTCCGCCGTCTACTTCGCGATCCCAAGGATGAGAGGAACACAATGTTCTCGGAGGATCGAATCGCTATTCAGAAGTCGTACGACCAGTCGTTCGGCGCTCTCAAAAAATCGAGGTCAGCTCCTCAGCGATCCGACGCACCTTGGCCGCAGTGCCCTGACTCCCATAGTGGAGCGAGTTGGGTGTGGCATCTGCGACGTGGAATTGGGAATTCGGGAAGAGGGGGATGTAGTCCGCTCCGAGACGGCTATGACCCGTGACGATCAACGGTCAAAGGTGGCAAGCCAGATCTTTCGCGGCCCCCAATAGAGTGATGCATGGCGCTTCAAAAATCTTAAAGGACAACTGGGTCGCTGTGTGGAGACCAGTAAGTATGACGTTTGATGAAATCGGAATTTGGTGAGCTTACAAGATGAAGTTCAGTACGTCGCCTTCCACCGCGTTAGCAACGTACGGGGGAGGGTAGGCTAGTTCTCGTCCTAGAGGGCAAAACAAAATATTCCAGCCATTTGCGTGAAGGTAGACAGGATATCGAAGAGACGAAAAGGAGAGAACGCACTGATGAGACGTGGTCTTCGATGCCCACTTTTTATATCACACTGAGTGTATGCCGTACCGATTGTATGGCTAGAAGTAGGGCTAGAATATACGCACCAACGTTGCAACACTCTGATCAACGGCAAAGCGTCGCTAGAGATCTTAGTTCGCGTCGGCATGGGTATTGGAACTGAACGTCGGGCTTAAATACATACATATTACTTCTCTTGTTCCTCCTGTCGAAGTATTCGTACCATATAAAATATATTCAGTTATATCAATAGAATGGAGGTATCTACCGTAATCATGCTGAACTGTAGTCATGCTGAACTCGGGAATCAGATCCTCGTCCCAAGTCACGGCGCCCTTTTCGAAAAGGATTACAATCGTTGATCCACCTGACGCGTGAAGAAGATAATCAGTCAACAGGAAGCGTCGGGGGAAGGATTATATGTTACCGAATGCGAAGTAACCGAACCCATCACCCCGCTTGGCGGAGTTGCCCTCATTCACCGTAGTCATGATACTTCCAACCATCATTGCTCCAATGCAGACGGCCATGACACGACCGAATTGCGGACTGTCAATGGGAACAATCTTCCAGACATTCTCGCCATAGACATCCAATGCCGTGCGAATGGCTTGAGGCTACATACACATTAGGCATGATAAAGTGAAAAACGGAAGAAATGCTCACATTGACAGTGTAGTATTCGCCATCAATGTAAGTCATGGGTCCAATCGTTCCGTCAACCGGAGAATGGAAACGGTGATAATCCTGTGGTGCAAGGCAGAAGATTGCAAGGGCGCCACCAGTATACTTGTCAGCTTCGGCCTTGTACACATCGCCAAGTAGGCGAGCGACCGTGAACTCGCGCCCTTTGATCCATAGACGAGTAGCGTCGCTGACAGTCTCGAAAGCCATCATGCGACGGTCCGCGGCGCAGACCAAACGATAAGCTGATGTCCAGCCGCAGTGCCACCACCCCGGGCACGGGCTCTGTTCTATACGCCGGAGGTGGAGGAAGCTTGTTCTTGTCAACGTTGTTAAAGCTATGCGACGGGCCCGAGAAATCGA
The DNA here is from genome assembly GCA_036872985.1 of Pleurotus tuoliensis. Lineage (NCBI taxonomy): Eukaryota > Fungi > Basidiomycota > Agaricomycetes > Agaricales > Pleurotaceae > Pleurotus > Pleurotus tuoliensis. Next base: position 777,601 of record JAYMDH010000013.1, read on the forward strand.
GGTTATCGAGGGAAACGCCCTGGCCCTTGTTATCGGAGGCGGTGAGGATCGGTGTGGCGTATCTGGAGCACTATCTTCCTTGTCCATGCGTCGCTTCTCGCTGTCTGGTCGGTTGAGTTCGGTCTCCAAGTACTGGATGATTTCGTCCATAGTTAACCCATCGGAACATGGATCCTTGCCATGGCGAGTGAAGAACGAGTTCACATACTACGAGAGAGGGTCGACCCAAGCGAATCGAGCATCGAGGTCAGCTCTAGATGAGAGATGGCCCTCGTGTCGTCGGTGTCGTATTGCCCGATGTATTGACGCCAGAATTGCTGACGCAAGGCAGCATATGGCTGATATTTCGCTCTGAAAAATATCGATCAGCCGCAGCACCTGGTCAAGAGGGAAATCGAAGACATACTTAACCGTGATAACGGGCTTATGCCTGGCCTCCCAAGCGACATCCTTCTCGGTAGCGAGCGGTAATTTATACTCCTTCATCGGGTGTCCTTCTGCCCCGATCGTGGCGTACAGCCCAGTATTGGGTTCCGGTTGTGGCGCGCCTTCAATCAAATCGCCGACGTGGTCGTTAGAGGAATACTTGTCCCAGTCGAGAATGCTCAGTTGAACCTTGAGGGCCGTCTCGTATCGTCGAACATGGAACAGGAGCTTCTCGTCCCCAACGGGGTTGATGGAGTGCCGTATGACGCGCGTACGGAATACCTTCTTGCCGAAAGAGATGACAACAAATGGGTCCATGTCCCATCCCGTACGTGTCACTGAATGGAAGATAAGGGTATTGTCGTGGCACGAGCGGAAACCACTCACTATTCGTAAGCCTGGGTAGGTCGTCTGCACCATGAATCGGTAACTTCGCATTCACCCTGCGGCGAAACAAACCGATGTCCATCAAATCAACTGTTAGTACTACTGATACGTTAGCATCTGTAGATTATAGGTCTCCCCCAGTATCGCTGCTGTCATACTTGCCGACTAACAGTTTGCACACCGTTGATAGATATCTGGGGAATTAATGACATTGAAAACATTGTACACAACTTACAGCGGCGTGTACGGCGAACCTACTGACAGACTAACCTAGCTAGTTTGTTGTTTAGCTCATCGCGAGTCCCTGTTCCGCTACAATCCGGTAAACGACGGCCGATCGTGCGGGCGTACGTGCACATTGACTGGACCTGAGTAGTTACTTCGTTTGTAAGACGCGAGACCTCGTCGTCCTTGAGCCGAGAGACCTGTGAAACAAGTGAGTGCCAAGAGATCGAGACAACTAAACCGAAACGAAATGGGAGCTCGCCGTCGCAAACACGAACGACTCAGATACGCAGCGGCGTGCGCCGACGAGAGAAGCAGTGTGCGCCCAATTGAGAGTTCGACCTTGGCCGATTGACGTCTTGTCATGAGCGTCGTAAACGTCAAGGCTATCCAAGTCGGCTTTGGCCTGTGTCATCGTGCTGTTAACGTTGCCGAAATCGCCGTCTGTATCTATCTAACCCGTGTTCGTCGTCGTCTGCTTCGTCTGGCTCTATTTCTAGGGCCGGCCTTCAAGGATGTTGCTCGCGACATCTAGGTAAGTCATGGCACTGTTAATCCTGTATGTTCGATTGGCGCTGACTTACCTCCACGCTATTTAGGCCGTTGGGGAGAGGTACGCCGTCTCCCTACCTCTCTCTTTCTCTCTCTCTCTCTCTCTCGCGCGCGCGAGCACTAGGTGTACTCATTCCTTCCTTTCCCCCCTACTTTCGTCTTTCTCTTCTCCCCTTCCTTCCATTCCATTGCTCCAACATCGAGACATCATTTTTCATCTATAACCCACGCCGCGCAGGCTGACGGGGCTGAGCATAGTGTTCTCCAGCTGCCAGAAGAAAACATCTTCCTCAACCTCGCTGGCATCATCCTTGTCGTGCGCACTGAGTACTCGGCAACGAACGATAAGCTTCTCCATATTATCCTCACTCCAAATGACGAAGATGTCGTTTTCGAAGCATTCAGATATACGTCCAGCGACGTACGCCATGGTAAGCTTGCGATCAATCATTTTGACTCGGTCGAGCTCTAAACGTAAGAGCCAAGGCGATTTAAGGTGCAGCTTGCTGGGTATCTCCTCGTCCGGGATCGCGAAGAAAGATTCGACGAATACTACGTCGTCTTCGATGATGGTAGAGGAAGGGTCGGGATCGTACCAAATTTCGACAGCGGCCGTGGCGGTACGAAGAGTCGTGTAAGCGAGCTCCTGTTGGACGTTCTTCGCAATGTATTGATTCTTTGAGATTTCGGGCTCCAAGTACACCGATAACGAAGGAGTCTTGATATTATTAGCGACGTTGATGATTTCCTTCAGGCGCGGTGCACCGAGGGTGACGTTTTTACTCGAGACACCGGCATAATGGTATTGAGTGTCATTTGAGTGGCGATTCACCGATAGACTGGACAGCAAGGGTGCCACACATCTCACCGTGATTCGCAATGAACTGGTTGAACTTCGCCTCGACTTCGCCTCCGAGACGCGAACATAACGCGAAGATGCATGCTGAAGTTGAGGGTGGCGTTGGTCCGCGCCTCGCGACTCAAGGCGTCATCGCCACGAACGACGATGAGGCGCTTCACGAGGTCTCTTACGGCGTCGACGATATAGGCTGGTTCGAGATCGCTTGGTTTCCGTCGGTCAATGTCGAAGATCTGGCCAAGCATTCTGCACGATTCGGTTGAGATTGACGGGGAGGCACTGGGCCGAGCCAGGAACTGCTCGAGGGAAAACGAATTCGCGCAAGAGTTTCCTGTCTACGCGGAGTCGAGCAAACTCTTCGTCTAGCTTCGCCTGCAGCTTCAGGAAGGAGTCGTCGACTCCGACCTGCAGGACGCCTAGCAGGAAACCTCCAGTGGGATCAACGACGTCGACGTGGTAATCATGCTTGAATCGAACAAGGCCGACACCGAAGGTCGCGATGTTCTGCTTTTCAATAAGGGCGCCGTCCATGCCATCCTCTCCATAGACGAACTGGATGAGATCACCGAAGGAATTTCTGACGGTCCCATTGTAGCGGACCTGAACATCCTCCAAGGCCTTCACGAGACGACGCTGGGTGTAACCCGTTTCGGCAGTCTTAACACAGTGTCGATGAGACCCTCGCGACCAGCCATGGCGTGGAAGAACTCCTGGGGTGTAGCCCCCGAAGATACGAGTTTTTGACGAAGCCCCTTGCTTCAGGACTGAAATAGCCCCCCGGGAAGTAAGGAAGCGTGCGATGACGGAAGCCGAACGGTATACGTCACGTCTCTACACTCTGTTGCCCCACTCAAGCCGACATCTGGGAGATGTTGATGAACGAACCCTTCGAACTGGCGACCACCATCTGTTTAATGTTGTTGTCCTCCTTCAAGTTCTTCTGCGCGTACTGACTAGACGTGTCATGGGCCAAGTTGAGTTGCCGCTCGACTTGACTTTCGAATGATTCACGGAATGTCATACCGGGAGCGGCCTTGGGCTCATCGATAGTTGCTCGCTCCCTGATGGCTGCGACTTCGGCCTTGTGGCTAGCGATAGTTTGTGTGATGAACGCCATGGTCTTAGCGTCGCCGATGGTGTCGCCGATGCCACTACTGAACCCGTTGGGAAAAAGCCAGTAATTCACGACCTTCTGCAATCCAGAAAACAGCGCGCACGCACCCTCGGGGCCCTTCTCGCGGAAGATGACGCGGACGAGACCGCCTTGAGAAGTACCGACTGTCTTCTCAACTATCCCCCAGATGATCTCCCCATTTTCAGTGCACATGCCGTCGTCGAAATGGGACTCGACGATTTGGGTTCCGCTGCGAGGATCTGCTGGCGAACCCATAAGAGGATGTTCTGGACGGTATTCCAGTCGATGAACGTGCCTCGCAGCGTGAGCTTGCGTCTGCCACAAAGGGTATCTTGCACGATCCCCGTGACTTGGCTTGTCTGTGTCCCCCAGTGCTCTCTTGGTTCCGCGTCTATCTTCTCATTCGAGTCCGTGCCTGCGCGTCTGCGGTCGTCTCTCCGCCTGCGTCCTTGTGCTCGTGCTTATAATCGTCTTCGTCATTTCGTCGGCTTTGAGCCTGCACGTCTCTCTGCGGGCTCCTCGTTGGGTGTACGCTGGTGTTGGTGTTGATGTTCACCGTCACGGGGGAGTTGGGTATGGCGCCGTGGCACTGGAGGGGGCACCCCGTCAGTGGCTGATGCTCAGCCGTGTTGTGGACGTTGGGCAGGTGTTTGAGGCCGTTGGGGGTAATGTTGGGTGAGCGCTGGGGCTTTTGGCTTATCGTAGTAGATGGGATCGAGGTTGTAGCGGTGGAGGGTAGCGGTCGTTTGGATGCCATTTTGGTACGTGGACTTGATTTGGGTGATACAGTCCTTGGTGGAGGGGTAGTCGGAGTTAGTGTAGTCGCGGTAACTGGAGTTGATGGAAGAGCCTTCGCAGGCGTTTGGGAGTGGATGCAAGATGGGCGAGGTTGAAACGTTGAGTCTGGAGTGGAAGCCGCCGTGATAGTCGATGACGTGGCATGCGAACTTGAGGGAGATCAAGATCTTGAGCGAAGGCCTCAGAGGTAGACGTGAGGGGGGGGGACAAGTTGAGGGCGGGCGAAGTGGGCGAATAAGTTGGATAGGTCGCTCTGCGACTGCGGTCGTAGAGGGGGGAGGTATTGAACGTAGATCTCGGACGGCGATATTGCGCCAATGAATGGAGATTGAGGTACGAAGCTGGGTGAGGTCAGAGAGTACGTGCTTGACAAACTGGGGCCGTACATAGCGCCGCCAGGTGACATGCTGCCTTCCCGATGGTCTTTGGGCAAATGGCATGTACTGGACGTTGGCGGCGCCCTCGATACCGTTGACGGTGGGAGGAGGAAACACTGCCTGCTCGGCCATGAAGATGCCATCTTGTCATGTCCTACTGCTCCTCTCCACTCCTCTCCTCGCGCTCGACGCTCGCCGCTTGACGCCTCCTGCGCACGTCCACAGCCTCACCTCTGCGCCCCGCATTTGCGCAAGTCGTCCCGCCGTCCCCGCCACCTCATGCATGCGTCTCATATCCCCTTCTCTCCCCAGCCGCACCAGCCGCCGCTTGGCTTCTACGAGATTGTCGTCGTCACCGGGTGGGCCTTTGAAGGAGTCTGCGCGGGTGAAACGTGGGGGTCGGCGGTCCTGGAAGTTGTGCATGAGAATGGTGGAGCGTTGGAGGGCAAGGATGTCATGAAGGGCTACAGGGATGTGGGGGATAAAGGAGTTGTGCTGCTAGAAGGTGAGTCTTGACATCCTCATGGAGGATGCACGTATTTACCTTGCACTTCCGTCTTGTTCAGCGAGTCCTCTCTGCTCCTTCTCGTGACCTCATCACTGCCTTCCCTTGTCGTCGTGCTACTCCTTGCAGAGTGGCACGTACCTCGGCCATATGCCGTTCACGTCGCCTTGTCGCCAGCGCTGGGGACCCTTGGTGGCCGTTCAAAGAGTAGTGGCGCGGAAGAGAGCCTTGCGCGACTATCGCTGTCAACGGTGTTGGAATGGAGCACGAGATGGCGGGCTATTGACAACACCGTTGTGCTCTCTATGTTCCCGCTCGATGCTTGCTGCCCGTGCCAGTACACGCCTCGTACTATATCCGTATAATCCCCTATGGAACCATGCACCGCGAGCCTTGCGCAATGCCAACCTCGTGGACCCGAGTTCGACGCGCCTCCGTGTTCGTACACGTAGGCCGTTTGAATTTCGCGTGATCCGAGTGTCAGAGTCGCTGTGAGCTCTGCAAAATGACTGAGCGCTGAGTGCTGAGGTCTGAGGTCTAAGGGTGTGAGCACGACACGTCAGCTCGGGCACGCAAATATGAATGAAAGACTTACTGACTCGCCTCGCACCCTGGCTCAATTGCGAGCGAACGAGCAAACGTGCGATGGCCCTTGCTCGTCTACGCCTGGCCATTGGTGTGCCTCCGTGGACTTGTTACCTGGACAATAAAGCTTCCGCGTCGACACGGAGGGAGAATGGGGGTGAAGAGCACTCTCGCGCACGCAATGCTCTATGCTCGATTCAAGCTGCGCTCCAAGGTTCGCCATCTTCTTCTTCTTCTTCGTCTTCAGGTATCGTGTTTCCTCTCGACCACCCTTCGTCTTCCATCCAGGTCCTTCCTTCTCTCCGTCCCAGTTGCCAATCCTCGGCGTTCCACGGCGTTGACAACGCCAACATCTCGCTTGATCTCCATGGTACGTTCTCCCTTCGTTCTCCTCCGACTTTCGTACCTGATTCACTTTCTCCTCCGTTCCCTTTCTGCGCCTTCCCTCCCTCTCCACCCCTCCTTCCCCGTTCTTTCCTTCCTTCCTTCCTCCTCCTCCTCGCTCTCGTTCTCTTCCTCGTTCTTTTACTCTCTCCCTCCTCCTTCTGTTTCACAGATCGAACGCCTTGCCCGGCATCGGCATCCCCATCGCGCTCACACCAGCCTCGTCTACCCTGCTCGCACTCAGGTAAGCCTGTCCTCCCCGCTCTCGCCTTCGTCCTCGTCCCTGTTCCCTCTTGCATTCTCGCTCTCGCTCTCTTGCTCATTCTCGTTCCCCTTGCAGTCACCCACTAATCAAACAACTCCCCAGTCCTCTTTCGCAGCCTACAGCCGCGGACACCCGCAATGCCGTCGATAGTCCCCGCCTTGGACACAGACTCGCAGTGACAGTCGATCGAGGCGCATGGCGCACGGCGAACGGGATCATTCGCGTCGACGGAGCGCTTTTTTGCATCCTCTCCCAGCATTTCGCGCTCGTGTGCCCACTTGTTCGTTCTCTACTTCTCCCAGTTCGTCTGCCCTTCCCTTCTTCACTCATCTCTCGTCCCCTCTCGTTCTCACTCCCCCATTTGCAGACCCCGCTACATAGAGCCCCGCTATCGACTCATCGATGCTGGCACCGGGGGACGGGGAATTGCGAGGTGGTGAGGTGGTGGTGCCGTCGTGCTGGAGAAGAAGGCGGGAGCAGCCGTCGACGGGGCATGCATCTCCGCTAGAAGTATCATTTTTCATTCCGCCAGCATATGTAGAATACCATCTTTTGTAGTATCTTGAATACCTTATAGTCCATTTGTTTTATATACGTACTGTATGTGTTTGTCTAGTAGCTACAATAACTACAAGTGATGTATAACACACAAACGACAATGGTTTTACAGGCATCGCATTTTGAGCGTGACAGATTGTGACGATCATGACTGTGACTAACGTCAAAGGCCTTGAAGCTTTGAAGGCTGTCGCTGTCGCCTTCGCCTTCCATGACGCCTTCTCAACGCAGCCTGACTCCGCCTCACAGGCTAGACTATGTGCCTCCAGATGAAGACCGCCTACTGAGCGCCCTTGTTTCCGCAAATAAGCGCAAAAGGATCGCATCTTCTGACCCAGGTCCATCCATCTTCCTGGCCGAACGCAGTCCAACCCCTCCTGTGCGGCAAAACTTCATTCTCGCCACACCAGAAGGTAGTGCTTCTCCCACAGAATCGGCTGCCTCTGCAAGTAAACGGCCTAAGCGGGACGAATCACACGATGACGCTCCTTACAGCCCAAGGGACGAACGGCCTCTCGCTGCCACGGAAACCACACCCCCAAAACGCGCCATCAAATCCCTATCCATTGCGTCTTCTCTTAAAAGTAGGGCGCGATCCATTATCAACCGTTCCTTAAACATCCAAGTCTCCCCGTCCATCAAGGTGAACCAAGCCAGCGTACAAAACTACACGCAGCGACACCGGTTCTGCGTAGTCACCCGCTTCTCCGATGAGATGGAGGTCGTACAGCTTTCTCATGTGGTACCAAGGTCGTCTAAGAATGATATGGTAAGCCATTTTTGTGCGCGCATGAATAGGAAGGACTCAACTTCTGCTATAATAGCTCACTAAATTGGAGTGGTGCTGGGAGATGCCATACTACACGCTCAATCTGAACTCTACGAAGAACCTCCAGACTTGTGAGTCTTAGTCTAAGGTCGTCACACCGTTCTCATTTTCATTTCAGTGACTACATCACTACATACGTGGTTCGACTACGAAACTCGTGGATGGTTATGGCTTCCGTTCGACTCGGATATTGTCCGTCAACTTGAAAGGGCATATCTGGATGGTGACGCCCCTCCCCGTTGTGACCCCAACACAGTGCGCATATCGTTTGACCTTGAGCCCACATGACTCACACAATATCCCAGCTTTATGGCAACCAAACTGTCTTCAAGTATCGTTTTGTCGCGTCTCGTAGCATGGAGAACTATCTCGGAGTCCGGTCATATTCCGGCACATACCCTTCGCCTGATCATAATCTCCTTAAGCAGCATTACTACCCCTTCAAGGACCTCCCGTCTGTAAACCTGACCATCTTCCCCCATTTTGCTCTGGTCCACGCCGGCATGAAGCTGGAACAGATTTTTCGTGACCAGCCTGTGGACAATTCCACCATTCACTCACAGTTTTCTATGTCGGAAATGGAGGCCGGAACAATGTTGGCCTGCTACAAGGTCTATCGACGGTGGATGGACACCACCCCAGACGCTTCGTTCATCACCAGCCTAGATTTATCGAAGGCCGTGAATAATTCGCTTGGGTCATCTACCCAGTCTGGCCCCTCACACGCTTCCCACCACTCGTACAATACTCGCGGTAGTGCTTGTAGTGACAACACTCGTAGCGACGCCCCCGCCAAATCCTGTAATGCTCGAAAGCAGCACAGCGATGCACTGGATAACATACCCTTCAGCAACTCAGTATCCTACCCAGATGCGCCAGCTGACTTCGCCGACAAGGACAATGATTTGGACATGGGTCCTAATGACTCTATCTCCTGCGCTTCTGAGCCAGCTGGTCGCGTCAACGAGGATAGTACGGATGACGTTGAGGACGATGACGAGCTAGAATTCTGCAGCTTCGCCGACGATCCAAGAGATATCATAGCAAATGTAAGGGCGTGGTTGAAGACTGTCCGGGAAGGCAGTCCTGCGGAGCCTAGGATAGATAGCAGTTCTGCTGGTCCCCTTTCGGACCATAGCGCTGGCGAGCATACTCTCGTTGATGCCCTCAACCAAAAGAACGGCCTACTTGGAGATGGCGACATCGAGGGCGGAAAAGTGGACAGTGGGCCCAACGGAATGGATATTCAGCGCCGCGTTGCTGCTTCATCATGCTCTCTGCCTTTCTTTACTGTTCGTTAATACTTCTCCCTGTATGTACATAAACCATCACATGTACTTGAAGTCCAACTCTCGCTGTTTACGTACCCGATATCTGAACCCTCAAGGCCTCAGGGCTTCATACTCCCAGCCCCCTGCATGCTTATCTGTCGACATGTAGCATATTCTCAGGCCTTCGAACTGCTCTCCCATCAACACGTTCATACTACTAACTTAAACAAGTCCTTCACCAACTCTTCAGATACCATTAATTCAACAATACCGGATCCCGGAGCAGACTGTCTCTCTGCTCAGATGCGCACTTTGGATTCCGACCTATTCGGCTCGTCGTCTGACGTGCAATCGTACAGGCAGACAGCTTCTCCGGACTATTGCCTCGTTTTATCGCGCCTGTTTGTCTGCTAGCCGTGTGCACTGCGGCCACACGCGCCCAATATCCGCCATGCTTTGATCTCTCGCCTCTACCGTAGCTCGCCCCTCTCTCCGACATCGTTCAAACCGAGTCTCTCCAGCGATGCATTGCGCTCATTAGCATGGAAAAGTGGATCATGGATCATCTCAAGGACCTCGGTGCGTACAAGTGGTCCTTCAACTTCGCATATCATCACCTCTGTCTCGATTTCTTTTCCGTAGACGAAGCACTGCCGCTGCCGCGTTCTGAAAGCATACGACATTTCTACGCCGAGCTCATTGTGTGAAGCCTCTCGCTGTCTCTGCAGCTCTACTGCACCACAGGCAACGCTCCAAGTTCCCTTGAATGACATTCACCACAGCAGGAACGCGAGTGGGTAAGCTAGTGAGCCTTATTCTCCTTCATAAGCGTACTATTCAGTCGTCACCTTCATCAGCCGCCTCCGCTAGGAAATGAACTCTGGCGGACACCGATTGCCTAATTAGGCCCAGGCCTCTCGCACTATCCGCATGCACTGGATTTCTCGCCTTTATCGATGTGCTCGAGGCAGGGATGTCGATCAAAGTATGCTTCTACAGCGCGATTTGCGCCTCAAGAGGCTCTTATCATCATCGTATCCGTACTCCGCCGGCTTCGTGGCTTGGACTCCTTGCAGCGATCATCTCCCCAGCTTCCCCTGGCCATTCTCAACGTGGAGCGCTGGCAGAGTTTGGTGGCCGCCTCCTCAACATGGATTCTCCCCATGACTTGACATCTGCGTTTAGATCATAATTGATGATCATCTCCGCTTCTTCAAGTTACGGCGCAACTCATCGCGACTGCGTTGTTCCTTCTCGACGATCCGAGGCCAGATGATGATGATGATGGGTACGTGTTTCTTTTCTTTTGCTTCTCGCAGCGCCTTCGCCTCACACATTTACGCATCTGTGCAGTAACTTCCTTCCCTTCAAACCAATGTCCGACAATCCTCCCCCTCCGACGCCGAACGAACAGCTGCGCGAACGGTTCTATCCAACGCACAATGAACATCTCCACTCCATGCGCAGCGAGCAGTCCTATCCGACGTGCGGTCAGCAGTTCCACCCACCGTGCGGTCAGCCGTTCCAGCACCCGGCACACAGCCAGCCGTTTCAACGCCCAGCGCGTGGTCAGCAGTTCCATCCAACACACGGTCAGCAGTTCCACCCAGCGCACGGGGAATACGCCACACCGTTGCTTCTGGACCATCAGCAACTTCAGAGTGTTCAGTTCACGGCGACGAAGATACTGATTGAGGCCTTTGCCTCTGACACCCTCTCGTGCGTCGCTTCTGCTTTGGTTGATCCTTTGCTTACACCTTGACTTTCTAGCTCGCTAAATGACGAGGTCTTACGCCACCGCGCCGAATACCATCTCAGATGGCACCTCAATGCACTCGACATGGCACAAGCTCATATCGTTGTCTCGCAGACATGATGCCTGGTCCTGGTCAGTTTCTTGTCTCTCCCCTTTCTGTTTTTGTGGATCCTCACAGCATGCCGCAAAGTCGCACATAGAGGAAGCGTGCACATCGATCACCATCCGCTTCGCCGTCCTTGGTGTCGCCCTTGGTGTGTCCCTCCATCGCCTCTTCTCTGGTTTGTTGCCTTACCTCCGTGTCCCCCCTTCTCTAGGGCCTATACACCGCTATCTACAGAATTGATCATACATTTTTCTTCGACGCCGTCCAAGCCTGTCGACACTGATAGTTACATTACATACCACATGTGTGCCCTGTCTCTACTTGTCTAGTCAATGACACTTGTTTTTCCCCCTCACCCTCACTCTTCCACCATGTGTGCATCCACTGCCACTGAGCCCTCTCCTCCATCGTGTCCGTTTGTACCTTCGTTTGTATGCATGTTGATTCGGGCGTGCATGGCCACCTTGTTCCTCGGTGCCTTGAAGTTGACAGTGTATGGATTGCGCCGTTTCAAACGTTTCAGTTGCGCAGGAAGTGTAGTGTCGATTAAGGTCCTTGCGGTTGTTGCATCCTAGAGTAGTTGCGACATAAAATGCTTGTAACTGAATCGTGGCCCTGACATACCGTTGTCAAATTCTCATCCGGCAAGGTCATGCTTCGAAGGATTAACTTGACTGTGAAGTTCCCCTTTATTTGAATGCACATCATAGACACTTGGATCTCCACAATATCTCCGATCTGGAAGACAATTGGGGCAGTGGGAGTGTACCTATGTGGATGTTAGTAGTAACTGTATTTTTTCTGAGGCACGAACTTGCCTCTTTTCACCATCGCCGTCGGTCAATATGTAATAGTTGACCGAGTTGTCCTCCGTGTGCAGATATTTCGACCGATCGACCTTTGCGAGAGTTCCCCAAGGGTCAAGCTCAGCGATTATGTTTACGGTCTCGAGGCCGGCGCACTGTTTGGCTGGTTTGAAGAAGCGATTCCTGGCTGATATGGTGAGGTGTTGGTCCACGGCTGTGTCACAATCTATTTACTGCTTGCCCAGGAACTCGGGAGTCGGAATAAGCTTTGCGTTTGGAGTATACCTGCTGAACATTGAGTACACGCGACGGCTATTCTCAACTGTCTGCTCGAAATATTTCAAGCCCATTGATCCAGTGAGCGTAATGCTCTGTCGAACGTGCACCAGGCGTTTCAGATCGTCCGGACGACTACGTAGATTGCGTTAAAGGCTCGCGACTGAGAGCGGCCATTTGACTCACCTCGACCTAACTTCAAAGGGCGGGGGGTTGATCTTGCACACAATCTCTTGGAGTGCAGCTGTGGCTTCTTTCGTTTCCCCTGTTTCCTCGTTGCGTTGTGTTAACCTTGACGTCGCATCTCCGTCTTGCCTGGATATGCAGAGACCAAAGGTCCGGGTAATGAAGTCTGCATTCGTAGCAACGGAGGAAAACGGAAAGAAAAGAGAATAAAACACGACAAGAATCGGTGAGAGGATATGGGGAGGGGAATGTGTACCTTGGGTGGGCCCAGTACTTAACCGCGTCGGATCGTGACCCCAAAGTGTATTTGTGGCTGGAAATATGCGTAACATTCGCATCTTGGAGAACGAGATCGTTCCTGTGAGGGGCGATGCATAGGAATGTACTTGGGGGGCAGGAATCAGTCGTATAGTCGTGCGATGGGGCGAGTGAGGTGAGGGGACGTGGAGCGGAGCGCCGCTGGTAGCATACCAACCAAAGTCGTGTTCAATCCCATCCCGCGGCGTCCGACTCGCCGTCCCATCCTCTGCTACTAGTCCCATACACTCGTACTCTCGCGTACACTGCTGGCGTTGGCTGGAGGCTACAGCTTGTTACGTGCAAAACCCCTGATCTTCGGTGTGGTGGAATGATAGCTCGCGCGAGGACGGCACACGCAAGTCGTGGGTTGTCGTAGAGGGACAAAGTCGAACTGGAGGACAAGAACGAGCACAAGCAGATGTCGAACAAATGAGGGGCCCTGTGCTTTGCCTCGCCTAATCTAGGAGTTAGGAATTCACTGGAGCAAGTTCAAGAGAACAAAAATAAAGATACACTATATATTAACACAAGGTAACTACGTTGACAAGAAGTTGTTGTCCTGGGTCCAGGAAAGTATGGATGTGAGGGGTCGTCAAGAATAGTTGTGTCGAGAACGACGCGGAGAACACAAGTGTTGAAGTTTAGCGTCTGTTTTAGGAGCAATCAAGTGTGCGTTTGATTTGAATTTGAGCTGAGTGGTATTGATATATATGTTATGATTGGTTAATGTCGTTACCTTTTCCTGGACTTCTATGCTAGTCTCGCTGCTCACCCTCAAATCCTCGCTCCTGATTCTCGAGCATCCCCATCAATCCCGTATTTCCTTACGTGCTGGTAGCGCCGCGCCTGCACCCGGCACATCTCGTACATCTTCCACCTGTCGCCTAATTCAATCGCGAGCAGATTCATGCACTGCGGTCCGGCGCAGGCCGAGAGCAGTTGCTTGGTGGTGATGGGGACTCGGGGTGCGTAAGAAAGGGTGGGTGGTGAGGGAGGGGGGACAGGGATCAGTGTCGGTGTTGGCGCGGGTGCCGGTGTAGGAGTCGTTGCGAGAGAGTGAGGTGAGTCGGCCGCCTCTTCGGTTGGGAGATACCAGAGCAGGGACGTCGGCTGATGAGACGGGCGTAGAAGGCGTAGAAATGGGAGGAAAGTCGGTGTTTGGTTGCGGCGAAGACATAAGCGGGAGTAGCGACTTGAGGGAGAGGCCAGAAGAAACCTTGATACAAATTTTGAATCCCCTGGAGGATTTCTTAAGATCATCAGCGGGAGGTCCTTCAACGCTCGCTGCGCCGTCATCCTCTGCCTTCATACTATCCTTATTGACCCCAGGTTCGTGTTCTGCCACGTCCTTTGACTCTCTTGTATTCTCGAGCGCGTCGCCACCATAAGTAGTGGCGCTGGTGGGATCGCAACCGCCAGCACCAGCTTGACTGCTCTTACACCTCCTCCGGGAGGTCGACGGGTGGGACATAACCGACGGGCACCATTCCTCGTATGTCATATTTTCCGTCGCTGATACTGGTGCCAGTGGTGCTCGAGTCTCTGCGCACGCTGTCCTGTGCAGCGTTTGCGCTTGATCCACCTGTTTCCTTTGCGCTTGCGCTTCGAGGGGCTGGCGCTGGCGGAGGCGGGGGCGGAAGCAGTTGAGGAGGGAGGAGGCCTCGGTGGGAAGCTCGGCTGGAGAAGAGGAAGGGGTGGTTGTGAGTAAGGATGAAGCGCGGAAGGAGAAGGCACGTAGAGAAAGAACAAAGGGAGAAGGGAGAGAAGAGGAGAGGATGTGAGGGTAACGTACCAGATTTGTGGTGTGCGCACTAGGAGTGGGTGAGCCTCCGTCCGGGTACGAAACATCCATTAACAAATCCTCCTTGCCCTCACGGTTGCCATTCTCCAGCTCTTCTGCGTGCTCGAATACCATCAGTATATCTGTATTGCAGGACGGTACCGCGCCAGTGTTGGACCTCTCCTCGCCATGGCCGGTCGATTCGCTGTTAGTGAAAGCAGGGGGGGGGAGGGGAAGAATAAGGGAGGGGAAGAATAAGGGAGGGGAAGAATGGGGGAGGGGAAGAATGGGGGAGGGCGTATTTTCGTCGGGATACGCGATATCGAGGGCGTCCAAGTCGATATCAATGTCTTCGTAGTCTTCTTCGCCGTCGATATCCATCGCTTCAGGGCCTCCAGCGACTTTGAAACCGAGGTCGGCGTTCAGGGAAGGATTCTGCGTATCAGCGGGGTCGTCGGTGAGGAGGATCGTAACTGAAAATTGCCGTCGTTGATGGGGTGCAGGTGATGATCCATGAGCGAGTCAGACTCTATGGAAAGCATGGGGGCGTCAGAGGGTTCTCCTTTCGGAGCCTGAGGTGGCGGAGGGATGCCCAAGGTAGAGGCAGCCCCATCGACATGATTGGATACCCAGCACGCGTCTACCTTTCCTGTCTCTTGCTGCGCTCCCGCCTCTGCGTTCGAAGCGACTACGAACGGGCTCGTGGATTTTGGAAGCGGTTTCGCTAGTGTAGGGGGCAGAATCTATTTCTCGCAATTCTGCCGGCAGAATGCAGAACGGCATCTGCCAGGGGTGGCAAACTGGCAGATCTCACGGCAGATTACAACGCATACACTGATAGCTATCACTGATTTGGCGCCGATAACTGCGATAATATAACACCTCCAGTGCCCCCATCCTACTGCAATAACTCCTCCACGCTCCATCCTTCGTGCTCCACAAACTTATGAACATCGGTTACGACAATCTCTTCATTGTAGGGGACAGGGGCTGCCCCTTTCTCAATGTTGGCCAACTCGGCAAAGCTGTATACCTTTCCTTCAAGTATTTCCTCGCCGTTCGGATCAGCCGTCATCGCTCCTTCGCGAGTAATGTTCCCATATACCACATCAAGTTCTTCAGTCACATCCTCAAAACCCAAGTGTCCCTCATCCACTACCTGGGCAGGATTGAGGAGGGGTGAGTCCAAGCGGGAAACTTGGGCAAGCATTATAGTCGACGAGATGCTTGATAAGGCGATTATCGCGACCTTCTATTTCCGCGGGGTCTTCACAGTGAACGCATGTCCAAAAATGGCGATTGGTTTTGTTGTCGGCTGAGCGAGTACACAAGAAATTGTTCGTGATAATGGGTAGCTGACCTCGGCATTTGGAAGACATGGGGGAAAGGTAATTTAGAAGGTTTTGAATGTTCCCGCAGTGTGATTGTCGTTGAAATTTGTTGCAAGTGGAGCTCTAGGGCAAGCCGGCACATAGCAGAATGACCGAGAACATTAGAGAATCTCATGCTCAGTAGTTACTTGACTTAGCATTGACACCAGTAGTTAGTAGAATATTCTGGTAGTTATTTCACTCATGTATTTAAGGCTGCTGTAGCAGCCTGTAGGTAGTATAATCATATCATTTTATTCTACTGCGCACAACAAAATTGACTATATATTAGCTAAATAATTTCCACTAATTCTGCCAGCTATTGCCACCCCCTGAATCACCCCCTTCCCTTTTTGCCTGGTGATTGCCATTCTGCCGCACGGCAGGGCAGAACAGCAGATTTCTGCCAACAACACTAGGTTTCGCCTTCCTCTCGTCGCGTCGAACACCACGCGGCGATCCGATCTTCAGCGTCTGTGGCAGCTGTATCTCTTCCTCTTCCAGCTCCTCCTCCTCTTCCTCCGGAGATGATGGGTCGTCTCGCCCGTGTCGCGCTGAAGCCTTGCATCTAAGCGCCAGATGTGAGGATTTACTGTCCGAGGTCGACTTCAGGTTCGAGGCACGAGGGAGGGCTTTTACGCTTCAGACTGGGCGGAAGTGACCCATCCATTTCCTTTGGAACATCCCCTAGAACCCAGCCCGACGTGGGAAGGGCATAAGTGCCCTCTCTGCCTCCAGTGGGTCCTTTTCGTGTTCTGGTATCGGTATCGATTCACGTCTAGGGAGTGGGTTCGACGGCGAACCTGGCTTAGATGGCGGAGGGGGCTAGAATTCCAGCATCTGGAATAGAAGACATACGGATGTGAGTATATGCTCGACAACAACGTCCACAATGAACGACGAACTCACCTCAACGTCTTCCATGCCTCCGCTTCCAGTCCTTGCTCCGTCATCCGAGTGGACCTCGTCAATGTCGCGCCTCCTCGCAGCAAGATTGCGCTGGCGAACAAGCCTCGCTGCCATGAGCTGCTTCGCCGATTTCCGCCCTCTTCCTCTTCGGGGACGGCGCTGTCGATGCCGTTGCTTGAACCTGGGCCCCGCACCTCCATCTGCATTGCGTGGTCTCTTCCTCGACCCCGAGCGCACCCTCTCCCACTACCGCGACTTGATCGCTTGACACCATCACCTTTCTTCAGGCGTTCCCAAGCAGCCATTTGCGCGCGCAGGTCGATCCCGCTGAGGAAGCCAAACCCCTCATCCCCTTCCTGTCCGGTCTAGCTGTCGTTCTCCCTCGTCTCCCTCTCCCTCGTCTCCCTCTTCTTCGACTCTGAAATACCGGACAAGCCTCGTGGTAGCGGTGCTGGCGATTCCGATCCACTCTGTTCAGAGTTAGAGTCCGAATCCGACGCCCTACCTCACATGGGGCGTGTGCGTATGGATTTTGAGCGTGTGGGGTGTATTCAGCCTATGCGCGAGGAGCGATATCCTTGGCAATGGGACACGCGACGATTGGCGATTGGCGTCGGGAGTGGGCAGCATCGCTTGATAGACTTGTGATAGTAGACCTGGCGCTGGCCATCGACGTAGATAGAGATCTAGACGACCTGGAGCTCCTATCTGACGATAATCCCAACATCTGAGACAGAGAAGATGGCGGCGTCGCTCTGCGTCGACGGCTGTTCAGTTGGACATATTGACATTCCATTCTTGTATTGTATTGAGACTCACGGTTACTCCGAGATTGATAACACAGTTCGAACTGCGTGCGCGCGCCCTTCTCTACCTTCCTTTCGCCCTCTTCACTACGAAACCTTGCAGACGAGCAGATGTCGCAGAGGGGCAGATGGTTCGAATCAAGCTATTGACGTTGAGACCCTCGACTGTCTTGTGAAACGATCAGAAGGACACCGTAGCCGCGATTAGATAGTGCGAGTACCTCCGCCAGTGGGCGTGGGCGAAGGAAGAGCACAACCTACGCGTCGACCCGGAGAATGGTGGACGGGGAGAGTATGTTTCCGATAAGGACGAGAGAAAATGAAGGTTATGGGCGCCTATAACCTCTCTATCTCAAACCCACCACACCTCATACTGACCGTGGTTTATGCCAGCGAAAGGATAAAATAAGATAAGATGGTGCGTTGTTCGGGATGATTCAAGTCGTCTGAGACGCAGATGTCGCATGTTGAGAGATGAGATCGCCTTAGACTTGTTGGTCAGTTTGGAGAGGCTGTTGATTGGAAAGGCACGATTGTGAGTATCTTCACCCGTGGGATGTTCATTTCACTCGTTTAACAATAGAAAGGACCAAGGAATCCACTATACCATCACGCCAATACCCTACAATATTTCTGCGCGCTCACGGGGAGAAGTATCACCCCCTCCCATTCCGAAACTATTGGAGTGTGCATTCTTTTTCAGCGTCGACTTCCTAGATTTCTGACGAAATAATCTTCAGACAACTACGGGAATCTCGTGTCCATGACAAATCTTTCTACGAAGCAATGGCCCCCGACTGCTCCGTGGAATACGTTTGACGTTGCGATCGCGATCGATTGCACGAGTCTCGGAGAATTAAATAACCTTACTCGCCTACTCACCCTCTATTCCCAGTTGCATGAATATATTGTATCACAACTACTGCGATAACGAAGCTACCATGGTTTCGCTTTCATCAATTATGGTGATTCGTGGAGGGAGCTTGCTGAGCAAAAATGCGTGCTCGAACAGACATGGAGTCCTTTGTGGATGAAGACGCAATCATACCAACCAGCTTGATATTAGCAAATGCGCAGCTCGGCCAAAATGGCCATGCTGGGGATGCCCCGAGTTGAGGTGGGTGCTCTGAGAGTTGCATATAGCCCTCTGGAATTTGTCTGGATTCCGAGGGAAGTAGAACATAATTGACCAACGATTTACATGGATGTGTCGTGGTCTCTGCGGACTTTGGAGGCGAGGCAGGAGTAAACGAGCTCCTCGCGCGATGTCGACCAGCGGTGCTGGATTAATGCGGTGGACATCGGAGCAGTAGCTCGGCATCTCGAATCGCGTTTCTTTCGTTCCGGAGCACCCAGTGGTAGCGAGGAGGTTGGAGAGAATGCTTCGCCGTTATCAGCAACGGAGCGCGGACCTCGATGTGCAGAGACTCCGTACGGTTCTCCACCATCTACTTTCTGCAAAGGTAGCAAGTCAATCTATCACCTGAGGAAGCCGGCTGTTGTGGGCAACCATCGCTTTGAGTAACGGACACGGCAATCGTTGTATGCAGGAACTAAGAACTTTTCGGCATCGAAGACCTAATCGCGTCTTAAGTTGAGCGTTCGGGGAGCTGGGAGCAGACCGACTGAGTGAAGAGGGATACTGAGTCAGCAATCCTGCAGTTGAGTAAAGGGAGGGAGAGTCCTGACTTGACATCCTGCTGGTGGGGTTTTTACGATCTTGTTTACAAGCTGCCTGCAAAGCAGGCAGGAGTCGATATCACGAGATGCTGAGGAGCCCAGCTAAGACTCGCTCTCTGCTCGTTTGAGGCACTATGGTTTGAGGTACTATGCGTTAAGTATATCTCCACGAGGTTTTCAAAGCCATAGCTGAGTTCTACCAACGAGGCTACTTCATTAATCGGCGGGGGCCACAAGGCGAATGATATTTTCGACGTACCAGAACTTGAACCACAGCGCGACACTCGAATCAGCCAACGTATGGACGAGGGGAACCTTGCGCATTTCAACCATCCAATGTCCTTGGTTGAAGACGGAGAGGTTGGACGTGTACCCGCCTGCATGAGACGGAGGTCTGGGTTCCAGCATGAGTATTTGCAACAACTTGATTCCTGCGCGTCCACAGACGGTGAATTGTACTACAGAGGAGCCTACAAATTAGAATGCAGCTGGAGAGGAGCAGTAGTAAGTACGACACGGTTTGCAACGGTCCAGGAATCCCGGCTCCCACTATACTGGCAGCGTGGGGATGTTTGCGAAGCACAACCGGTTACTCCAAATCAACTGCAAAAGCAGTTAACAATGTCTAGCGGGACAGAGCTCACGACCATAGCGCAGCCACTATGAATGCCGGAAGGACGAGTTTTGTATCAAACCTGGAGTCCGAATCGGTAGCATTGCAAGAGTCCTATGGATGCTGGAAGTCGAAGAAGTTGATCCCATGGATTGCGAGTGACCCATCAAGAGATCGACGGGTTACCTAAGCTCTCGAAGTCAGACGGGAGTAATATATGCTTCGACGAAGGCGGCTTGAACAAAGTCCGGTGGGGGCACCAGAATGTGAAACATGAGTACTCGGTACATCGGCTGCTGGAAATCGGCGAATATTGCAGAGAGTAGCCGTAGCTAGTGGTTGACAACGTGTCTTTAGATCTTCCCGGAGAACGAGGAGAAGGGACACACTTGACTTGGAGGGACACAGTCGCGGGGAATACATACTACCGTACACATACTCTGCGTCGAGCTCCCCTCTCATCGCGTTGCGAAAATTACAGCCCGTCTATTGGGTAGCGTAGACCACGCGTTGATCGTGGTCGTAGAAGAGAGGTTCAATTGGTACTGGGAAGGAGGTCGTAAATAGGTAGGTCTTAAGGCTCCGAGCGTCTCGATACATGGTCCAGAATATTACATGTGATCCAGAATACTGACGATCATCTCTTTTCCTGAGAGTCCAGTTAAACCAGAATGCCTCGATTAGCCGACTAGGAGCGACGTAGACAGGGTATGTCGACCTCTTGCGCACCACGACTCAAGCCATGAGCCATGATCCAAGCCTGGGGGTGAATGAACGTCTTCGCGAGTTGGCTGACACGAGGTGATAAGAAGGTGGTGTTCTAGAGAGTTCGAGACGTGGTGATACTGTTTGTGTGACCTTTGGTACACCGGGAACATGTTGTAGCTCCCGTCACGATCGCACTGCAAGAGAAGACCACAAGCAACAGGATATATTCCATGAACAGACAATACAGAAATGCCGTGAATAAGCACGAAATTCAGCAGCTTGGGATCAGGATGGTTCATCCTTCAGCATCAGTCCAGTGGCTGTTTTCAACATCCAGATGTCATGCGCTGGCTGAATTTCCGCTCCAGCCGTCGCACCCTTCGCACGCGCGATATCGGGGTTGATATTATGGGGATAACATGCCTCACCTATGCGCCCGCCCCAGTCCCAGTCGACAAGGAGCACCGACCGCTCGCCCAGTCGCGCGCCGTTCCCAATATCCGCGTTGCGCACAAGAAGATTTACCGCGCGCACATCACCATGCACATATTCCTTGTGCAAGATATCGAGCCCTTTTTGCATATGATCGCGGATTGCGGCCAAATCGACGCCGCCTTGTGACTTCAGTGCTTCCAGTGTCGTATATTCGCCAGATACGTCATCCATAACGATCATAAACCAGTCGCCGACATTCTTGACGGCGAGTAGCTCTGGCGCATACCCAGCGTTGAACGTAGCTCCGTGCGCATCCTGTGAATATCGCAGCGAGAACTTGATGCAGATGGGGGCCTTCGTGTCGTCGCGTCGGGCGTGATAGACACGTTTGTCAGGCTCACCAGAGACGTAGGTAAAAGCCACTTGGCTGCCATCCTTATCGGAGAAGAAGGTGCGTGGATAAGGGAATTGGACCTGGAATCCCGTGTCTTGAACGAGGGCGGGGTACCGTTCCCTTAAACTGTGACAGGCGATGCGCAGGCCAGCTACGATGCGTGCACCGGCATCGATTTCGTTCTGGTTCGTCTGGTGCGCGTGGAGAGCGATGCATGCAATCTGCTCCGCAGCAGGTTGCCCTTGAGGGCCAGCAGCCGTTCCAACAAGAACACTCAAGTAGGGTCCTAGAATATGCACGGTCAGAAAGTTGCAAAGTTACAAATTTGATTGATTGAAAGTGCTCACCAAATTGGAGGAGGAGAATGATTGGGAAAGCGCAGTGGCTGTACTCGCCATCTGCAACCATTTGTCGCAAATACTCTAGATAATAGAGGGCACTCTGAAGACCCGGCTCGGCAACTGCTGACCCAATTTCCTTCTTCACTTCCTCGATGACGTACGGGAAATTATGAGGTGGGATTTGGACGAGGAGCGCACTATCGGTGTGATATTCCCCTATCGTCCATCCATTAGGGCGGTGGCCCAAGAATTCCATAGCGACATTATTGAAGGCAGTCTTTCGCTCACTCTCGGTCTTGTAGGGCTGAATCATTGCTTTGCGCAGCCTATAGAACACGGCGTAGTCCTGATTCAAAGGGATGGTGTGGTGGATGTCGTGCCGGAGCTGGCATAGAGTTTCGTCGTACAGGGAAGGAGGGGCGGTGTTTGTGGGAACGTTGGAAATTCGACGCCCAGCCAATTGTTGGTTCACCGTTTTCTCAAGTGCCGCACCTTTCTTAGCCTCGGATGAGGGAGCCTTTTTGGGAGCCTTTTTGAAAAAAATCCGGCGATGTTCCGTGACACTCAAATCAGAAACTGTGTCTTGCTCCTCGGAGGCGTGCACGGATGCTAGGGTTCAGCATATGAGCTCAAGACAACATTGGCAGAAAATCCTCCTACCTTCATCTGAACACTCTATCAGGTGAAGGTCTCCTTCCCAAAGCCCAAGTGGGTACAAATCAAGCAATGTCGTCCTTCTCGAAATCTCGTCTAGCGTATCCTCGTCAAGGGAACGGAGAACTTCAAGCGATTCTCTTCGATGACGTTTTGTATCCATGGAAAGTGGCTGAGGTGGCTTTGCAGGGCAGTTGGCACATTGGTGACGAAGATGAAGCGCAGTATTACTTACTCTGAACACAGTATCACAACAATTGATGGGGTCGTTGAGACGACGGAGTGATGTTCGAATCGAAAGTGTGCGAATATCATAGATGGTAATCTCTCGCTCGATGTCTATAGTTTATAAGAGAGGGGGAGAGGAAATTGGATAGGAAAAATATTTGACCTTCGATGGCGACGAAATGAAGCTCGTTTATGTTCTTGAATAGCTCTGATGCATTCCACTGGTAGGGTAGTGGTTGCAATGAGAAACCGTCGGGTGGCGCAGAGCGCATTGCTGCCAAATATTTGAAAGTATATTTAGGAGGCAGCGCAAAAGGTGTTTCGGGCTAGACTGGCATCAGATATGCCCTCTAACAAAATGTAGACGAGGACTTGCCATGTACAACGTGAAGCGCTGGCATGGCAACCAACGCAGTGCACGGCTCAGACAATTGTAAACCTCCTCAGGCTGGACATCAGATGGTATTGCAGCAGTGTAGATGTTTGGACTTTGACGCGCAATGTCTACCCATACGGTCACTCTCATTGTGGCAGGAACAAAGGGATGTTGCAGCCCGCTGTTCGAAGACAGTGATGTTTGGTCGTGTTTGCTCCCCTTTCTCAACCAAGCGTGCGCGATCACTGCTGGAGAACCATAGATTATGAAAATCACCCTCACGATGAGCGCTGAAGCGTAAGTTTGAACATGTTTTGGTCCTTGTCCCGCAATCGATGGTGCAGGAAATTGTTGAGAAAGTCGTTTTGCCGATGTCTTGTTGCCAAAGTGCGGGTACAATAATAGCGGAAATACTCCTACCAGCGGCTGGATTATTTGGTAGCTATCCCAAGTTCTATACTGTCTTTTACTGTACTCATTGAATCTAGTGCAAACCTAAAGTATTGTACAATATTTTGCACTGTTTTTCCTCCGACGTTCAGCCGTCCTCTGACCTCCAGCCTTCCTCCGATATCCAGCCCCCCTCCAACAAAAAACCCTCCTCCGACAAAAAGCCCTCCGGGCTTCAGCTCTGCCCCGACAGAAGGCAGACAGACCCGCGACCAGAGTAAGTCTCAACACAGGTTCTTAGTCTACAATCTTCTAAAGGGTACTATATGTGCAGTCACATTCAAACGTGATGTTCACAACTACTATCAGAGACTCCACATGACAATCACATATGACAGCACGCCTCATGGTCCCCAGCACTAGCAGACTTGGACCACGATGCCGATCAGTGAGCACCACCTTCGCCTCTATTCATGCGCATGTCTGATGTATATATATACAGTAAACGGGGTACCTAGGTTAACACATCGTGTTACGGGTAACACTCGGACGAAGGAGATATGGGACACCGTCATCAATGGACTATGATGTCCGTACGGTGTCTACCCCCTCACTAGCTATTCCTTAGTATGTACCTCTGTTCGGGCCTTCGATATGCATCCTGTCGATCTTATCAAGTTGACCATGCTGTCGGACGAAATCAAGTGAATCACTACGAGCCCGGATACTGGTAAGTACGTCGTAACGGGTGAGGGAGCGCACACTGAGTGCAGGCTCCGAGTACTGACGCGCGCAGGGCCGGATTCCAAGTCCAGAGTCTGCATAGTTCTTCGCCTCGCTCATAGTCTTGAGATGATACACTCTAGTACAGCGAGATATATAGACGACAGGGCTGGCTCAAGGACGAAGTGGAGTGGTGGACTTAGTCGTCAAATGCTAAAGAGCACCAGTGAGAGAAGGGTAGAGCACGAAGTTGCACACCCTTGGACGCCCGATTTACGTCTTGGAACGTTCAAAGATGTAACTCAAACATTTAGCGCTTTGGACTCAGCGGAGTGGAGGATGCTAAATAGTTGAACGGCTATGAATAGCCCGCGATAGCATCAACATGGGAGGCTGTTGCCGGAAGCGACATGCACAGGAGGAACGCTCATTTGTAGGAGGCAGATGAGGGGAGGTTGAGAATGTTGAATGTCGGTGCTCGCGAGGCTAAGGATGAGAGGGGCAGCCGGGTCACCCAGTTCATGTGCATGTGCATTTCGGAGCTTGTGATTGTAATTGCAGACGACCGACTCTACATCGGGTACGTACTCTCTGGCACAAACACGAATGCTCGAGGGTGTAACCGCTACATTAACAAGGCCACCCGACCTCCAATCCGCTGTCCGCCATGCGCATCCTCGCCACCGTGGCCGCAGCTACACAACGTGGATTCTGCACCCATTCTCATCGAGCAGGACACAAACTTGAACACTCATCACGGGTTCAAAGACTCCGTTCTAGGCTCTGACGCGCGATTGACGATGCACACGGGAGATCTGTTCCAGATCTTGGGGTGGGGAGCTGCAAGGGCGTCATGCCATGTCGAGTCATGTGAGGGGGGGGGTGAGGGACTCGAGTGCGGGGGATCTTACAACGGGCGATCAGTGGATCAGGAGCGCTGGGTTTGTCCACCCGGAGGTGCTGTCACTAGTGGCATCGACGATGAAACGTTCCATTTTCCAGGCGCGGACCCGCACGCCGACAGCAGCAACAGGCGCACTGCGTGTCCTGTGCTTCTATTGTCCATATTCTGGGCTTCGTTTGACTTTGAACTCGTACGCGCAAGAGTTTCGACGCGACACAGCGTCCTTGGCATGAAGGTGAATCTGACCTGAGGTACAGACGTGGCGAAGTGGAAGAGGGATGGGCGGGGTACTCGGAAGGATGCGTATTGAGCCCGAGTTCGGCTATACACGTCGGTGGAACACGCCTTGCGAACCAACACGCTTCCGCTATCAGCGAAATGGATCCAGGATCTCGAATGGAGCCTGCTCTGCGGATTCTACTAGCTTTGTAGGGCAGATAAGAGCTACGACCGTACCGGTTGAGGGAGGACGAAGAACAGGGCGGGGGACTTGAAGTATTTGAGTACCTGATTTTGGCAGCTCTATGTCTGTAACGTCTGCGAGCGCTAGCACGGAGACGAACACGGAAAGGGGTCGAGTCACGCCTCAATAGACAGGGGTAAACCTTAGTATTTCGGGGAACTCTCCCGTACGTCTAAGAGATACAGGCCTTTTATATGAACAGTACCAAATAGAGGCAAAGTAGAGAGATGTAAAAGATAAGGGAAGGAGCCTAAGCTCCGGGGATCGATACAACACGGTACATACGAGTGACCATGAGGAGAAGGAAACATATGAAATAGGAGAGAGTCCACATCGGGAAGGTGGATCGTGACATACGCCCTCCCGAACAAGTAGAACTTGTTCGCATGTCCTTTAGGGTTCACGGAGCCTTCGAGGAAGCGGGGAGCTTGTCCTTGTCGACCTGCATTGCGGTGTCATCATGCTTGCGGCGCGGAGAAGCCGAACGACGCGGGAAAGTCGACTTAGGAGGGGGAGAGGAACGGCTCTTTCTATATCGGGGATGATTGTCTCGCCGATAGGGAATGGAACGAGCAGGTCAAGTCGTTCGATGTGCCTGCTGCAGGTCCCTCTCCAAGGACTGACCATAGCTGATCATAGAATGCGCGAGAAAGGTTCCCGTTGTCGATGAGGACGTCAGGAGGCGATCGAGGGCGCGAGTATCCTGAAGGGAAGTGGTGGACACTGGCTTGGGATAGTGAGGTCGGGCGTTCCGCTGCTCATGTCGGCGGTGATGGTTTTGATTACGAGGGAGCGCCCTTGCAGGTTCCGTCGTAGGGGAAGTAGTATGTTTTTTGCGGAACTTCATATGTTTGGCGTGATCTAGGAGACCGAGGAGGAAGGGACCCGGTGGGAAGGTCGCTGGGTGAGTCACCAGCCCGCTAGCCTCAATGATAGGGAATAGGACAGGTTTAGGTCGCTCGGGTTCCCTGTTGATGATGCTCGCGACAATGTTGTACAGGGGAGGAGTATTACGGGCGTAATAACCGACGTTAGCTCCGTCAGCAAGATCGGCCACGATGTCGATGATAGTCCACGCGTCGACCCGAGAGACGTTGTACTTTTGTTTGGAGTCGGGGTCGGTGAAGATGAAATAGTACGGAGCGTCGTCGCTCACGCTGACATACCGAAGATTTGGTCGAGGGACGGGCTTGGCGGTTTCGTCTCGGCCCTTCTTATCTTCAGGTGTCAGGCTACGCATGCTGGTGAGAGTGGACGCGGTGCGATCAAAAGGTTTATTGGTGGGATCTTCATCGAAGTCGACAATATCGAGCTCGATAGGGGGTTGAGCGATGTTGTCGGGTTCAGGGGGAACAGGAGGCTCGGTGGAGGCCATAGGAGGACGGCGGTAGCGTTTGGAGCGTTTGCGGCGGCGGTTCGTTTTTCGGGGGGAAGAAGGAACAGAGTCGATAGGATGGTGTTTAGGGTTTTTAAGTGAAGGAGTTGGATGGGGATAGAGAATAGACAGTTGGGCGCATGATATCGAGATTTGCAGGTCCGAAGGAGGGATGCCTCGTCCAGACGGTAAGTGGGAGACAGTTGATACTCCGAATACATCCAGGTACGCTTGTAACGCCTGGAGGTGGCTGACTTGGTGTAAGGGTAACCATGTTTTATCCCCGGATTTCCATTTAAGTTCGAATAGCGTCTGCGCCCCTCGACCAGAATGAGATAGGATTTCGTCCACTGCCCATTCGGGATCCGAGTCATCGATCTCGAAAACCTGGGTATCCAATCGGCCCGGGAACAGACGGTCGTCATTGGGTGAATGTACTCTGAGGAGCGAGGCATGAAATACGCTGTGAAGTCCGCGTTGCTTGAGCCTCGCGGGTAAATCCAGGGTGAAGGATTCGTTCCCGTGGTCCTCAGTGATATGGTACGGCCCGATGAATTTGGGCAGGAACTTGCGTACAAGCCCCTTCGGGAATTTGATGTTCTCGGTAGACAAGTAGATGAGATCGCCCTTAGAGAATGGTGCCTTTCGTCGATGGTTGTTCGCGTTTCGGGTTTGCTTTACGCGAGCGGCGAGAATGGAGTCGTGAGCCGCGGATACGGCCTGTCGTAGCTTGTCCGCGAATACTCGAACGCCAGGGTACTCGCTGTCAGATGCTGCGTTCCAGATGAGTGTCTGAGGTAGTCGTCCATTGTTCAAGAAGAACGGGGAATATCCCGTGCTCTCAGATTTCGCCAGGTTTATGGCAAACTCTATCGCGGGTAATTTCGACACCCAATCCTTCTGGTTTGGGCTGATGCATTGTCGTATCATCTGGGTGATCGTACGGTTTGCTCGCTCAGTAGAGCCGTCCGATTGGGGGTGGTATGCGCTAGACATATTGAGTTTCGTTCCTACGAGCTCATGTAGCCTCTTCCAGAATCGACTTGTAAAGAGGACATCTCGATCGCTAACGATTGCTTGAGCGAGTCCGTGGAAACGGTACACCCGTTCGAACAGGAGCTCTGCGACATGTTGCGCCGTGTAGTTCGTTCTGCTGGGTATGAGATGGACCATGGCCGTTAACAGATCGATGACCACCGTGATAGAGTCGTAGGATGCGTCTCGGTCCTTCGATTCAGGCAAGGGTCCTATGAAATCAATGCCTATAGCCTGCCAGGGGCGTTCTGCAACGGGTAGGGGGTGCAGCAGCCCGTAAGGCCGTTGGTTGCGCGGTTTGCTGCGGCGGCACGTCATGCACGTATCGCAGTATACCTGAGTATCGCGCACCATTTCTTTCCACCATACATACTCGCGTAGGTAGTCCAAAGTCTTGGAAGCTCCTAAATGAGCCAGGAGCGAGTGAGCTTCAGCGATGATGACTTCGCGAATATTTCTTCCTCGCACGTAGATAAGTGGGATGCACAGCACACGTTTTCCGTCGCGTCGGAGGTATAGTAGTCCCTTTTCCACTTCGTAGTTCCTGAATTCGTTCGGCCGAGCGACGATATTCTTGAACACGACGTCCTCGCCGTACTTATCCTTTATTTCAGACGGTACGTTGACTCCTTCGTTGCTGGACGAGACAACGTCTAATAATGTGGGAGGAGGCAGTACTTCCTGCTGCCGTGTGGAACCATTCGAAGCTGGTTCCCGCTGTGGTGGCGTATTTGTTCCTGTAGGTCCATCATTGTTGACCATGTTTCCTCCGGTGTCCTGTGTGTCGTTCTGTACTGGAAGTGAGTTTCCTGAGTTTTTTGAATTCCTCTCAGTACTCCCGCCCTCCTTTCGTTGTCCAGGACCGTGGAGAACGAAACGACGACCAGCCATCCGTTTGGCAAAGTCCGCGCTTGTCTCGACCCTGGGAGCCTCGCCCAAAGCGGAAGACATAAGCGAGCGCTGGGAGTTTACGTCCTGAGTGGCCCTTTTGAACGCCATCTTCGCCTCCAATCCCACGAGGACAGGTGCTGCAGCCATGGATGCCAGCTGTGCGCCCCCAGGTCGTCCTTCTACCACGTCGTGGTACGTATACTCTGTCGTAGAACGTACTGTCCCTTTTAACTCATTGGAATAGATACGCGACAAGGCGTCGCTCAGAACATTCTCCACACCGGGGATGTATACGGGCTCGAAATCGAACTCGCCGATCTTCTCCATCCAGCGCGCCTGGCGTCCGGAGAGGTTCTGCTGGCTGAGGAGGTGGATCAGACCTTTATGGTCGGTGAGCCACTTGAACTTTGCTCCTTGGAGTATGTCCCGGTGCCGCAACATAGACTCAACACCTGCTAACATCTCTATCTCATGCACAGGATAGTTTTGTTGAGCAGCGTTAAGCTTCGCCGAGTAGAATGCAGCAATAGCTGCCTTCCGCCAGTCAACGCCCTGGGCTACCACTCCCGATATCCCAGTGGCGCAACCGTCGGTAATCAACCAGATGGTAGGCGCGTCCTTATCATACGAAAGAGGCACACGCCTGTGATTGCGCCAAGCTTGAAGTCGATTCTTAATATCCTCGAAGGCGCGTTGGTGAGTGAATTCCCATCAGAAGGGGACACTATCCCCCGTTAACGATGACAAAATACCCATAGGGATATGGATACCCTCTGCATTGTCCGCTAGGTATCCAACCGCCCCCAGGAACCCCCGCAGGAGGTCCCGATTCGTAGGCGTCTTCCATTTCAGTATGGAATCAACCTTATGCGGGTCCATGCGTATCCCATCGTGATCTACGATATGGCCGAGGACGTTAAGCTCGGGTACGAGGAATTTCATTTTCTTCTCGGAGATATACAACTTCTCTCAAAGCAGGATGTCTACGACGGTCCGGCAATGCTGAATGTGGTCTTCCAGCGTGTCCGAATAGATGTAGATATCATCGAGATACACATCCATCCACACCCCAATGTACGCAGAGAATAAGTGATTCATAAGGGCTTGGTAAGTGGCCGGCCCATTGCAGTCACCCTGCTGCAGTACATGGCTAACGATGTTCCCGTTAGGAGTCGTTACAGAGGTACGATTGACGTGTTCAGGAATAACGCGAATCTGTTCGTAGGCATCGCATCCATCCAATGTGGACACATATGCATGCCGCGCGACGCGGCGAAGGATACCCTCGATATAAGGAAGAGGTGACGCCATTTTGCGTGTGTTCGCATTCCGTTCCCTCAAGTCCACTACCACGCGCAACAAGGTGGTCCCCGGCTTGTAAATTAGCAGCATAGGGACTGTATTGCCCGAGTTGGTCACCTCCCAACGACCGGAGGCTATATACCCTTTCCACTTGTCATTCCATTGCTCCCGCAACGGTTCAGGGCACCTCGACGGTCGCCAATGATACACCTTCGATTCGTCAATCAGTGGAATGGTATGATTAATAGCACGAAGAGGAGGCAACGGTGAGTCTATCGCACGCTTGCAGATAGGCTTCGCGTAATTGCGCAGGTGCTCACGCGCCTTCTCCAGATTCTCCTCAACTACCTGCATAGATCTCGACGCCAATGTCGTTACTTCTGGTCCCTTAAGGGGGAGAGAGGGGGTCGAGCCTATCACCACGCGAGCGGGGTTGACGCCTAGTGCAACCTGATGTTGATACAACCAAGGGGTGCCCAAGATAACATCGTAATTGGCAATGTTTATGACATCAAAGTATCTATCTTCATCAACGTCCTGATAGCTGAACTTGACTTTGCAGCCTGAATTGATCTTCGATCGCGACCCTTGGACTGCTAAAGTCAAGGTAAGTGGTGTTTTCAGCTCGACTGTTTTCAGCTTCAGCTGATCTACGATAGCCGTAGATATGAAGTCACCCAGCGACCCCGAATCAATTAAGGCCCTCACTGGGTGGCCATTTATTTTAACTGTTACCACAACGGGTTTCGGGACTGCTCTGGAAGCATCCTTCGCAGTTGCGGCATTACGTTGCAGCGATGGATAGGTCCCACGCAGGACCTGCTGACCATTCAGCTCAAGGATCTCCAACATATTTGCCCCAATCTCGCCCAGCTTGCAACTGCCATCGACGCCATCGTTCACAGAGGTGTCATCCGTCCCTTGGTGATCTGGATCCAATGGAAATAGGGAGGCGAGGTTCCAATTATCCTCGACATTCTCCAAACACCGGACAAACGTGCACTCCCTTCGGTACAGGACGGTATTGTACCACCGCGGAAAGTTAAATATTGAATTCTGGAGGTGAGCTACTGGAATTTCTGTTTGCAGCTTCCGGTGCTCATCCCACAATTGATAGGTGTTACTATCCGGGTGTTCTTTCCATAGCCCAAATCGTTTGTCTAGTTCCACCTCGTTCATCTCACCATCACCAAGATACGGAGAGCAGCTGGTAAGATGATCCTCAGCAGCCTCTGCTAGATGGTCGATTACTAATGGTACCTCCCGGTAGGTTCTTGCATGTGGAAGCAGCAAACCATGATTCACGCAGCAATTTACCGCATACCACCGAAGGATGTTATAATTAGGTCGGCGAACATATGAGCCATCTATCTTTGCTTCGCGGCCACCCTGCCATTGGTCCGTTACGATGAACTGGTTCTCTAAGCCCCGCCGAACGTGGAAACGCAGGTCCCCCGCTGGGCGTGTATCCTTTGGATAGCGGTCATCTCCGGGGAAAGGGACTCGCATCCCAATCCTGTTCAGAAGGACTTGTTGGGCTCGTGCGTATGGGTCCCCAGGAGAATACCACTTACGGTCCCAACTGGGAATTTCCCTCGGAGGTGTCTGAGGGTCGAGGCTGACTGTGTCGCCACCCTCGTTATCTGGGGAATAACTGTCGCCTTTGAAACATGGTAACGGTTCTGGCGCATCCTCGTAGTCGACAAGACCATCAAACCGTACTGCCGACAGGTCTAACTCGTGCAGTGGTTCCTGAGTCTCTTCTACATATGCTTCATGTTTGGCAAAATCGATCCCGATTCCGTGAGACGGAAATCCAGGCGGCCTGTTGTTGTTGGAACGAATCGTCGTCGACTTGGGGCAATCCTTGTACCCATGACCCTCTCCCTTGCATATAAAGCATTTTCCAGCACGTCTCAAGGCATCCCTCTCCATCATGGAGAGCTGTGAAGGGAAAGAAGGTTGTTGGTTATCACCTTGCGGCCTCTGGTTCCGATGGCCGTTGGAATGGGGCTGATGGGGGCCCCTAGGTGAGCTTCTAGCTGCATTCTTGCCGTCCTTGCGATCATCCCTATACTTGGTAGCACGATGGCTGTTTCGAGCTCGTCGGCGATCTGTTGAGTCTCCTTGCTCATTCGTCCTCCCATGCTTCGAACGGTGCGCCTGCAAAGTCGCATTGGCCACCTCGATGATCTGCGCCTGCTCCACCACCTCCTTCCAGGTGGAAGTGTTGGAGTTAAGCCTGTCTTTGATCAGGGAGGCTTGGATGTGCGGGTGGAAGCCCTTCCATAACTTAGATACGTGTTCCTGTTTTCCTATGGTGGACATGACATCTAGCTTCTGCTGCAGGGCAGATGCGTACTCCTTCACGCTGCGGCTTCCTTGCTTAAAATCGTCGATCTCACGGCGCATCTGGTCCACCATATCTGACGGAAAGCATTCATCCATCAGTGCTCGATAGAATCCCTTCAGCGTCCACTTTCTTAAGTTTGACGCAACTTGCTGAAGGTAGAAACGGTACGCCTCTCCGCCTAAGAAAGAGGATAGTTTCCTAACCTGGTGTTCCTTAGCTACCCGTCCTTCCTTCAGGTAAAGCGCGCTTTCGGTAACAAAACGAGTATAGGTGAATAAGTCGGGTTCGCCATTATACTTAGTCGGAGGAGTTGGCCTAAGCAGGGGCTTGCGCTCCTTCTCCCGACGTTTTCGCCGTTCGTTTCGGCCTCGACGACGCGATCTCCCGTTACGGCTGCGAGATCTGGACCTCGAACGGTTACGACGGTTACGATGGCGTCGCCGGTGCCTCCTTTTCGTACCGTCTCCGGCTGACGACGAGTCCGAATCGTCGCACAACCTGCCCAAATCATCATCGGAAGACCGATCGGAAGAGGAGTCGGATGATGATCTGTCAGTATCTGCTGATGACGAAGAGTCAGAAGACGTCGACGAGGATGATGACGACCCGCGGGACGAGTCTTCCGAGCTTGAGGAATGATACGAGGGGTCCGAATCATCTGAATCACCATCATCGCTACTCGCGAATAATCTGCCAAGTAGGCTTTTACCAGGGACCTGATTGCTGGGGAGTAGCTGCGAGGATGCACGCTTTTTCCCTTTGCCCTTGTGGTTTTTCTTTTTCCTGGAAGATTTCCGCTTTCGCTGACGATCGTCTATATGCGCAGACTGTCCGTCACGATTTTCTTTCAGGGCGCGGTTCTCCCTTTCCAGCTCGTCGAGACGCCGACGCAACTCGGACGGCTCGCGTCCGGGGACATCCTCTGGCAATGGAACTGCATTGCTCCCCGTGCCGGGTGTATTCTCCCGCGCCTTACGAACGTTCCAGTACACAAGCAAGCGAGCCTGCTCTTGCCTATTTAGATTCCCCAAGTCAATAGCCTTTCCCTTGGGTTGGGAGGGACCAGCCATAGGAGGACTCGGAGCTCTAGCAGGGACTTTCTGCTTGCCCCTTTTTGATTCTAAAGCAGCCTCGCGACAATGAAGGGTCTCGTGTTCCTCATTATTCAGACTAACATAGGCAGAACGAATATTGTTAAAATAATTCTCGTCTAAAGATACATGACGCCGAAGACTAGGAGTATTCCTATTTTCGGAGTGATTCCTGTGACGGTTGACCCGAGTCCACCCC
Organism: Pleurotus tuoliensis; assembly: GCA_036872985.1. Lineage (NCBI taxonomy): Eukaryota > Fungi > Basidiomycota > Agaricomycetes > Agaricales > Pleurotaceae > Pleurotus > Pleurotus tuoliensis. Next base: position 811,207 of record JAYMDH010000013.1, read on the forward strand.
TGGGCGTCGTCAGCATCAGGCGCTGGGTGTTCTCCACCATTCGCAGTGTTTGCCTCGCCTTCCTCGGCGGATTGGTGACCATCCTGGGTCGATTCTTCGCCTTTCGCGGCGGTATATTGGCCTTCCTTGGCCGTGTCATCGCCTCGTGCGGCGGAACTCCTCTCCACGAATCCTCCTGGAATTGGAGGACCTCGGGAGGCATCCACTGGTTCTTGATAACCAGAGGGTACGCGTGCGGCTGCTACCTCCGAGTACGATCGGGAATGCAAGCCCGCAGAGGCATCCGGATTGGGTAGAGAAGCTGCAGGGGGAGAGTCAGTCTCGAAGGATGAGAGCTCGGACTCACTGGGTTCTTTTGCCGCGGTTGCGGATTGTCGGTTACGAAGAGGGTAACGGGACATTTTCTAAAAGTAGAGTAGATGAGAATAGATGATATGTAAGACTTAGCGTTATGGATTGTTTTTGGGTGCCGAAGGAGTCTCAGAGGGCCAGACTGAGGGGACCAAGTGGCGGGGTTTTTATTTATGAGATAAGAGGATGATCCGAAGGGAAAGGATAGAAGATAGGTGCGGTGTGAGGTTGGGGGCTGTCAAAAATATGTAACGTCTGCGAGCGCTAGCATGGAGACAAACACGGAAAGGGGTCGAGTCACGCCTCAATAGACAGGGGTAAACCTTAGTATTTCGGGGAACTCTCCCGTACGTCTAAGAGATACAGGCCTTTTATATGAACAGTACCAAATAGAGGCAAAGTAGAGAGATGTAAAAGATAAGGGAAGGAGCCTAAGCTCCGGGGATCGATACAACACGGTACATACGAGTGACCATGAGGAGAAGGAAACATATGAAATAGGAGAGAGTCCACATCGGGAAGGTGGATCGTGACAATGTCGGGTTGATAGGAGCTCGATGCTAAGCTAATTATACGATGACTCTATAAGACCTGATGCGTGAATGGGTAAGTTTTCTAGTAGTGACAAGCAGGGAGGAAGAGCGGAATGACCGTACCTTGATCAAGGACAACCCCGGACCCACGATATGTATACCATATCCCCATCTCGGTCGTACGACGCCAACCTATCGTGTTGCTGTTCTCAGTGCGCGCTAGGAATAGCTTGTGATCTGGCGTCGGTCGACTACTGCCTGTGGGGTGTGGTATCGTGTGTAGAGGCGTCTATCGCAAAGAGTCTGCAGTATATGGAAGAGTGGGTGAGCAAGTAGGAGGATGAATGAATGAGACGTACAATAAAACGAAAAAGTGTAGTCGACGTGACAGGGACATGGGCACGTAGAGGTCTTCACGTCATCATATCCGGGCTGCGCAATCTCCAATCGTCCAATCTTTGCGATCTTCATACGATCTTCACAGGCGAACCACTACAAGTCAGAAATCCGCTGTTTATCAGGCCTTTCTGGCTTGCTAAATCACGGAATCGGTGACCTAATATTCGAAGCTGAGATAAAAGACGAACAGAAAGCAGCATTGCATGCCACTGCATCGAAATGAAAAGGGAAGGATTGAGAAGAAGAGGCCAGCAGGGGAGTGGGTCGAATACGCCCTTTTACCGACATGATTGCCCAAACCTGGGAACGATGACTGCGTTGCGACTACGGCGACCCACTGAGCGCCATCACAATTCATTCGTTCGGTCCCATGGGCCTCAAATGTAGTACGTTTGTCCTACATCTCCTCTAGAATTTGACGGATGGGCTTGCTTTGGTGTCAGTGCATACAGATCTCACGCCGGGCATTGTTGCGAGATTGCCTGGGGTTGCCAACACATATAGATAATAAATCCCATGTATCTACTGATGGAATACGCTATCGTGTCTGTATTGCATGCCTATGGCCACTAATGGTGGGAATATAGATGCCCCGGGGCACAGCTAATCGCTCTCAAGGAATTGTGCCTGACACTGATAAACAACGGAAAAATGTCAGTTTTAATGCCGTAGGTATTGCCCATGCAATTCCTTCGACATTGATCTTGGCAGGAACCTGAATGGTACCTGCAGGCAGTCAATGTTGAAAATGTTTCCTTTCAATGTCATGCGACATTGAATAGTAACCTTGTTTATCAACGCCGCCACTTCCCTCAGTGCGATCGGGCAAAGACGCCATCTGAGGGCATTCTGATACATGCCTGGTCAAATGGTAGGCAATCCCCGTCTTCTTAATACCCGTGTAGAGTACTTACACGTAAACAACAGGTGGTGTCCTCCACCTGATGGTTCTGCATGGCATGCTGCGGAGATGCTTCTACGCTTCGATGCTTGCGTTTTACACCATTCCGATGCGCGAGCGCGTTGCACGGCTCATCACTACTGTCACCTTCTCCCTCGCGTACATTGCATACGCCAGCATCACCTCCACTTTCGGCATCGATTTCTTCGCAGTGATGCATGCGTTCATGGCAGAACCGACTATACTAGCGGCCAACGGAGATAACACCTCGTCTGTACGTCTACTCGGAGGTTCTAGCACATCGATATCAATGGCTATTGCGGGCTATCTTCGTTCTACTTGCCGCTGAGTCCGAAACGTTTGATCTACATCCTGCAACATTCCCGGATGTAAATATCAGCAATGGACGCGGCGCTCTATGGACGTGGAACTTCGCTCCAGTGGCGTAGCAGGGGAACTAGTGAAACCCAGCTAGTAGTATAGGTGAATGGACAGACGGCGTGTGCATAAACGGGGCATTGATGAGGCGCATCCCTTCCCCCCACACGCCTCCCCGCTATCTCAATCCCCAGGATCCTCGTCAGCAAGTAACAAACCAAGCCTCATTTGCTGCATGCGTCGAACTTGGGCACCCGATCTAATTTGATTACCTAGGCACGAGATGCAGACAAGGTGTTGGGATGGGATCCGCCATGCGGAGGGACATGTAGTGCTCAGCTTTGCCGTGAAGCGCCATCGATAGTGACATAAACATATCTAAAACACGCGGTACAAATGATGTGATGAGTACGAAGTGGCCTGCACAGGGACATTTCAAGGCATGGAAATAGGAAAAGAAAGTTGAGGGCAATGTGATTCAGCGTTACTGCCGTCCGAGAGTGAAGGCAAACGGAAATGGAGGCGAAGACTTGGGGTAAGCAAATAGAATATTGGTGTAGGAAAACGGTCGTTACATTGGTGTGCCGCCTATGGCATATCTAATTTGAGACGGGGCAGAACACGGGGCGAGCAAATTGGGACATGAGGATGTCGGATTCTAATCCAGAGAAGAAAACAAGTCCTTTGACAGACGGATTGACCGTACGAGATATACGCATCCAACGAACCTTGTCCGCATGTCTGATACGCCTCACCGCCATCCCGGTCTCATACATCCCACCTCCTGACCCCTCCGGGACCTCCATTGACCTTTAAGGAAAGACCACTGATTCGCTACATGCCTCGAACTTGGGACTTGATTTGATTGGCTGCGAGTGAGGACGGCAGCGCAATGCGCAGCAATGGGGTGCGATTAATGTCGATTCACGCGCGTCGAGGGCGAAGGGTATGTGTCGCAACGGACGTGGGGAAAGAGCTGAAGTGGAGGGGTGAAGTGATAAGGCATCAAGTGCTTGCGCAGGAGGAGTGGTAAAAATAAAAGGACAGGGACTTCGAGCTTGATCTGCGCTCAGCGCCGTCTATGGACCATACGTCCCATAAGCTGTAATCGAACTGCCTGAATCTCCTCCTCTTCCACGAAGTCGAGTTCTGGATCCGACATCCCGCAGAAAGGTGTGAAGACGGCGCAATGCACAGTGCGCGATGGCCATGAAGGTAACAAGCTATTGGTGTTGAGAGTAGGGATGTCGAGGGCGGATCAGGCCAAGCACCAAGCACCAAAGCGGATACGGGAAAAACAGCCGATGGGGTTCGATCTCTCTTGCTTCATTTCCAGGAAAGACGATGTGGAGGACATGGCTCAAAGCGGTGCAGTCGTGACTAGCGCAGATGGATGTAGATGAGGCGATACACACTCACAAAGGGCTGAGCTGCCGTACTGAAGTTAGAGGACAGCGCCGGCGCGGGATGAACAAACGTTTACCTGAGACTTGAAAGTTGAGTACATTGCGCGCGAGGATCAAGTTCGAAGACCATCCATAGTTTGCAGATTGAACGCCGACGCACTAGTCCGTAATCCCGTCATCGCAACGTTTTCAAAGCTCTGCCATGCTTCTAAACGCATCAGCGCTTCATCGCAAAATAATCCTTAGGGGATGACTCCTAGTAAAGACACTCCGGACGAGCGTGAGCGTATGGGTTGATAGGAAGCGACGATGCCCGTGGATCAGGCCAAGAACCGTGGGCGCCTGTGAGTGAACGAAAGCGTGAGCGAACCCACTCTTTGTACCAAGAGAAGTGGCGGGGAACGTGAAATGGAGAGGAGCGAGAGATAAAGAAGAGGGGACACGTACCCGTACCCGTACCCCCGTATTTCTATGGAGGCTAAATTCCATAATACTGACACCATAACCGCGGGCGTTCCGACGATCTTCGCTGAGAAAGCGGGTGGTAGGACACCAAGGACAATGGTGGACATTAGGAACGGATACCTGAGGGCTTTGATGGAAAACGTACCGTGTCAGTAAAGAACGCGCAAAACGAGAGGGCAAGAACGAGTCCACAACCTTAGAGTCTCTGCTCATATCCTAGCATGGCCTTTCTCCACCTTCAAGTACTTCTCCACATGCGAGGCATCCTCTTCGACGATCAAGGAAAGGCTGCAAAATCATTGAGATATGGTAGGGCGCAGCGCGTTGAGCTTACCGATCTCACTGGATGTCCCTTCGTCAACGAATCGAATGTCCGCTATACCACATTACGTCGCCATCCCTATCATCACCGGCACCTGTGTTTTCACAACACATATGTCTTCGGTACAACGCCTGCATCGCGACAGCTCGGGAGGTCAATATGAGATGAGAGGCGGTGAAGAAGGTCCTTCCGGACGCTATTGCATTCAAATATGAAGGACACGGCCTGCTAGCTTGGGATCGTGTGAAGATGCGCACATATCCAGATCCAAGTCATGGCGCTTATCACCGTGGGAAGTGCGGGCATTAGTAAGCAGCGTCGTCGACGCTCACTGTCAAAATGACAGCGTCATCGACATTGATAGTGACGACATTTCTATTCAGCCGGACATTGCCTTCATTCGGACATGCCGCCGACATTGATCAACCCAGTGCCTAGCGCGTTGCTCCTAACAAGGCCATAGGATCAATGCTTATGGTGCTGGTTGCATCAATGTCCCATCCATGAGGAATCTGGTACTTAGGCTTGCGACCCCGTCCGTTGTACACATATGTGTGCATTAACAATCTCAAGCGGGGGGTGAGCAGGAATCCCACCTTCGTTTTTTGGACTTAGCGAAATCTCGTTCAACACGATCACGTGACAGATAGATTTGTCATTGCTCGGTCCGACCCCCGCCTTTCTTCCCTCCCACTGCTTCCTCCTTCCCTCCCACCATGTTCTCCCTCACCATGCCCACCCTCCCCCGAAGAAAAAGACTTTACAGTAGCGCAGGGTCTCTATTCATGAGCTACAAACGATACTATGGTCTTGCACCTCATGCCTGAGGCCACATCAACGGTGAGGCCGAATCTACCTATATAATTGCAGTTTGCTGAAAACTCAAGTTCTAGTGTTGTCAGAAGTGGTCTAAATGTCGGATTGCCTAACTCCAACTGCGGTTAATATACATATGTGTACCGCCTGAGGGTGATCGCATCTCTGCGCTTGATATTGGCCATTGGTGAGCCATCCTTTCCATCAACACCTATATATATGCTACTTGAATGTGGTGTATTATACCGTCCGACCTACATGCATGGGCCAGAAAGGTGTTAGGTCTCTCACCGCCTATACTGCCCCCTCTCCTCTGACATTGCGAGTCTCTGACTTCGCTTTACTTGCTGCATTGAATTGTGGGCTACGAAATCGACCGTCCGCAGACCACCAATTGAAATTGAGGACAATCACCGGCAATCTTGTATGTGTTCCATTCAGGGCTTTAGGTACGTGTTAAATACAGTTCCGTCGAACTCGAATACTCAGTCTCTCGATGAGGGATGGCAGCGTACATATCACAAAGCACTTGGCATCCAAAGAACCTCGTTTCAACTCTCCGAGCAGCAGTGGCATGTTACTATGAAATATAACAGCATGCGCCGATGATGCCATCCTGTTTGACTGACTGACGATTGCCCGAACCTGCTGAGGCTGGGATCGATGATCGCGCTGCGACTACGGCGACCAAAGTGCCGCCACACCCGTTTGTTTGGCCGCATGGGCCTTGAATGTGGTATGTTCGTCCTACATCTTCTTTAGAATTTGACGGATGGACTTGCTTTGGTGCCAGTGTATGTAGATCTCACACCGGGCACTGTTGTGAAATCACCTGAGGTTGCCTACTTATATAGACAATAAATTCCATGTATTCACTGATAAAATACACTATCTATGTCTGCATTGCATGCCTACGGTCGCTAATGGTGGGGAAATGGATTCCCCGGGGCCCAGCTAATCGCTCCCAAGGAAATGTGCCTGACACTGATAAACAACGGAAAAATGTCAGTTTTAATGCCGTAGGTATTGCCCATGCAATTCCTTCGACATTGATCTTGGCAGGAACCCGAATGGTACCCGCAGGCAGTCAATGTTGAAAGTGTTTCCTTTCAATGTCGTGCGACATTGAATAGTAACTAAACCGACCTTGTGTATCAACGCCGCCACTTCCCTCAGTGTTATTGAGGGTTTGCTGAGTATTTGTATGACTGTGCTCCCCTCACTTACCTCCTCACCAGCGCTCCCCGACAAAAAGGGATGTTCTATATCATAAACGCCCTCTAAATTGTTCCCCCGCACGAAACTCATATCGGAGGCAAAAAAACTGGGAGGATGCTAGAACACGACTGGTGGATAGCACACCTCCAGGATTGATCGAGGTGCGTACTCTCTCCGCTCTCCGCCTGTCGATTCCCGAAAACTTACTCATTCACGCAGGATGTCTCTCCTCATCATATCTAACTGTTGTCCTCTGACAAGGGCCCTTGAACTCTCATTGCACCCGTGCGAGCACGAGGCCAACCCCCACGCATGCAACAAGTAGAGCTCGCCGTCTATGGGTGCATTTGTATGTTTGGAGAGGACGTGACTCCATATACCCCATAGTGTAGGGAGAGGTGAATTGTTGTGTCCCGCAATCAACCAAGAAACTGGACTGTGTCGTGCCATCGTTGGCGGGTGTTGCTATACCTCATAGGGACATGCCGTCGCTGGTCAGAGAATTGAAACGGAATGCCAGTTGCTTTGTAATATGTTCGCCGCCATCCCTCCTCGAGAGACTGAGTATTCGAGTTCGACGGAACTGTAGCTTGTGTTTAACACGCACCTAAAGCCCTGAATTGAGCACATACAAGATCATCAGCCATTGTTTCGATTGGAGGCCCCGCCGATGGTCAATTTTGTAGCCCATAAGTTGATGCTGCAAGTAAAGCGACATTAGAGGCTTGCCATGGAAGAGGAGAGGAGGGGGAATGGAGCGCCGAGGGACCTAACACCTCTATGGCCCATGGAGATTGGTCGGACGGTGCCATACACCACATTCAGGTAGCATATATATATGTGTCGATGGAAAGGAAGCCTCACCAATGTCCGATACCAAGCCCAGAGATGTGATCACCCTCAGCTGGTACACATATGTGCACTGACCGCAGTTGCCGAGCCAATCTACCGTTTGGACCACCTGTGAGAACGCTAGAACTTGAGCTTTGAACAAACCACGATCATATGAGTAGATACTTGATTCGGCCTCACCATTGATGTGGCTTTCGGCATGAGGCCGCCAGATCGTTTGCAGCTCATGTATGGAGACCCTGCACTCGGCTTTTGAGGATGAAGTGGCTATGGTGAGGAAGAAATGGCGGGAGCACAGGAGGAAGTGGTGGGAGGGAAGGAAGGCGATCACAGGGTGAAAGCGTCGGACCGAACGCTGACACATCTATCTATCACGTGTCCGCGTTGAACGAAATTTCGTCAAGTTCAAAAACAAAGACAGAATTTCTACTCACTTTCCTGCGGAATATGTGGCTTGAAATTGTTCGTGCACATTGTGTAAGTACAATAGATGCGCTTGCACCTAAACACCAGTTTCCTCATCAGTGAACGGGACATTGATGCAACCAGCACCATAAGCATTGAATATTGAATATTGATCCTATGGCCTTGTTACCATTAGGAGCAACGCGCGAGGCACTGGGTTGATCAATGTCGGTGGCATGCCTGAGTAAGGGCCATGTCCGGCTGAATAGAAATGTCGTCACCATCAATGTCGATGACACTGTCATTTTGACAGTGAGCATCAACGACGCTGCTTACTAATGCCCGTACTTCCCACAGTGATCGTATAGTTGATTCGTAAGATAATCTAAGAGGGGCTGCAAAGCAGCTTCCTGACATAGCGTCAATTCTCTGAATTGTGTAAGACGTGGATAACACACACCCGAGCCTTGAGATTTGTGAAGAAAAAACCTGCACGGGCCCTCACAACTACTACATGTTGGATATGTCAAGTTATCCACCGGCTATTAGACGGGTGCCTGCGGTTTGGATAACTCGGTCACCGGCTATTTGGAAGCACGCTCAAGGCGTGGAACACTCAAGGATCAGGCAAGATGATAGGACCAGTGGTATGATTCAAGGGTATGAAGGGGGAAGGTATAAATACAGGGTAAAGAGGTCCAAGACTGTAAGTACGCAAGTCCGATGTATATATATGTCCGGACAGGAATCATGTGATGTCAGGGGGGACAGGGGAAAGGGGTAGTAAATATAACATATTTACACTATTCCACACCAGTGCCTTAGTGCCCTATTGTACATACTGGGAAGGACCCTGTAATTTGAACCATATGTTCGCATATTGGAGAGCATTGCAATACTCACTGCATCCAAATAGTAAGACTAGACTGGAGAATACATTAGATCACCCAAATATACGCCAGATACTGGGACACACACTGGATTATCAACATTTCCTTCCACGTATCTCACTATTGTGGACAATCAATTGGTCAACTTTACTTGTAGATGTGGGCCATTGCAAGCATGGCAATTACGGGTCCATTTCAATATCATAGCCATTTGGCTACATGGAACAACCCCAAAGGGAGAACACTCAGAGGACAGATGAATAGACCAAAGCGGTGGGATTGAGGGAGTGAACGTGTAAGTAGAGGAACAAGCAGGAGGTAAGTACATATGTGCAGGGTCGCGGTTTATATATGGCAAGTCACGTTATACGTACGAGAGCGGACAGGGGAAAGGGGCTAGGAGAAGGTAGTAAGCCAGGGCTTACACTCGTCCCTTCCCGAAGAAGAGAAGTTCAACGCGGGGCAGGATCCGTACATGGACCCAAGCATGAAGAACGAGGCGCAGCAGCGTGCCTAGACTTGATCCAAAGGTCAAGAGCCTCCAACTCTTCAACATCAGCACGACGCAACCATCTATCTTCCTCCGGACCATAACCTCTAAACCTGACCAGATACTCCATACCCGATCGTCCACGTTTCTCGTCGATAATCGCTTCCACGAACCATTCGTCTTCACCTTCCTCATTGAGAACAGCATCCGGACGCTTGAGCTCGCGAGAGGGGAAAAGGTCAGCGTCGTTAGCCTTGAAAGGCTTCAATTGTGAGGCGTGGAAGGTGGGGAAGACATTAGGCGAATTGGGCATCTCGAGCGTATACGTCGAGCGTTCGGGGAAGGCCTTGATAACTTTGTAAGGTCCGTCGTACCGTGGCATGAACTTGGCAACGCGACCATCGCCGGCGTGGGTGTACTCGCATCGACGGTTCGAGGTCGAAAGGTAGACCTTATCACCAATCTCGTAAGGGATCTCCTGTGAACGTGAAGCGTTAGCATAGATGGACTGGGAGATTTTGGCAGCTAAGAGGGAGTCCTTAGCCTGGAGTGTATATTCTTCCAAAATACTGAGAAGGTTCTGTGCATCGACATTGACTGGTGCGTCGGAATGAATCAACGGAGGAATGACGTGTGGCGAGAGACCAAGTCGAAGCTGAAAGGGCGAGAGGCCCGTCGATGCGTTTGTCGTGCTCATGTAGGTAAATCGGACGTGAGGTAAGGCCTTGACCCACCCTTTCTGTTTCCTGTCCATGAAGAAACGGAGTGCTTGAATGATCGTTTTATTCGTTCGCTCGCTCGCGCCATTGGTTTGTGGATGGAAGGAGCTAGACATCTTCAATTTAACACCAGTCAGCTTATGAAGGGCGGACCAGAACTGAGAAATGAAGAGCTTATCGCAGTCTGAGATGATCTCCGTTGGAAGGCCATTTTCGCAGTACCAGTATTCGAAGAAGAGCGCAGCGGCGCGATCTGCAGACAAGTCCGTGCGGCAAGGGATCAAGCGGACGTCGGCACCAAGACGATCTGTGATAGTCAACAAGTAGTTGAACCCATCGTCCTCAGGCAGAGGACCCACGAAATCCAGGGCGACGGAGGAGAAACGACCGTCAGGCACCGCAAGCGAGTGTAGAGGACCGATGGGCTTCACCGTAGGAGATTTATTGCGCTGGCATTCGACGCAGCCGGGTATGTAAGCCTGCTCGAGATCTCGAGCCATGTTGGGCCAGTAGAATGAATCGCGCAGGACGGAGTACGATTTTTGGGCGCCATAGTGGCCAAGCGCATCGTGGGCCAGGAAGAACAGTGCCTCTCGGACAGACGCGATGCGAGGAATGACGAGTCTATCACTGACATACAGAAGACCGTGGCGTTGACTGACGCCGGCCATCCCGATACCTTTCTCTAATAGCTTCTGACACCAGGGATCGGAGCGATATCCATCCTTGATGGAAGCAACAAGGGCCTCATCGTGGGCAATGGAGAGAACGGGCGCCACAATAGGCGTGGCAACTGTGGAGAACTCTCTAGAGAGGGCGTCAGCAACCGTATTGTCCTTGCCCTTAATATACTTGATTGTGAAACTATAATCGGCCAAGAACGTCTGCCAGTGTAGCTGCTTCTTGTTCAAGTCCCGTTGCTTGTTGAAGTATTCGAGCGTCCGGTGATCCATGAAGACCTCAAATTCTGCGCCAAGTAGGTCAGTACGCCACTTATGCAAGGCACGTACGATAGCGAGCATCTCCTTATCGTGCGTAGCGTAGTTTCGTTCAGCCGGATTGAGCTGCTTTGAGTCATAGGCGACGGGACGTGCCGTCTCCCAGGTGGGTCCGAAACTGAGAACAGCACCAGTACCGACATCACTAGCGTCAGTCGTGACGAAGATACGATTATCCCCAGGGTTGTCGTGATCGATGACTGTCAGACACGCCCGAGAGGTAACCAACTGTTTGATCCGTTCGAACGCAAGTTGGTGGTGATCCAGCCAAACGATAGGCTCCTTGGGTGAAGTCTTATTTGTCAGCGGCGTCAAGACGGAAGTGAACTCGGCCAAGTTCGGTAGGAAAACTGCCAGATAGCGTACGAGACCTAGGAACTGCCGCACATCAGTAGCTGTTCTAGGGACGGGCCACTCAGCAATTTTCAAAGCCTTCGAGGCGTCAGCCTGGATGCCTGCCTGGGAGATCGTGTGTCCCAGAAACTCTATAGAAGTGCAGAACAGAGACGTCTTCTTTTTCAAACAGTAAAGGGAAGCGTCACGGAGCGCAAGCAGGACCTGCTCCACATTCTTGATGTGCTCAGCCAGTGTCATCGACCAAATAATGATGTCATCCAGGTATACGTGACAGATTTTGCCGATGAGGTGACGCAAGGTGGCGACCATGCAACGTTGGTGAGTAGCGGGGGCGTTGCGGCAACCTTGGGGCATAACGACCCATTCGTAGAGACTGAACGGTGTCCTGACGGCGGTGTATTTAATGTGGTCCGGATGAACCTTTGTCTGGAAGAAGGCATTCGTCATGTCAATCTTCCCCCATATTTTACCTTTACCGCAGTCAGCCAAGATCTCGTCAATCCTCGGCAGTGGGAAGTGGTCGGGAACAGTGTTCTCGTTGAGTTCGCGATAGTCGTTGACCCAACGCGGCAAGGCGGTAGGGTCCGACTTGGGCACTAGAAAGGCGGGGCTAGCGTACTCAGAATCGGATGGGCGAAGTTTACCTGACGCGAGGAATTCATCCAGGAGGGTCTTCCAAGCATCACACTCCTTTCTGGGGCAGGTATATCCCCGCTTGGATACAATCTTCATAGCATCCTTGAGGTTAAACTTGTGAAACACCTGGTCGGGGAGTTTGTGAACCGGGGGTAAGTCATCGAACAAATCGCCATATTTTGCCTTCATCTCCAGGTCCATACGCCGCAGCTGCTCTTGGAAACAAGCCAGTGCACTCATATCCTCGAGGCGCTCCCTAATGGAAGCGACAATCGAGTTCGTTTGCAGGGGCCGTGCAACACCGTGGTGGCGTCGACCCTTCAATTTCGCGGCGAACTCGTCGCTGGCGAAGAACGCGGCGTGGCTAGCCTTGTTCCGACGTCACGCAGCGCGGACGTCACTCACACGCATGTGGGCAGTCTTCCAGGCAGGCAGGACCTTGGAGGGCATGATGGGGTCCAAGGAGAATAAATCATAAGAGTGCACATTGTCCAAACGTGCGATACAAGAGCCAGAACCGTGATCAAGAACGAGTCCGTTGGACTTTAAAAAGGGCAAGCCAAAAATGGCATCGGACACAAGTGAGGGAGAAATAAATGCACGAAGAGGTTTGGAAATAAAACGTTTGTCCATGGAAAGAGGTTGCAATTTAACGTAAGAAGAAAGAGAGAACTCCTTCCCAACTCCGGAGAATGCTGCGCTGCATGTAAACGGGAAGCTAGCATGGTGCCGTTGAAGGCCCAAGGCATCAGCGACGTCAGCCCTAATAAGAACTACGGCAGAGCCGTCGTCAATCAAGGCCTTTAACGGAGTAGAAGAGACAACAAGATTATCGTTGCGCACGAGGCAACGCCAGAAATTATTGGAACAGGAAAAAGGTGCGCACTCATCGTCTGTCCAATCACCAGAGTCCACCCAGCTGGAAGCGTTTGGGAGAACCGCGGCGACCGTAGGAACACAAGGCTCCTCAGTGATATTGATGAGGTTAGCAGAGGGTAAGTCCACAGGCACCTTGGAAATGACAGCAGCGACAGCAGCACCAGGAGTACTAGGGAAACGAGAGACATAACCAGCAGGTCGAGGAGGGACGCTCCCAGCAGTGAGAGTTTTGTAAGTGGCAGCATCGATAGGCGGGCCAGGGCAACGAGCGCCGATGTGGCCAGCCCAAAACTTGCAGCACTTGTAGCATCCGCCGTTAGCGGTCAACAAGGCATGCTCCTCAGGTAAGAGCTTGGGAATGGGAACAAAGGTCGATGGAGTCGAAGCAGTCGTGGTAGAGGCAGAGGTGGCACGGGCGACAGGTGGGCGACCGGCGGTAGATGCGGGGCGACTGTTGTTACGAAGGGAAATCCTGGCCAAAGTGTCCTCAATCTCCTTGAGGCGAAGGCGTCTCCTCTCGTCGATTCGCTTGACTTCGTCGAGCCAATCACGGAAGAGAACGATGCTGTTCGTGTTTTCGCGGTTGAGTTCCCTAGCGAGTTCACGATCCATATTTGCCTCAAGGGTGTCGCGCAGGAAGTCATCATTGAGGAAGGAATCGGTACCAGCCAGCAAGTTATTCTTAGCCATCAGCTCGAGTGAGAAATCGAGAAAGGATTTGGAATACTGTTGAACACAAAGAACGTCCATACGAGTCGAATGTTCCCAGTCAGCGGGTAGGAAGAGCAAGCGCATGTGAATCTTGTAGTCGTCCCAAGACATGGAAGGGAGCAAGGGAGAATTCGCCGACAACCAACGTACGGTGTGCACGCCGGTCATTCCCCAAGCAATGGCTTTGACGCGAGCTGAGGTCTCGATAGACTTGTGCCTAAAGAATTGTTCGGCCTTGTTGAACCAGTCCCAAAGCAGGGACACGTCGACATCGCCCTCACCCATGGTGGGCGGATGAGTCGGGTTGGATTGTTCGATTTTTGCGCGTGTACCCATCGTAGGCGCGTCTTGGAAGGGTGTGGCGAAAGGAAATGGAGGAAGGTGAGCTTGGGCGAAGAACGGGGTATGTATATGCGGCGGAATGGGTGATGATTCAGATGGAACAGGAGACAGAGGCGAGCTAGAGTCAATACACGAAATACGACCATCCTTGGAGGGAGCCGACTGGGTTCTAGTGCGGGGAGGGGTGACAGGAGCAAGGGAACTGGTATTTGATGGTAGCAATACTCGCCTAGACGTCGCGAGCGCGCGGCTCCGGGTTTTCAAGGAGAAGGGAACCGTGGGGCGGGATCTGGGAGGCAGGGTTGGAGAGGGACGCGAAGGTGCCACGCGAACCGATAGGACGCGAAGCTCCTTCTAATTGAGCAAAGGCGTTTGGTTGAATTCAAAAAAAAAGTGGAACAACCCCGAAGGGAGAACACTCAGAGGACAGATGAATAGACCAAAGCGGTGGGATTGAGGGAGTGAACGTGTAAGTAGAGGAACAAGCAGGAGGTAAGTACATATGTGCAGGGTCACGGTTTATATATGGCAAGTCACGTTATACGTATGAGAGCGGACAGGGGAAAGGGGCTAGGAGAAGGTAGTAAGCCAGGGCTTACACTACAATCCATTCCTTATTAGACTTATCCATATTTACTAGGCTCATCTTAGATTTCTAGCTACTACTTATTCTATCGGTTCTTGGGTATGCACACATGTGAGCTCTTGTATCTGCTGAACTGATCTAGTGTCCTGGTCATCAAATAAAGTGGCAATAGGGAGAAATTAATGCAGCAGAGTTCATGTGTACCCCTGGGCTGCCCCTGGATTCCCTATGCCCCCCTGAAGTCCCAAAGACCAGCAACCCACCATGGCAATCATTGTCCCAGCACTAAATAGACTTTCCTAAAGGATTTTGGACATCTACACTTGAGTTCAACCACTGATAGAATGACAATCTACTCCTCAGCTGGAGTAAACTATTATTTCATTGGAACTGGACTAACAGGAGTGTCAAAGCTGACTGAACCCATTGAAACAGTGGAATTCTCTGTTCTAACTGTCTGTCTGCAGCCATAGAGCCCACTCTGAGATCCTCCAATACTCATCCATGCAGGAATGTAAGTCTATGATATGAGAATGAAGCAATAGTTGCAACAAAGGGAGAGAGATGGAAGGGCATACAGAGAAAGTGTCAACAAATAGGTATAATATCATTTTCATCATATAGACTGTAGCAAATTAATTCTGATTCTATAGCCCAATGTGTCATTAGTTGGAGGAGAATAATGTTCTTTGACAATTTAGGAGCATCCCCCTAAAGCCCCTTGAAAGCGACTCAATACAGCAACTGATGTGATCCCCTGATGACACGTGGTTACCTTCCATGTGCGCTTAATTAAAGAGGTAAACTAAATTAAAAGAAGAAACCGGCAACCGGGTATGTTGATTGCCTGCATCTTTTGCAAGCGCCCGTATATTCACAACCGTGTAAAACGGTTCCTTCCATTTCATTTCAGGACCCGTAATATTTGTTGATAGATGCGGGGCAGCAGAAATGATGGCTGGTGGTGGTGCAGCCAAGGCCCGGCTTAGGACGAACGGAACAGCGCAAAGATGGAGATGAACGGGTGTGGGTAACTACTCGGACTCAGATGCCATTTGCCTGTTGTCAACAAAAGATGTCATAAATGGCCGATTCTCGTGTCCAAGACCAAACAATGGCGGACACGAAAATCGTCCACCCTGTCTTTGACCAAATTCTTTCATAGTAGCTGGCGAAGGCTGTTATCAGCCAGTTCGTGGTTGACGTTGAATATATGTCCATCAGAGCCATTGTTGAGAGTGTGAAGAAGTTCGGGTAAGTTCAGGTAAGATAAGGTCTGGATAAGGCGGACATAAGCTCCAGCACCGCTGCTTGGCCACTGACCCCCAGTGAAAAGTCAGTTGACTGGGAGCGACTGACAGTGAGAGGGATCGTGTGAATCGTTGTCAGTCGAACTGACAACATTTTTTGCTCATATACAATATCATCTATTTTTGAAATCTTGTACCGTAGACTAGACAAAGATTAAAATCATTTTCAATGGATATCATAACATCAGTATATGCCCAAATTAATCCTCGTCGAGTGAGTAATAGATTTAGCCATGCACTGGCGGTTCCCATAGATTATTTCAAACAATTGTTCACGTTGGTATCATTTGTGCTTGTGTAATGTATATTCCATTTCTGCTACTACAGTTTATTCTATAGATCCATATCTAGCGTGTCCAATTGTGTTCATCCCGCTTCGTAATCAATTGTAGCTTGCATCCGCTCCAATGTGCATGGACGCGCCGTTGGAGGGAATTGATGCCCTGACGGCTGTCCAGTCATGCGAGATGGGTTTGGTGACTGAAACAGGTTCATTGTAGCCAGTAGAATTGGACGGGAGTGGAGATTACGGAGTTCGTGCATGCATGGGGACAGTCATAGGCAAGGCTAAAACGGTGCTCGTGAGTATATGAGTTCGCATCAGATGGGAACAAATCTTACTTGCCTTTAGTATAGACGTTGCCACTATCCTCCCATCGTAGATCCTGCTCTCTTTTCTTCTCCCTGGCCAAGGACTCGGCCTTCAACTCATGCAAGACATGCTAATAACGGGTTCGCCATCACCAGTAGAAGCGGTAGGGATGGTAGTGCCAACTGTGGAGCCTACGGAGATGGTTGTGTCATAGCGCGAACATATTAGTTTTTCACACCAGATGTCATCACACTCACTCGATGAATTGGTGGGTGGGACAGTTTCGGGACAGTACTTGGCGCATTGGGAAAGAGGGGCAGAACTGAGCAGGTATAACGGGATGGTTGGATGGTTGTTACGGATGGGGTATAGCTAAGAACCGTTAATTAAGCACAACTACAAATAATATCACAGGATTACCTTGTTCCCCAAAGTTGACCTTGGTCGTGAGGTGAGTTGGATGGCTTTACTTGTCCGGCACCTGCGTGAGATAATGGGTTGCGTATGGACGATCCTCATGACATGGGGCATAGTAAAGGTTGTTGGTGATCACATCGTCCGCGATTTGGACTATCGGGAAAAAGGTAGTAAGCAAATAGTATCTTTAGCTGACGTCGGCCATGGTTCATACCAATCTTTGCTACGAAGTGACCATAGTATACTTGGGGCGGTTTTGCAAGATCTCCGTCATCCGAGTGCCAGCGTGTCATTCAAGTCAGGTTGGAAGCGCATATATGCACCTTAATTGATGTTGAATTTGGCATCCAATCTAGGTACATACCTCGTGGTAGTCAAATCCACCATCACCGACAACTTCACTACCATCCAACTACTATCAGGAAGTTTCTTGCCAAGGTCCTTGGCAGCTAACGACGTTGGGCTTTGTTCTCCATTGACTACTCCGAACTGCCCTGTCAATAGTGCAGTGTTGCATGAGTGTCCTGATGGTGCAGATAGAAGTATTTCGTGCATTGTATATATGCTTCATTGCGCCATGACTGCAGGGAAGTGGGGGTATGAGAGCAAGAAGCAAAGTAGTACAGCAACTGACTGCGAGACACGCGCTTAATTACGTTCGTCGAACTTGAACACATCCAATTGCAAAGGTTGCAAGCAAACTTACGATTTATCCACCATACATAGATGTACCAAATCTAATGAATGTTACAATTTGCTATGTTGCTCATACGTCACTACAATCAATAATCGAGGATGCAATATTTCAATTGGCGGCACACGATTAACACGATCCCTCTCGCTGTCAGTTGCTTCCAATCGACTGACTTTTCACTGGGACTGACCTTTAGCTCCACTTCTCAACTCGACGACCACATTCGCTTGTTAGGAAGTCAAGGGAAAGTGGGTCTATTGCGAGAGAAGAGTGGGCGCCGTCGCGCCGATCTCCATCAATTGACAATAGTACAGGTGCGTGCCTACGTTTCTGTGGTGAACGATTATTCTGATCATAAACGTCATTCCCAAGATTCCAGGTTGGCGACGCCTACTTGCAAGGCCGAAATCATCGAGTGTGCATGCGATTACGCCACAGGCTGCCAATATGCCATGACTGGGACGGTTCTCTTCGTCTAAAGAACTCGCTGGGTGCACTCCCTTCATTCCTGCATTGACCTCAAATGCATTTGTGGGCTGGCACTAGGCTCGTGGATCATCCACCAGAATCCCAGACCATGTAACAACGGTACTCGACATGAGAGAGGAGCAACACGCACGATGGTTCGATTCTCGCAGAGAACTCGGTGCCCGGGATGAAGATGTGTACGCACGCAAATACCGCAGCTTTACTGGCAGAACACCGACACGTAGCTCACAGTTTAACCAGCGAGATCGGAGAAGATCGGAGCCTTGCCTTGTTTTCCAGGGCCCACGGTTTCGTCTCCCTGCCACCTTATAGCACACACATGACGCTGCAGGTTTCTCTGTCTGCGACTGGTTACAATAAGTCGATCCGGTTTGATCTGTAAGAAACATGCAAGAGGTAAGTACGATCTCCTACTTTTAGTACGGCTGCTTACGATGCATAGTAGATCTTCCAGAACTGACATCTCTCATCACCCAGGCCCATACGTTGAAAGGATGTCCCCTTTCGCTGCTTATACGAGTAGTCCAGCGTCGAGAACAGGGCAGTGACTCCAGGATCCCGGGCGATAGGCCCATCTCATGGCACCATGACGCCATCGCAGCGAAGATATGGGGATTCCGAGCTAGGCAATGAATCAATGGCAAGGGGAGCTTGGTACATTGCAAAAAGAGCAGCCAAACGGGAAAAGTTTTGAATCTACGACCTGATCGCATTGATTTCCCTCGTTCACTTAAACCGACACTCTCAAGCCGGCCTCAGCTCCACGGGCTACAAGCGTACGATAATCCCGCCATTCCCAAATACCGAGCGCGGGGCTACCTCGTATCTTCCATTCCCCCTGCCAAATTCCCTATGACTGCTATAACCTGTTGCGACACATTCCAAGAGGTTCCCTAATCATAATTCCGGCCGGCGTTCGGACATGGCTGAAATGTTGGGCGCAAGATGTGAGGGCGTCATTAGACCGCAGGGCGGAACTATTCACAGTAAGTAATGTCCATATGCGAGCTAGTTGGCTTGGATCACCGAGAGCGCACTTTAGATAATCTACTGTGTTTGCAGCAATAGCAACTGGTTTGCCTGCGCGCGGACCGCGAAGAATTGTTTAGCTAAGAGGTGTGGACTAAACAATTCATATTTTCTCCTCGCAGCCGACTACGATGTCTCGTAAAACCTACCCATTACTGGGAGAAATCGTCTTTCATCCACTGTGTGGCTACATGTTCCCTTATCTAACTGCTCACGCGCACCTCAACGACATTCCTTCCCAACACTATTGACCAGGATGGCACCAATACTGGAGATCGAAGTTCTGAGCGCAGCATAGTGTATCAATCTTGCGCCAAGGCTCCCGGTGCGTATAGCTTCCAGCACCTACTACATATGACGTCTGTCTGTGACGCTCATGCGACTGTGGTAGTGGCGGGATAGCCTCCACAGAGGTCATCCAATCATAGCACGCAAGCGGTGAAACATTGACAACGATTCCTCATGATTCCAAGTTCGAAATGTCGTAGCATCTGTTGGAATTGACGTAGTATCCCTCCTCAGTAGACAACCAGACCGGCCTCGCTTTTGCGTTCTCCGAGATGCAAATGCTGAAATCTTGGAACTATATGGTGTGTCAAGCTTGCACAGGCGTCCTTCTTGACATTGATGTCACTCATCCTAGTCACAATAGCGAAGATCAAGGTACCTATATCCCCCCACAACTCTATCACGACCAGTACACGTCGCAGTAGAGGAGGCGACGTTAAGGGTAGAATGGAAAAAGTCTGAACGGTGGTTATTTCAGTTTCAACCCTCGGTGCATCCCCCGATTGCTTTCTCCTTCGCATCTCCACTTACGTTACACGAGCAGGTCATTAATTCTACATTGCACTTGGGATTCAAATGTTCACTACTTGCATTCGATCCTGCAGTGACTAGGGTTGCGACTTCACTGCTAGCTGCTCCCTGGATTTTTGCGGAGCCCTGTACCAACCATGTCCAACATGAAGTATTGGCTATTTCGGTATGCCTTGATTCTCATATCGGTTTAATCTCCCATTCCTCATGACCATTACCTCCAGATGCTTCTTGATTCCGACGTTGAGGTGGCGCTATTTATCACTCATACGTATACGATGGTCATTGTTGGTGATGTCAGCGTATTGCCGCTTACCGGTTCGTTGATATACGCCAGGACCTCCGATAATCCGTGCAAATGTTTGTTTGGAAAACACCGGATTTTTGGCCAAAACGGGTGATTTCGGCATTGCCTTATTAGGCAATCGGGAGGGTGATTTCCGAACAAACATCCCAATTAGGCAGCTGAGGGGTGTAAAATTAGATCTAACATTGGAGCCTCGAATAAAATGGAAAGAAATAGGAAAATAAATACAGGGATGTTCGCTATTACTATATACATTAGTTTTCCCCATTGCTGGGGTCATCACTGTGTCTTGTTCCCATCAACTTCTTTACAGCCTGTACTACAAGCCCCTCTTTGATATTCATATTCAGGGGGCGATATGATGAGGAAAAGATTGTTGCCTCAGGTTTAATCATTCCATTGGCTCTGAAGGTGACAGCCCTACTGGTAAGTGCATATAGAAATGCTTTCAAGTGGACGAGGCCGTATTTGATAAGGCTGGGTGTGTAAGTGATCGGAATAAGTTTGGTGTGGCAAGGGGTGCCCACAACTGCATTGAAGTCCATGAAACGGCACCAATCGATGATGTGCTGGATATCCAAGAGTGTTTACCTGCCTTGTCTCCCCCTTTCACATAGAAAGTGATGACTGCAGAACTTGGACACCTTGAAGTTGTTTGGGAGTTGTTAGGGGTGGTCAGGGTGGCTCACGGAGTCTCAATCCCGTGAACAATGTGGGAACCCTGCCTTGGCAGCATCAACTGGCATAAGCATACTTGTGAGCAACCTCTGGCTGACGGCCGCAATGTACCACAAGTCTTATCGGTCGAGGGTGAAAGGGGGTGAATTGTGATTAGACCTCGTGCCCCGAGTCCCAGAAGGGGTGTAAAAATGGATCTGACATTAAAAAATTTCCCCAAAAAGGGGTGGGTTTTTACGGGTGCTAAATCTAACATTATTACTATATTAGGTAACCCGTGGGGTGTGTTCCGAACAAACATTTGTACGGAAAATCGGAGGTCCTTATATGCCTCTCCATACTCTTCATGGATTAGGCATCCATCAATGGCAGTGCATCTGGTAGAATCATCTTATCATTTTGAGATATGGATGGGTGCTGCCATCGCCTGTAACCTAGTAAGCACAGTCTCCATGACTGTCCATGGGAGTGTTTTTACTGATCGGGAGATGTCTCTCTGATATCACCCACGTTTAGCTGTACCCAGCGCTGAAGGATGCAGCGGTCAGCCATTAAAGGCCAAACTTCCCTCTGTTCTGAGGCTCATGTTCGAGATGGGAGCTGTTACGACAATATTGACAGTCATCATAATGAGTTTGTTGTTTAGCAAGGTGCCTTGGACCCAACCAATATCTGTGGTACATTTTGTGAGTGGATATACATCACGGAAATAAAGTCGCACTCACTTGTATTTGATTCAGCTACTACGGCCAGCGGCGTATTGTGAGCTTATGAAATTGTAGTTGGTGAATACGTACTCACTGTGATGGCAGGTATCTTTGTGGCTCCTTATGTCGCTTAGTGCAGGCTCTTTGGAAGCACAAAAGACTTCTGACGCTGAACGTGACGGGGACCAAGTCTACAACACTCCTAGCTAGATCTGCTTCCAAATGGATATCACCCAAGACCCTCACCATTCTGATGACTGTTGAAGAAGACCATGATGGAGAGGAGAAATCTTTGGTACATTATTTTATACCCACACTGAAGCTTATGTTGTTAGCTGACTGTGGTCCAGGGCGAATCAACCGGTGAAAAGCCAGTTGTGCGAAGTCCACGTCAGGTGTATTCACGCACGCTGGCATGGAGATCTACAGTTGCCGTCGTCGTTCTTGTCATGATTACATGTGAACTATGCAGGGATGCAATGACGAATGAATGGACTAAATAAATAGGTCTATCAGAGGCAACTATCCCTGATTATTCTGATGTGGGCTATGAACTGTGAGATGTGGTGCATTGGAATGTCTATGTCTTTGCTTGCTTCTTTCGACAATGCTCTCAAGGTTTTGAACACGAACAAGCTGATAAGTTGGTATACAGTTATACCCCTCCCCATGGCCATACCACCCAAATTTATTTAGTTGTAATTGAGTTTGATACAAGTGATGCCTTTGAGGTGACACCCAAGCCAAAGAATTGTGGGTATTCGATGTATTTCCAAGCACAAGACCGTAGTTACGATTCCTTCCGAAGGATTGGATTCGTTTATATAGTCCTGTCATTTCTGAAATTTTACCCCCTTGTGCCTTGGCGGCGTTAGGGTTTGATTCCGTTAATTATTTAGGCTGATTGAATATGATTGGCTAGCAGAGCCATTCTGATCTCGCTATTTGAGCACCAAGTGCTAAGTGTTAAGATGTTAAGGCCTAACTAAGGTTAAATGTTAGTATGTATATTGTAATCATTATCGCTGCCCAACTCAGATGTGCTCCGCTCCACCTAGTGTGTCAGTCTCTGAGAAAGAATTTAAAGAGGAAAAAAATAAGTCTCCAATTCACACTGTGAGTACCATCTGTTCAATGGTAAACAGAGATGATTCTGACCATTTTCTTGTTTCTACGGGTGGTCGTCTTCTGCGCTGGCAATAATAGTCAATAATTTAATGTGCCATGCTTCATTGAGGTGTGCTATCATGTGTGTACATTTTCGGGATATTCCGAAATTTCTTGTATATCAAGTCGAACAATTCAAGCTCCGTATCTTTCCTTTCAATTCAACTGTGTCGAACAACATGCTTGGGTTAACGAATATATCTCATTTGTGAAACCGACACAGGCACATACACGACTGATATATACTAACACACTTGTCTAGCAAATTGAGTAACAAATGGATTGCCGATGCCGTTGCGCTCGTCAACCCGTGGTGTGAAACTGAGGTGATCGTTGAGAGACAGACCCACACGTCTGCCGACCTTGAGTGAATGAGTGAAACTGAGTGCTGAAACAATAGGTATGACAAGCTGAGAGACTCACCAAAGCGCGCACGTAAATGACTCAGTGGTGTGGCCCATGCTGGTAGTCGATGCCCTCGATAAAGGAAATGTTTTCCTGTGCATCGATGACCCCAATTCAGATCTGCGACAAGTTCGGCGCTACGTTCCCTATAAATTATTTTATTTTATTATGGTATATGGTATACTATGTACATGCTTCGTATTTATCAACAGTTGTCTACTCTATACTACGTCTACGTGTACGTTAAATGTCGATGATCTATACAACATTTTAGTCTGTTTACAATTTACAAGCCCTCCCTTCATATGACACGCTCTGACTATATACTGTAACAAAAAATTCAATACAAGTAACTGTCACGCCATTAGTTTAATTTGATAAGTATGTCTGCAAACGCACCTGCTGCTCACCTTTGTACACGCAACAATTTCGCATTGATTATCTTGCCGTCTGGGTATGCGACATGCTGATCAAACTTGCTGTTATCGTTCAGATACAAATGCGCCGTTATTGCATGGTCCTCGCACACATAACCCCTGACGGTTATGTGATTTTTGTCGAGTTTCGTGCTCTTATGAGGACCCCGCCTGTGACGATATCATAAGTAGTGCAGATTGCGCTAACACGTACATAGTTGCTCACCAGGAATTCGCAGACCAAATCTGAGATCTCAGTCGTCACTTGTGGGTGTGATCTCTGTTTACTCTATAGAAGCTGTGCTTAGTAGTGTGGATCTCGCACCTGGCTGTCCTAATATCAATCCTGTTAGCAGGTTCCGTCAGAAAAGTGGTATCAAAGTTTCGAGACTTGTCACAATCGAGATCGTGCGAGATGCCACCAGTTGCGCGCCTCTATACGCAGATAAGAGGTGTCCATGTAGTCCCATTATAATACCTGGTCGATTATCCAGGGATAGGTATTATAATGTGCCACTATGTAAACCCTGCCATGGAGGTATTTTATGTGGATAGATGCTTTGTAGGCGGTATTATAATGCCTCCGAAAGGGTGCCAGTGTGAATTATAATGTTGAAGCAAGCGGCGCTGTGGCAGCGACATCACTGTATCTAATCTTATCACATGTCGGAGCACTCAATGATCTGGATCAGCGCTCTCTCGCTTCCGCTCCTCCGCCTTCGTATTGGTAGCTCATTTACAGCAGCCATTGGTTTGTATTTCTCTTGCTTGTAAGCTTGATATCTACATTCCAACCCTACACTGCTCGATTCTCCCTTGGAAATCTACTTGGAACCAGCATCATTCAGCTTCATACAACAGACTCGGATATTCAGTATCCTTCCATTAATCCAGCGAGTGAATGCTGATAGAGCTTATATGCTCTTGGGTAGGATTCATAAGTTCAATTTCCAAGGCCAACTAACTCATTCTAAAGTTGGTTCTGGCTGTGAGGCATCTTGGGTTGCGCTTGAGGTATAATTGGGGTAGGCCGTGGCAGCTTGTTAGAGATTCATAGGCCTAATGTTGGCCTGAGTAAGGTAGCACATGAATATGTACATGTTTAGACTACATGTGCACTCAGTTAAAAGTATATGAGGAAGGATAGACCATTGTACTCGAAGTGAGTTTATGCACTAATTGCATGAGTTGAATGGATTGCCTTTTAGCACATTAGTCTGACCTTTTCGATGGTCTCATCGAGAGCATGATCGTGCTCATTTTCTATATCAGAATGGATGCCTGATCGTTCTCTTACGATTCTAGCTCTCCGATCTGCCTTATATTCACCTTTACACTAGATATGTTAACATCAGTTTGGGTTGTTCCCTAAGCACACATTTGATGCCCGTCCAACGCCCGTCCATCCAACTCCTTGATCAATGTGGACCTTCCAGTTCTCTTGAATTCCAGTACTGAACTGTCAACAGTCACACTCCATACACTCGTCGATTCTCCGGTGCTCCTCCCAAATCACGCTGAATTTAAAACACACTAGTGGTTGCATGGGGTGTAGGTGGCATCTGGTTGTGTTGGGTCGTAGTCGCAATCCTCAGCACATTCGGTAATCACTCACTCCATCTCACAGGACAAACCCCCGCAAGCTGCAGCTGCCAGACCATTTCAACTCTACCTGTATGTTTGTTTTCTTCGGAACATGGAACACGAGGCTACCGAAGATTTGCGGACATCATGAAGGTGTCGGCTTCTCAGGGTTGTCATTCAGAGACAGAATCCATTATAATGCCTACAGCAGGGCAGGACATTATAAAATGAACAAGGAGGGGGAATTATAATTTAGGTATGTTGTACTAGCCCTGACATTGTAATGTGGACTGGGGGGGTCTAACGAGCAGACACATTTTAATGTGTCTGCCTGGATAATCCACAAGGCATTATAATATAGCTACATGGACTATTGCAGATAAACCGCTACCGACAAAGGGAGCAGGCTAATGCAGACGGACACATAGTGATGAATGATATACTTATATAATTATACAACATCGAGTTCTGGCGTCTGAAATCCTGCACATGAAAGCAAGGCATAGTACCATATTGGTCTGTATCGACGTTCGTAGTCAATTAACATAACTTAGTAAACATACCCCAACCATTCCGCCTTAGCGCTGGATGGGCATAGCGAATCTATGTGGAAATATAAACATACATCTCCATTGGATGTGTATACCATTCTAACGTCTTCTCTGATGGGATAAACGCAATTCAGCACCATGCTGTAACTCCCAATGCAGTCGTCATGCCCATCAATAGAAGGGCCAGTAACGACGACGCGAGTAGAGATGGGGAAGGAAGACATATTCGGCCACATGTATCTGATAGGGATCCGGGTCCAGGGTGACGATATGACGGAATCCAACCTTACGAAAATGCTTGTACGCACGTTTTTGACCTTGTCGGTTATGACGAGATATCCTTGTTTGCCCTCGTATATTCCACCTCTGAACCAGGTTCCAGATCTTGTGCCGCTGATGGCAATCTTGAGTTTTTTATGCATAAGTCACGTGTCAAGGAGCCACTTTCCTGTTGTACGAACAGTAAGTGTTTAGAAAAAGCTATTGTCAAGACTTGCGAGCGGGCCTGGTTCGACGCTCTCCGTGCTGCATGAAGGTTCTAATTGCAAGTTTATATCCCGTATTTCGTTTGTATCGGGTCCGAAGGAGTTGTCTACTGTATTTGGATCATCAGGCTGTGGGGTGGATTCCCGTTGCTTCAGTCTCATCAATTTATCACCGTCCATCCTGATGCATATTCGTAACAGTAGACGTGTTCTTGTATGAAGTCATCAGCAATGTACAACAGTCACTATAGATAAATCGTTACCTCGAGTCGAGCAAGTCGCTCTCTTTTACACTGTAAGTGTAAGCTGAGAGGCTAATTGCCCCTCGCACTTCGTACAGTGTATCCGCATGTGTTATGTCGTCTCTTATGGTGGAAACGGCGACAATACATCCCTCCTTTGAGATGTCTGTGCCGAATGACGAAGACCTCCCATCCAATAAACCGCTTGGCTGTCATTTCTTCACGATCCATGTTGAATGCCATCTCATGGCTTATGTTCTTCTTCCTGAATTCGGGACTCTCGTAAAAGGCAGCAAGACCGCCTCTGCCAGAATGTTAAAGTCAACGGAGATCTTGAAGATATGTTAATATAAGATTTTGACAACATTGTTGTTATCTACTTGCCCATGTATTAAGAAATGCATTGGCGGGGTGTTCGGGGGTGTCCTTGTAAGCATTTGCCTCGACGAAAATCCTGCATTGATGCCATAGATCCTCGGTGGCCCATCCTTCGCAACCCGAATACGGACCACGCTGTATGGCTACATAATCGCCGATTCGAACGTCGCGAACTAGTTCATGGTCGAGAACATGGATTTTGCGAGAGGGCGGTTTCTGGCTGTCCACCTTTGCCAGTATCATTTCGTCATCAAGATATTTGATCACGGAAATGTAGACACCAGCGAATGCTCCGTCGACTACGAGTACCCGATCCCGTGCCTTTGGCTTATCAACATGAAGCTGCGAAAGAGCAATTTCTATGCCAGGTTCCTCTGTGTCGTATTCTGGAAGCCATGTCTTCACTTGCACAATTTCAGAATGTGCATTTGACAACGCCCAACCCTGGATTCCGATGTACTCTCCGCTCACCACCCGCACCCTATCATTGGCGCTTACAAACTTTCTCATCAGATCTTCAAGGGCTTCCAGAATGGGAGGATATTCGCAGTCCTGTAGCAGAGCAACCTCCTGCATTGTCGCATTGATACTCTTCGTTCCAAGACAGTCGAATGGAAGACTGCCACGGACAAGGCCGTATGCTGTTGACTTGCCATCGTGAGATAGAGCCCCACCTTTGGTGGAGCTGTCTGCATAGAGGAAAGGTTCATGATGAAACAAAGGCTCCCTGGTTTCCAAAGGTGACAACCTATGAAATTTGGAAGGTAATGCAAGAATATGAGCAAGCTGTAACGTCGGCTGCGTTTTTACAACAAATGCGATCCCATTGTTGAACTGCGTGTCTTGGTGCAGTCTGACAAAACTTCCAGTTTCAGGGGCTTCAGGAGCGTGTTGTCGAAACAGAAGAAGTGTAGCGTCAGGGCCAGACAATGGCTCTTCTATGAACATTCTATCCTCGGTGCGCCATATACATTCATCCATTTGTCCAGCCAGAAGCTCGTCGACTTGGTACGCGTAATCGGCTAACATGTACACTATTCCTTTGACAGCTGCGTGGACCACTGCGACCTCATCGGCAACTGGACATCTGATGGCGGCGTCTTCAGTAATATCGTACTCAGATCCCGGCTAATATATGAGTTAATTAAATGAAACAACTGGGGCCAAATTATTGAGTACCTGCACCAGAACTCTCCAAACAGATGCACGTTCCAACTTGAGATATAGAAGAAGCCTGGTCTTTCTACCATCCTCTATTGGTGCATACAAGTGACTTGGCCAATTCGAAGGGCCCAACGTCTCAAAACCTTGTAAGTCTTCTTCGTCAACGAGTGTGTCACGTATGGATGATTCACCCCCTCCTATCAGATCTGTTACGACAGTCAAGTTTATTGTTGTCAAGTTCATATACCTTGAGTCATTCAAACGCACCAATGCCATATGGACCATAAATTAACCATCCGTCACTCTCGCCTGGCAGCATCGTTCTCATATTGAGTGTCTAGCTTCTGAAGGTAATGTAGGATGTATTCGCCGTGTGAACGCGAGGACTGGGAAGGGTGTGTTCCCACCAAAAGACGAAGTAAGAAGGAACTAATGAACGCGATCTGAACGCCACATGACGAACGGAACGGAGGACGGAAACGCAAACCAGACAGCGCCGCGTGCGACTGCTGGACTCGACTTTCGCAACACAACTGAGGGAGGGGAAAACTTCTTGTTCATAGATGAGTATGTAGGTACTATATATACTGGTAGTATATGTAAATAAGCGCGCAGGACATGCACATATAATCTAGTAAGCTAGTACCTAACTTGTGGGTGTGGGCCATGCACCGCATGCCCATGTTATGAATCCTTTCTTATACGGATATCCGGCATATTCCGCAATTTCTCATTTAAAAAACCGCGACTGATTCAGACTCAGATTCGCTTTTGTTAACCTTAATCATGTCAAATTTAAGAAAGTGATTGAATCGTCACAAGTGTGATCTTAAGTTCGAGCTCCGACCAGTGTGAACCGCAGGGGACCATTTGCCCGGCGTGATGAACCCCTAGACTAGATAGGTTCACCTTTCGCTGTCGCATGAACCACCGGATTGTACGGGTTCATCACTCTCCATACCACAAACCACAGTCTTTCTTAGGTTCAATCGATCAGCGCGCAACGGCCTGTGTCGGCAGTCCTCCAAGCGTGGCTTGTTGGACATTCCAGTTGGAACTGCTCATCAATACACGCTTCGCTATCCCACCGCTCTCTGCCGCGACGTTGACATGAAGCATGCTGAAACCGTGAGGTATGTAGGCACAAGAAAGTATATGCTTGTTGTGGCGCTGGCTGGAAGTGTGATCAGTGATCGACGCGCTAGGAAACAAGACAATGAACTACGTACGATAAACAGTGCATCAAGGGATGAACAGAGTTCAATCCCTACAACACCTCTGGCAGTCATCCGGCACGTCTGCACAGTGCTATGTCTCATTGTCTCCGTGCAGAAGTGAGGGAAACAGACATATACATATATTGATTGGGAACTATATCCAAAACAACTTCTTTACTTGTGCTAACTATCTACACATACACGATATGATATGTTGTTCGAAGTTGAGAGGAAAACGTCGGAGTTTGAAGTGTTTGGCTTGATATACAAGAAATTTCGGAATATCCCGAAACTGTACACACGTGATAGGATAGGGGGCTCGAAGGATTCGTCCATGGGTCTGCATGGCAGAGCCCACATCCTCAATGGTCGAGGATGTGAAGACTCTCAGGAGTGAGTACCCACTGCCATCAGACATCCTTTGTGGGTACTCATCGATATTAGCGCTCACGTCGTATCTGGATCCTTGACCGACAACTCAGTAGCATTGGATCGTCACACCGAGACGACCTTGGGGACTGGTTGACAAGGCGTCATGCATTCACTCACAAGGAGTCTCACAACAATCGAGCAATCCTTCAAGAAATTGGATTTACTGACACTGAGCCTGCGATGAGTGGAACCTTCAACGACGAGCTCAACTCTCTGTACAAGCTCGTGAGTATCATGTTTATCAATAATTGCGTGTGCTCAACGTTCATCAGATGCTCCATTGCATCTCAAACAAAAGCTGGATAGCATTCTCAATCTTCAAGCAGAACTTGACTCACTAGATAAATCAATCGAGGCTACGAAGCAGGCTCTAAGCCAGGGGAAGACACCTTTGAAGGCCTCGCACCTCCTTCCCAAACTCACCATCACCGGCGATAAGCTTCGGACACAGGCAGATCAAATATACGACTCCCTCAACGTCCAGAACCGCTTTCCTGAGCTCAAGAAATGTAGCTTCGAGTTTGTACAGATCCTCCTGATACTCCACGACCTCAAGATCAACATTTGCAAGCATGTGGTCGGCAGCTTCTTCGAATGGGACAAACTTGATCAAGCTGTTGGCAGCCATCAACAGACTATAGGTCACTGCAATATTACTTTATTGTGTCTTGCTGACCATCTACTTAGGGACCAAAATACATCAGCACACTAACCAAACAAAAGCCCGCATTGCTTGTGGCAATCAACAAGTACAATATCCTGTGCCTCGAGAAGTTACACGACCCTTCGTGGCTAGTGCCGCTCCCGAAACCACTTCCGACCCAGCTTAGTGCCCTGCGCGATGCCCAGGTACTCATGGAAGACGTCTGGATTACACCTTATGAGGTCAGGATACCACGGTGGCTGGAGAACGTTGACATCCACAACAGCATTCGTGCTGTGCAGCAAGTGGATTGTTGCACAGAGGAGGCCAAATGACTTGACTGTGAGGCCCAGCACTTATGCCTTTGGCTCGCCGCTGAAGCTATCACAGTGCACAGGACCATTACAAACACTACAGGTGAGCCTCCTCTCCACGTTTTGTCGTTCCGCTTAATACAGGACACTGAGGACAGTCGGCGCGAGGCTTTCAATGCAAATAAAACAGTATCAAGCCTCAATTGAGTGTCTAGAGGCCTGCTGGATGCTCTCTTATTCCATGCCAGCGCCTTCAAGCAATTCTCAAGATGGCTGAAGCCAGTATCACATGCCCTCTCAGTGAGTTGGTTGCTCCGGGGTCCCTCAGTACGCCAGCATCCGAGTCAATCGATTTCCTCTTGGAACTTGATGGATACGAAGACCAGGAGAAATACCCAGATGCACCATTCCTCGATCCTGAAGAAGCTATTACATATGATCTCATTAGCAATGAGGACGATGCCGGGGATAGAGCACACGATGAAGCCACACAGCATCACGAGGCCTCCGTCACACAAACCGAACCCTCGAGGCAGCGCAACAAGGCCTCTGCTGAAGACGCCAGATGGTCGAAGCAGTGCCACAAGCATCTTGTCAAAGCTGCAACCGAACCTTTGAGACAGCGCAATGAGGCCTCTTCCAAAG
The DNA here is from genome assembly GCA_036872985.1 of Pleurotus tuoliensis. Lineage (NCBI taxonomy): Eukaryota > Fungi > Basidiomycota > Agaricomycetes > Agaricales > Pleurotaceae > Pleurotus > Pleurotus tuoliensis. The sequence goes on from JAYMDH010000013.1 coordinate 842,546, forward strand.
GATGGTTGAACCCTCACCACAAGCCTCTTGTCGAAGTCTCTGAATCCTTGCAAGTGGACTTGGATGGTGGTAGCCGCATCGAATGGAACCTGCCTGTAAGTGATCAGTTATCATACTTGTGCTGCATTTGACCCACATTCCTATGCGCATGGAATCGGGGACGTTGTCCCTCCTCTGGCACATGCATTATATGCAAGGCGGGACCACGATCGCGGGTGCAGATGTTTCCCGCTCCATCGGCCGGCGTTATGTATGGGAGTCCATTAAACTCTTGGTGAGCTCTGATGTGTGGCTTGACGATGCGTGCATCAACGGATGCGCTGAGCTCCTTCAGCGCTTCTTCATGTCCATGTTCTCTGAAGCCTCAGAAAGCTGTGCTATATTCAACACTCATGATCTTGTCAGGGTTCACAGTAGCATCACTGACAACTGCCTCTGGGAATATGTTATGGACACTGAGTATTGGAACAAGACTACATGGATAATTGTAAGCTCGCGCTTACTTGTACCCTCCTATCTCACCCCTGATCACGTGTACATCCATATATATATATATATATCACGACCCTGACCCTTCGAGTACTTACTTCCCACTTGTATCTTACCCCATCCTCCTTCTCTCGTGAATTCTATATGTTTGATCCATTCATCTCTCGTTCTTGACTCTTGTGTTCAGCCTTCGGGCTTGTTCCAATAATCCCTATCCATCAACCAAGCCCCGAGTATCATTGGGTACTATGCATAGCGCTGCTGCATTCCCACAGTCTCTTGCTGTTTGATAGCTTCAGTCAGCAGTGGTCATGGGCCCGCGATGTTCAAGTGAGTTCACCTCTTGAGTCTCAGAAGTGTGCTCAACTTAAATGTGGAATCCAGGATGTCATGAGGTTGATATCAAGGCTGGTTCTCGTGGCTAATCGGCGGGGGCGGTCATGTCGAGTCATTCCCGATGGCTGGATTGCGAGGCCACTATGTGTACGCACCACTAGCACTGACAGTCTCAATCGCCGGTGCTGACTCGGATTCATCCGAGCGTAGGTGAAAGGTGTGCAAATCAACGGCTATGACTGTGGTGTGTGGATACTTTCAACAATCGCAGCCATGCTTCAAGGTTACGACGTATCGGGAATGACGGAGCATGAGATCTCTCAGTTCCAATGGGAATTACTGAGCACCGTTCTGTCGCAGCCAGTCTACAAACGCAGCACTTGAGTTTGGTAGCCCAGAGATGTATTCATATGTGATGACCAGGTATCTACACCATGTACACTATGTGGACCCTTCTGCTGAAGTGAAGATGCAACTCACCCAGTGTTCGTGCCACCATAAGTGATTGCGAGCCATGGCCACATGCCGCCACGGCATGTCTAGCCTTGTAAGATTCCAACAGCTCTGCTGTCATATTCCAATCGGCCAACTTATGACTCAATCCGCTCTCATACTTTCATGCTCCATGATAACTGACCCAAGTTCCATACAGGCAAAGGCAAAGAAACTGACTGATCTACCCAGAAGCCACAGAAGCATCATTGAGTTCAGTAGCGCATGGTGTACCGTCAGGCCTCAGCTCAAGGATCTCCCTTCGTCGTCCTCCGATTTTGTATCTTTTGCATGAGCCACTGGACCGACCACGTTATAGCTACATCTTAGCAATGCTATTCGCCGACGTCCTTCGTAATTAGCATACTCAAATCACTAGCCTACTCTTTGTACTAGACAATGCCCTTTGTAGTTTGCTGCTGTCCCACAGTCAATCGAATAGTGTCTACTTAAGAGCAACAATTGCATAATGGTGATGTAACGACTAGACTATGTGTATGCAGGTAGCGGAGTTACAATGTACCAATAAACACATCAAAGCGGAGTTATACATTGTATTGATAGGAACGGTCCGCGCGGAGCCCAGCGGAAATTGCCCAATATGGTAAGTCTACAATGTATACAATAACCACCATCTGCGCGGAGCAGCTCGCACATCGGAAGGCCCGAGAGATTGACTGGCAATACAGCAGAATGCTGTGGAATGGTTAGTGAGGTAGCTAGGTTGTTTCCAATACAGGTACACTGATGCAGTGGGGATAAAATGTCAGCAAATTGGTCCAACCTCAGGCTGCCGATGTAGGCTGATTCTTTGTTATTGAGGCTGATGGTTTCAGCCAGCATGTAGCCGAGACCTACTGGGATGCTATAGATGATGCATTAGTAAAGGAATTGGCCCAAATAAGCAAAACATTGGTATGTCAGACATCCGGTGCAGGCCAATGTTTTGAGATACAGGCCGATGTTTTCAGCTGGTGAGTAGTGTGCATGTACTGTATTGTTATATATGATACCCAGACCAAAGCATTGGCTGATGTAGGCAAAATGTCGCCATATCGGCTGTCCAACGGAGGCCGAGCTTTCTGAAACAGGCCGATGTTTTCCAAAACAGGCAGACACTTTCAGCTGGTGAGTAGCCAGCATGTCCAATGATATAGTATATAGTACCAAGTTCAAAAACTCACCACATCAGATGTCTGGTGCAGGCCGACATTTTCCAAATTGGGCAGACACTTTCAGCCGGTGAGTAGCGGGCATGTCCAATGGTGTAGTACACAGTACCAACTCCAAAAACTCACCACGTCGGACGTCTGGTGCAGGCTGACGTTTTCCAACATGGGCTGACATTCTCAGCCAGTGAGTAGCGGGTGTGTCCTAACATCAGAGAACCTATTGCACATCCAACTATGTCGTTTGGAGTATTTGACATGAGTTGCTGCGCACCAGCTAGATAAGTACTGCGCTGGTTTCTTGTGTATCTCTTACCTTACATTTTACTTAGTGAGGAACACTGCTTCCTTGTTTCATATTACCTGCATCTCATGTATTCCTTGTTTAAAAAGCTCTGGTACTATGATAATATACTTCAGTTACCTCTCTGCGAACCAGCCAGCTCAAGTTAACATTTTTCTCCTAAACTTCCGCCTCCTCTACAGCCTCACGACCTCATGACCTCTTCTGTCTTCAGAGTACTTCCTCCACCTCACATTTCACGCTTGTAACTAGCTGTGTACCTACAATAAGGATCAAAGACCTGTCTCATAATGAGAAATTGCAGTGCTTCAATGCTTATATGCCTTGCACCAGTGACACAGACCATTGTTTCAACTATCAGAACGAAGGCAATTTGTCTGAAGGTGGTTTCAATGAAGAATCAGGTACTCAAATGTCCCAGAAAGTGGAAAAGATATGATATACGAATAGGCATTAATGCCAGTAAGAAATCATATTCTTTCCGTTTGTCCCACCTGAGATTATCTGAGTTCAAACCTGTGGGAGACGGCAAAGTCCGAAATTTTTACCATATGAACGGCCACTCAAGGACATAGGCTCTCTCTTTGCAACTTATCCGTCCCATCCTGTTGGATTGTGCGACAAGTTCTTGTACCTATGTACGTCTGAAGACGACCTTTTCGTGCATATTTCAATCGTAAGAGCAGTTCGAATGGATGCCATTCTAGGATATTGAGGCATAAGTTCATGGGTGCAATACAAAAATTTCTACACTCATGTGATCTTGCCTGCCATATGAGCGTCGTCTCACATGAGCAATCCCGTAGACGAACGATCTTAGTGCCAACGGGTGCCCCTGGCATAGTACTAGGTCTCTGTTAAGTTCGCTCTTACCTTCTGCTCTTCCTGTTTTCTACGACGGGAGGAACCGTCCGAGGTAAGACCCTTGATCACCAAGACTGCTACCACCTCAACAACCGAACAGGACCCTCAATCGTCTGTAGGTTGCACATGGACCCACCATTGGACACCATCCCGAAAGATCAACGGTTCTGCTATACTGGCCTCGCCACATGTGGTTCAAGGAACATCCGCTGAAAGCTTGCTCACTAACCATAGCGCTACTGCTGCATGAAGGACCATGGACACATTCTCATCACTACAAAAACACTCCTCAATCACCCTAGAACAGGCTGACGCCCTGTAAGTACTTCGCTCGGACGCTCCACTCTCGCGGACTGACTCTGCCGCGGCATCTTGGCGTACGCCTGCACAATCCCCACGACGATCCTTTTTGGTGCCACCGCTTTGTCTCCGCAAGGAAGGCTGCACTTGGACACTTTGCTACTCTCTGTTCTTCAAGTGAGTTTCCTGCCAGAGGTGCTGATTCATGGCTGCAGTTTACGCTGAACTTTGTGATGTTCTTCACGACCTGTATTGCCCTCAACCTTCAGTAAGGATCTTCCTCCTTGCTCCATGATGCCCGCTCATCGTGTCTGATTACCTCAGGCTCGTCTTGGTACACCGCTCGTCTTGGTACACCAGCTAAACGGGAAGGCAATGGAGAAGTACTACGTTATCATAGTCACTCTACTCAGTAGCGTCTTGACTGTCCCCGGCGTTCGGTCTGAGCCAGTTCGGGTAAGTCTTACTTGTCTACCGTCAGTGCCATGTTGACTCCATGCAGGTGGGACGAAGCAACCTTCACCTGCTGGTTCAAGAACCCCGACGAGCACACGAAGGCGCAGTGGCTTATCGGCACGCAGTCTTTCTGGATCACCCTTGCCGCAACGATCGAGATGATCTGCTCCGTGACGGTCTTGGTCTGGATGGGAAAGTTCCAGGTGAGTGTCAACCGCTTCGAACTTTCTCATTGACGTACTTATCCCATTGCTAGTTGAACACCCGGTTCATTCAAAAGGCCTCTGATCCTAGTTTCTTGCATACCAGCGGCACGACGGGGCATCGATCCGAGGCCTCCAGCTCGGTGCAAACCATGCTATCAACCCAAGCACGCAAATATAGAGGCGTCATCTTGCGAATCGGTGAGCTCGCTGACTTCACCTATGTGTCGCATTGTCTCGTAGCTGACCTCCTCGTATAGTGCTGTACCCAATCGTTTCCTTGCTCATCAACTACCCTACGATCCGGACATCTTCGGATCCATCAAGGGCTTGCGCACAGGACCCCGGAATATGGTAGCGGAGGCCGTCGTAGAGATTTCCGGGTTTTGTCTGGGAAGAAAAATCCACCTGCACCCATTTTTGTCTGAAAATCCGGTAGCCATCTGGTCAAAAATCCAGTTTTGTCCGAACGACTAAAGTAGCCCGTTTCGCCTCCAAATTTGTCTGATTTATAAAGTGGCCTCTACGGCACCCTAGGACAAGCGGAAAGCATTGGAACGAACTCACTAGGTAGCAGCGACAGCTATCCTATCAATACAGTGTAACTGGCGGAAGCTAGGCATCAATATCAATATCATTATCTGCAGTTTCACCCTTAGACTGCCCGTTGAACCACTTTGTTGCCTTTGCAAGCTGGCCAGCAAAATCCTGTAGAGTCTTGAACAATGTAGCATCTTCTGCTGAAAGTAGCACATATCACCCCCCATTGCTGTGAAGTCGTGGGTTGCTTGATCCAACAAAGAAAGTTTATTAAACCCAATAGCGTGAACAATGATGTTTGTCATTCTTGCATGGACACACGGACACTTCGATATCGGCGTCCATGGATGATAGAAGTTAGTTGAGTAAGAGAGGAGTACAAGAGAGCAGACAAGTTATTGTCTAGCATACAAACAAAAAACGACCGCAAGGCAACCGAACTAACGAGCAAAAACATGAAGTTACAACCAGCTTCAGCGCATAACCGCTTCGCTAAAACATCTCAGTGGTTGTCTGCATCCTTGGGTAACCTACCGAGCCCTCGCCGACTTTTGTCTACAAAAAACAAGCAGCTGATTTGATATTTTGGCCGAATTTGTCTGATTCTCAAGTAGCCAAAACCCAAAATTTTCTCCAGATTTGTCTGCTTTTTGCGACAGCCTCCGCTACCATATTCCAGGTTCCTGTGCACACCCAGTTGGACTACCGTCTTCTCGTTGCTGGTACGTCTAGCTCGTCGCATATCCCACCAGACCATCTGCTGATTGATAGTTCCCTTCAGACCTCGTCTTGTACGGGCTGCAACCACTGGCACACACGTTGCTAGCATGCAACGATCCGGTATGCTATGTACGTCTCTTACTACAATCACTCCGCTGACTGTTCCCTGCAGTCCTTCGTGCGTGCCGTGCAACACATCTGCGGCATCAGGGTCCCTACATCAGAGTCATCTAGCGAGACGGATCCCATGTCGCGCCCGCAGTTCACCTGGCAGCGCCCAACTGACTCCACCTTCCCTGTCGGTGCTGAGCTCACTGTCAATCTCGAACTGCAGACTGTCTCGCACAGTGACGACATCAGCATGGACAAGGCTGGCAAGCACGACATGTTCATTCACGAAGAATCGGGCATCTCGATGGGACGGCTTGCGGCCAAGGCTGCTGATGCCAGACGGACATTCACAGACTAAGGGGATGACAAGGTTTTCGAACACCAGTTGTGATTGCTCGATCCCTTGGGTGTAGAATTGGGTTGATTTTATTTATATTAGCACTATAAAATGTATCGAGTGACGCTATCATATGGGTCTTTTGGTAAAGTATCTACAAGCGAATGACTACATAGCGCGGAAGTGGGTGAAGGTCCCGAATGGGAGATGACAAAGGTAGACTCCAGTAACTAGGATGCCGTTCACTAAGACAAAAGGTTCCAGAAACAAACCAGCAGCTCCAGTGCCTGCGTTGTGGTCATCCTGCACTCATGGCATCATCGCAACATCGTCATATGAATCTCCTACACATCCTTGCAGAGGGCTGCGTCAAGTGCGATACTTTCCTGGCTGTGCTATAGTCATGATCTGATTCCTATGTTCTTCAATGAGTTCCTGGGGCTGAGATAATGCCGCAAATTCGCGCCGGCATGATCCTGGATATTCGTTGCATACCATGTCCTTGAATGTGTTCCAATCCTGTGGGTGAATCTTCGCAAGACCATGTTGACCTAACCTGTGATTGTGTGTACCCCCACATCCATGCGCCATTACGAGTGCATCGTATATATTCTACAATAGCTTATACACGAAACCATAGAAACCATGTTGGTCATACAGCATCCCCACCACTACTCCCCTCTTCAATAACCGGCAATGGCCTGTTGAGTTACATTAGCATTGGCAGCGGGTCGACAGTCATCATACCTTGGCACTAGCTATCACCTTGTGGATAAGCTCATTGAAAGGTGTTATGTGGATAGGCAGAGACACTGGATCCTCAGGATTGCTCTGGTGTGTTGGCAGATCTGCGCAAGGAAAGCTGTCCCAGGGAGAATGTGCTCCGTAGCTATAGCTGAGGAACCAGCCGATAGGCCTAAGGCTTCCTTGTCATCATCAAGAAGATGCTCCAGTAGATGCTCTTGCACTATGTTGAATGCTGCAACGACAGAGGTTATTCCTTGAACATCAAATCCCAGCTTGATGAGGCCTTGGAAGGCACCCAAGTCCTTGTGGCTGTAAATCCAGCTTGCCATGGAGATAGTATCCGGAGGGTCTACCTCGTATGCAAATGCAAGGCAGTTTGCACATTGGATTGTTGTCAGGCCATTACCGAAACCAGAGATGCCCAAACTCGATATAAACTTGACAGTGTCATACCAGCTGGGGCGTCTGCCTGTGAACTTGCATGGATCCTCGCAATCGAAGACATCGCCGAGGAAAGAGATCCACTTATTTTGCATGGAATCTGTGAAGATCTCTCCAAATTTGAGCTGGATGGCGGTATGATCCAAAATTGAGTCATCTGTCTGATGTGAGAATAAGGACAAGTGGTTGTTAGGTTGACCCCAGATGCGGGAATTGTACACTACAGTCATGCCGGGGAGCTGTGCTAGCTTCTTGCCAGCTGGTAGCCATGACGAGCACGTACAGTGCTATTGTTGGTCAGGGAGGGCTCGAATTTTTGGATAAGGTCTTCTGCTGATGTCGAAAAGAAGATGGTCATCATGCCTAAGAAGTCCTTCGTCATGTTCCCTTGGCCAGTCCCAAACCAAGCCAGAAGATTGGAGAGCCCATGGCGGCTTGCAAGAAGACGACCTGGGAGATGTTGACTGCAGAGCAAAGCCAAAACTGAAAATCATCGAACTGGGTCTGTGAGGTCCCTATCGTCAATCGCAGGCCCAGTGCGTTTCTGCGTGGCACCATGGCCAGTGAGTACAAGATGCAAGATCTCATGCCTAGGTGCAAGCTGACGACGTTCATTGGCCACCTCCCTGAGGATAAGGGCAATTGGCTTCATGATCCCCTCTGGCCCATGGTTGTCCAAAATGCTCTCGTAGGTAACATCTCCCCAGCTGAGCGGCTTTTGGGGTTGATACGTGGGGGAATCCTGGCCAGATGATGTAAGGGCATCGATGGAATGCGTAGGTCTTGCCGCCACTGGAACTCCTCCGCTAAGCGAGTGTGCATGATGATAGATTATATGAGAGATCTCATCAGCAAGGGTGGACGACGCTGGGGATCATGCGGACTCTCTTGCTAGCACATTGAAGATTGGTGTTAATGTCTCCTTCGCCATCTTCAAGCAGCTATTGGAGAAACGTGGGGCTTTTCCGTTATCTCCCGATGGCCCAAAGTGCATCCAAGGCATGGTCAAAAGGCCATTGATGGTAGTCGAGAATAGGATGCTAGTGCTCTCGAATGCATCAACCACACAGTTCAGGATAGCCCCTCGACAGATTGCCCGTGCCATGTAGTCCGCCCGTGCCTCGTCTGGTAAGATCCTGCCAGACAAGATAGGGTCCATGGCCTTGACGTGTGGCTGAATGTAAAAGGACCCCCACAAATCCACCAAGATAGCAGCACAAGCACTAGCAAGGCTTTCATCCGTGCCAAGTGCGAGCTGTGGTGACTTACTTGGCAGCCGAATGGATCCTGGTAACCTTGTCTTTGACTTTGCTTTGCGGTCAAACACCAAGCCATATTCCTCATACTTCGAGATGGGAATGATAGGGTCTATTGTGGTGTGGTCTGTACCACCATCGTCATTGAATGAAGAGGTTTTTGAAATTAAAGTGTACCTGTTGTCCCCAGAGCTGGCTTATCTGGGAATGCCGGCAGTTCTAAGGGATATGGATCAGTGGAATCAGACAGTCGAGCAGGACATTGCAGGCATACCACACTGACGATTGCGTGTCCGTTTGCCTGTAACAAGCGGGCGCTGGAATTTCTGTCGAACATATCGGACAACAAGATCGACAAGGGTGGCAACTCTTGGGTACTGGTTCATGAGGGCTTCCAGGCCACCCTGAATGTAAAGCCAGACCAGATTCTCTGCTATACCTGGGCCAGCGCTTGAGTACCAGTGGTAGATTACGATGAGGGACTGGCAGAGGTCAGCTTGCTGAGCACGCTCCAATATTTTCAACATCTTCATGTTCTCTGCGGCGGCCGGCAAGCTGGATCCAACTAACTGAAGCTGGGAAAGCGCAATATCAATGGAAGGCGCAGAATCGCTGTCAAAACTGGCGTAGGCGGTGAGAAACCAGTTGTTCTGGGTAGCACGATTTATGATCGTTTGCGCAATGCTTTTGAGGTCCCGTTTAGGTGCGTCCTTATAGTAAGAAGCTCTTTCTTCCGAGCTCCCATGCTGTGACTTCAGGAGACTGAGCTGTAGCTCAAGGTCCGTAGAGGAGAAGACGCGGCGTAGAAGTAGAACAGTGTCGGCGGAAATGGCTACAGGGCTTTCACCGGGCATAAAGCAGATGTGGTGCTTTTTGTTGTATGCCAGAACCGTCTTTTCGCAGTTGCTGAGGTGCATATAGATGAGGGTCTAGATATGGCACAAGGAAAGACTTATGTACCTTAGCGAGCTCCAAGGTCGCCATTCTGCTGCAGCGTCATCATATCCCACCCATTTGCAAAGCCACTCAGGCCCTCCGTTGAACTGAAAACACGTAAGGAAAGAACATGGTTACTTGCCTTCAAGACGAACCTGATGCCGAAAGCCTATGATAGCCTCTACCTCATATTCTTCCGTATCTGCCTCCATGGTCTCCAAGGATTGCGCATTTGCACAGATTGTCCTTCGCTTTGATCTTCTAGGCAGCTGGTCGTCTTCTCTGGCTTTTCTCTTCGAATGTGTATTTGAAGTAGACTTGGCGACTGCTGTGCCCTTCCTCTGTGCCTTGTTCCGTAGAGATTCTGATACATGCGGGGAACGAGCATTATTACCTGTCATGTTACCGGCAGCTTCTGTTCCATTGCCTGCCTCATCTGTACGATAGCTCAGATAAGACATATATTGTGCTAAATATGAGCATACCTTGTTGATCCTCATTCCCCGAAGCAGGACGTTGACTAGTGGGGCTTGGAATATCTGCCGGCCACTGCTCTGCCAGTCTTAAGAGTGAAGAATTGGAAAGGGCTGCCTGACGAAGCCATGCCTGAAGAATATGCTTGTTGGTTGGATGCTTCAGCCTATGTGATGAAAAATGTTAGTTATGAAACAGTGAATAACCATTGAGCTGACCAGGGAGAGGAGGCTGAGATTTCTTGAGGGTCTTTGTCTCCTACAAGCACGACTTCATAATAAGGCTGCAATAAGAGGTTATTACTGCTTTCAAATAAGCTGGTAAGAAAACAGCGACTGACACACCTTCTTTCCTTTGTAATAAGTCTGAATGATTCGGTCAAGTGCTGGACAGGTTGTGGATGGGGGATCGGTGAGAGGTGTAGATGGGAATAGAAGCAGAGCTGTAGGTTGAGGCTCAGAGGGCACGAATTGATCTTCAAGTCGGTGCTGATCTTGGCTCATCACTGTTTCTCTCTGATTTAGCTCTGACCGCTTTATCAGGATCAGGACCCTATTGCACTCCTTCGTGTACCAGCGGTAGTACGAACGCATCTGATCCAGATCTGCTGCATTCTGGATGGGATGGAAGCCTTGGGATGTGGGCAGAAGGGACACCTCGTTACCAGAGCCATCGATGTAGAAAATTTTGCGGACCAGTTCGTCCGGCTCCACCTTCAACGTCAGGTTGCACCATCTCAACAAGTTCCAGAATGTCTTAAATGCCTCAATACCCATTCGATTGGCAAAGCAGTCAATACCACCTAGAATGTGTTCTTCATGTGTGGCAAAAGTGCGTTGCAAAACCTTGTGAGCAAGGGTGGTGTTGGAGTTACCAAAGCGTGTGGCTGGCGTCATAGCCATGTTGGCAAAGCGGTCAACTCCTGCCTGCGGGGGGTAGCATACGTAAACGACGTGGTTCGTGGAGTCCACGGAGTCATAAAAATCTGCAACTCTGTCCAAGCAGGAGGTTGGAGGAAAGCCAGTGTGGGGGTCGTTGCCTTTGAAAAATAGAATAAGTATCAGGACGTTGCCTTCTCGGATATAAAGCCCGGCTCTGCCTAAAAGGAGAGATTGGGTTGCCAATATCTGGCTTTCAGTCTCTGTAATTGTATCTAAGTTAAGACATTTTAAAAAAGCAGTTGCCAAAAAGTGGTCTCTTCGAAAATCGAACTCGCGACCTCACCAGTGCAAAATGACTAATTTCCTAACGCGCTACCCTTACACTAACCATTCCATACTTGTAATGCAATCTAGCTAGTCTATAGCTTGTGAGTTCCAATCACTACCCAATTAGTTAGGTCATTCCCATCTACTACTTATCTACAAATCAATCAAAACCCTTTGTGACCACCCTGTCACCGACTAACTCTGGCGTCTATGACAGTCTTGCCAGCCGCCCTACCGCGAGTTTGAGCTCTTAGCTACTCTTTGTTCTTGCTTGCTTTTTCCCACGTGTAGTCGTACTAAAAACCGAATAGCTCATTCGAGCGATACAAGTCACTCTGGTTCTAGGAGCCTGACAAGTACGTACCTTGCTGTTCTGTATTTCTTTTCCATCGTGACGCTAACGTTAGTAAACCTCTGCTTAGTTGGACAATCCGTCGATCCCTCGCTGCAAAAGTAAGTCATAAACCAGGTTATTGTCTACCTACTAATCACGATACATCTAGCGTACATCGTACATCGATCAGTCCTTACGACGACTCCTTACCTTATGCCACGGTCTTCTGGGGGTTGTGGCCTATCATCTGCGCGTCGCGCGTGCGCGATGCCTCCTCTCCACATGTGGTATCGAACGGCGCTGAGGAACGTGTTGTTGCTGGATAGGCGGCAAGTCGTTCGGTGAGCTGGGATAACCAAAGCAGGCAAGTGAACGTTCCTTCGAATGAGATGCGAAGATGTGGCTTACCTACATCACTTTCACCAGCGTCGACGACGACATACACACGGCGCTCCTTGCTCCTTGGCACGCATCCCCACTTGTTCGCTTCGCTTCGTTCCTCCTTTGTTCGTATTCCCGCTCGCCGCTGTTCCTGTGCTCATCCCGCATCCCTTCCTCGTCCGAGTGCCCGTCATGTGTTCCCGTTGCTGTGGATGTGTTTGCGGGTCCTCTCATTCGTGGCGTACCCTTCTTGCTTTCCGTCTCTTGATGTCGCACTGACCTCCCCTTCAAGGCTCCATACCCCCTCTCGTGGATTGTGGACTACGACGACGGCTGCAGATACGTTGAATGCGGTCTTCTTCGTCCTCGTGTGCATTTAGGTTTGCGTGCTCGCTTTCGTTCGCTTTCCCCTCCCTTTGTTTTCGTTTTCGTTTTCGTCCTTGCTTTCGTTCATGTTTTCGTTCTCGTTGACCCTCCATCCGCGTCCTCGCCGCGGCGAATCCCTTTTCTCGTTCCATTCCGTTCTGCTCGTCCCATGTTTGTGCTTCGTTCGCTTTCGCATTTCGTTTGTCTGCACCTTCGCGTACTTGTACTCACATTCACTGACAGGCCCATCGTCAATCTGCGATCGCAGACCCCTGCACTCGTGCTCGCGTTCGTGCCAGCTTGCGCTCGACGTTGGTATTGGTGGTGTCGGCGCAGCTTCGCGTCCCCTTCGTGTACGTCGACTCCGTCTCCTGCTCTCATCCCTTCTCTTCTCATAATGTTCCCCACTTTCGCTCTCATTTCGCCTGCTGTGTGGCGTTGGTTGCAGCTCGTCTTTGTGCCATGTTAACGTCGCTCGCACGCGCGCGCGCTTCGTTGTACCTTCTCTCCCCTCTCTGCGCTCTCGTCTCCTCCTTACTCCTCCCTCCTCTTCTCGTTGGCGTCGTCATGCTCTATGTCGGCGTTTGCATTTGCGTTTGTGTTTGGGTTTGCGTGCGCGTTGCGTTCAATACACATTGCACGTTCGCGCCCACCGACGTCCATTTCCTGTTTCGTTCTGAAGCTGTTTATTCGTTCTGACGTCGTCGTATTCCAGGGACTGGAATGTCGTTCGGCGTTGCGTCCGCACCCGCGTCAGCGTTGGCGTCGGAGCGCGTGATGGGTACCTGGGTACCGGGTGCTTGGGAGTTTGGAGTTGGGTTATATGGGAGTTAGGAAGTTCGTGCGTGCGTTCGCAATCAGCGTGCGCATGCGTGCCTGTATGTGTGACTGTCGTCAAGCTCGTTGTGTCAATGCTGTGGGACTCGAGGCGATAGCGATAACGAGGGTCTAGTAGTAGGTCAGTTGTCGTCGTCGTCTTGCACGCGCAATAGTCACTCACTGCCGAAGGTGCGAAAGAGGAAGGATTCGTACATGGGCATGGGAACTAGCCTGGCGGGCCAGTCTTGTCGTTTCGAGGAAAACGATTGAAACTATCGCACTCGAAAGAAAGCCTGGTACCTGTTGGCACCCTCTACCCGTTAACCGTCGAGTTTCATAATTTGAACTCCGTGCCGCACGGCAAACAGTGTTATATAATCAGGGAACTACTATATATGGATGAGACCTCTAAATTACAGTTTGTTGCGACTCGCGTCTCGCTTATAGACACCATGAACACTGAGCACTTGAACGACGACAACGAACAGCACCGGAATCCCGGCAGGGATACGCCCTTTTACATGTACTCTACGCCAGTCCACCATCCCTCCTTTCTGACTTAGGGTGCGCGCATGCAAGAATGATCTAGAGAAGTTGAATCCGACCACCAGAGAATCAGTGGCAATAACAGTGTCAATATCAGGATCAACCTCGAAGAGACCTCGTGTTGATTGATTATAGGTAGGGAAAGATAAGGAATTATATACACGGATGCGCTTCTGCGGTGCAATCCCGAGGAGGTAGATTCGCAGCCGAAAGCCGAGAGATATCGTCTCGCAATATATGATAGTCTTGCGTCGACTGCGAGCAACCCAGTTCAAATCGGGGAACTCCCAGCCTCCCAGGCCGTGTCGAAGAGTACGGAAAATTGTCCGTATGTCGCGACGAATGTTCGAGCGGCGTTGGAAGAAGCAAGAACCTTGGGGAAGCCCCAGTGTTGCTAGGAGCAGGGAAGTATCGATGCCGGCTAAAAGAGTTGCTGTTACGCCAATGAATGTTGTTTTAGGTGGAAGGCGAACGAGGACATGGCCAATACGCCGGAAAGCCTCTCTGAAGTCAGGGTCCACCCAATCGTTGACAAGTGGATTTCGTCGACCCCAAGGGCGCAGAGTCGCGATGTGAATTCGCATTTAGCGAGCAGAGTGTTGAACGAGGGAGAAACCAGCTGTTCTGGCGACAGAAGAACCATGGAAGACGTGATGGCTTCGGCCCAAAGATTCCTGTCGGAGCGTCGCGCGGATGCCAAAGTATCTTCGTTGATAGCAACAGTGTTGATACCAAGCCCTTTGAAACGGGCCTCCTAGTCTATAGTTAGCATGCGCAAAGGAAGTTGAAATGTACGCTGACCATGTCCTCCTCGAGTCCCTTGGTTGGAAACACCACAACCATGGCAGGATTTTTAGGGAAAGTCCTAAGTAGTTCCTTGCAAGGAGGGGATAGCGCATTGAGCGCTTGAATTAACAGGATGTAGCCGTAGAATAGAGAGCTTTTGCCGCCGCCAGTTTGTAATATAGAGATGACATTGATGCCGTCGATCGCCTTGCAGAGGCCTTCTAGGATGTAGTCGTGCGTGTCATGCGGCAATCGAGGGCGAAGGAGGCGGCGCGCGAGCTCCCAGCCATCTGGATTGCTGAGCCCACGCGGTGTCATTGTGGAATCAACAAACACGATGCGCCACGGCAGCGGTTCATGCCACATCACGTGCGACCATCGGGGAGCCCCTCGCTGAGCTCAAATCGTCGTTGAGTTCGAACTTTCCATCAAATCGACGGTTCAATAGGTCCCAGGCTACATGGGAATCACGGCCCACACCTACAAGTTCAGTACTTGTTATCATGAATGTTCCAGTGTACTTTCGCGCCAAGTGACTCACGATCGGATTATCATATATCGATAATCATACTGAATTGGGAATGCAGCCTACACATCCCCCTTCACGTGGATTGACTCCCCTCTTTCTTCAGTATCAGTACCCCCATCTCTTCAGCAATTCGGCTAAACGATCTTGCAAGCGGATGACCTCTATGGCTCATCATACTATGTCCAGCTCGCTTTGCTCGTCATCAGCAGGAGATGAAGAGATTGACAAGCCTACTCGGCAACCTGTGGCTATGCCCCCAGTATGGGCGGCAGATGCATCCCTTGAGGCGACCCGCAAAATTCTGGAGACTGTGAAGCGATTGACTAAATCCAGATCGACTGAGGCAGAAGGTGTCATGGCAGTAGTGGAAGAGAGGCTGAAGTTACCCGAGCTCACTGAGCAAATAGAGAGGTTGGTAGCCTCTGAATCAGCCAACACTAGGAGCAAAATCGCTTCTACAGTGGCAGGGATGTTGGAGAAGGACAACACTGATTTCGCAGCAAAGCCTTATGATTTCGACCTTTCAGCAATAATCAAGCATGCAGCAGAAAGTGTCGAAGGCTCTCCAGGCTCCACTCTGTATCCGAAAAAGGCGTCATCCGAGACATCTACCAACACAGGCTCCCCTGACCGTTCACCTCATGCATCACATAGTAATCGCCCTCAATCGCTTTCGTCCTCTAGAAAGTCCGACTTTTTCAGTAGCAGCAAGAATTTTGCGTCGTTTGCCATCGATTCCAGCAGACAGACGAAAGAGCTCAAAGCAGAGCTCTCTCACACCCAGAACTTGTTGGCCGCAAAGAATCATCTAGAGGCATCATGGCAGAGGGAGAGAGAGTCGTGGGCGAGGGAGAGAGCAGGATGGCTGAATATTCAGCAAAGCTTGCAAGAATTGGCAAATGTGTTCAAACAAGATAAGGCGGACTACAAGCAGGAGAAGGAGAACCTTACTGAGAAGTGGGAGAGTCGTCACGCTGAAGCCAAGGCCGAATGGCAAAAGCAGATGAAGGAGTGGGAGGACCGGTATGAGAAAGAATCACAAAAGTGGGAGGACCGGTATGGGAAAGAATCACAAAAGCGGGAGGCGCTTGAGAAAGAATTGAAGACTTTGAGGGAGCGGCTTTATCCCAGCACGTAGGTGGCGCAATATCAGTGGAATTGCCCTGGGAGGATTCTGATTAGCTTGCGTAAGATTTCGTTGCTCAGTTTTCGCCGTTCTTCGACTCCGTAGCCCTTGGACTACCCTATCTTGTTTCTGTACTGTACTGTACCAAGTTGTTTCCGATTCACACCATGAGCGCTCCCAGTGAAAAATCCGTCAACCTGCATTAGCAAATGCTCAAAGTTATTTACTCATGTCTGGCAAAGGCATTTGGTGCCGGACAATGAACCACATAGCTCCCCGCCTACAACAGATATGGGATCGTCGCTGACGGTGGTGGTCCGCTAGTACTGGCAGACTTGAAAACTCTACCACCCGCCAGTCGGTTGCTCTTCTCCTCCTCGTCAGCCATGGGGCCTCCTGTTAAAGGGCCCCACCGAAACAATTCTACCAGCTCGACAGCATTGATGAGCAATCGCGCTATACGTTACCCCTTATCCTCACTGCCTCTTCCTCCCCACCCTGCTCCTGGTAGCAGGGTTAGGAATCGCGACAGCAGTATGGACAAGGCGACCCAACCACCACCGAGAAAGCTTGCATCGTTTATGCTGAACCGGTAGGTTCACCCTCGGTTTGAAGAGACGTTAGCCCTAAGGAGTTCGCGCAATTCTAGTCTAATTCCCCTCATCTCTCAAACACTCAGTACGCCCAACAGCAACTGTATGGCACCCCAACTCTTCATGCTATTTCACCCAAAGACGAGGTGCATGTCCAATACGTAGATCATCACGGACAACCGACTCCGCCTCAATCATGAATACCCTTCTCCATATCCTCTTTCCCACACGATTCAGGTAATGAACCTATTGTTTAGTTTGTATTCTATATCTGACTAACGTCTTTAGCCTCATCGCAGGAGTTGACATGCCACCCAACCAGCATACCAACATCCCCAGGCCCGATTGATCAACGATAAATATACCAGCCCCTCGCCAAATCTCCATCACCCCCGCTCGCATTCACGTTCACGCTCTCAGTCTCAGTCCCGTTCTTCAAGCCCCAAAATCGGAGAATATCGATGAACTTCTTTTAGCTGCTACAGGCAACGAAAACCAGCAACAATTTCCTCTTGTGAATCCGAATCACCCGAACCACCCAACACACCAGCAGCCGCGCTCGAACAGCCAGGTCATGAATGGTGTTCATATTCATGGACATAATCCTATAACCCATAGTCCCAGCACGCGCAACCCTGTATCAGCCACACAAACCACCTCACCCCTACAGTCCGTCTTCAAAATGGCGCCGACCATCTCCCGCTCCCCCAAAACGTCCCCATGCCGTCTAGGCGGTATTCACCACCCAGCCGATCCCTCCTTCAATTGAGTACCATGCTCGAAAATTTGACATAAAAGTACATGCTGCGTAATTTACTTTTTTCTTTCTCTCCCACCTGCATTCTTAGGACTTTCGCCATCATGTGTGGTCAGCAGTTGGTTATGATAGTTACTTTTCACATAACATATATTTTTCAACGTAGATAAACTTGTTTTGATGTCCGCAGCATACAGTATCTTAGGAATATCACAAGAACTTTAGATCACTCCTACTTACGATTCTCAGAATACATAGACTACCTACAGTGCTTAAAGTGCGTAGACCACCTGGATGTGTGGGCCATCTATGGTGCTTAGAGTATCTACGATGTGTACGATGCCTACGCTGCCTACGCTGCCTACGATGCCTACGATGCCTATGCTGCCTACGCTGCCTATGATGCCTACGATGCCTGCGCTGACATGGATTTGGGAGAATGCTTGATTTCGCCCAGTGCCGGCGTAAGTAGCACTTGGCTGACTCGCCTCGAGCGGGCAAAGACTCTACCCTGAAACGACCGACGGACGCCTCAAATTTGAGCGGCAAAGACTCGCTAAGCTTCGTGAAACAGCGAAATTCTTCCTTGAAAACGAAGGGACCGAGAAGGTTCGCTGATGACGCGAAGAACGTCCACGTTAATGGGTAACTCACATGCTTCATCTCGTATAACGTCCTCTCAATCGAGGAGGAACTGTATGCGCAAGGATTGCGGGACGATATCACCGATGTGCAACTAGAACTCGGCACGGTGCTTCCTGAATGGATGAAGGAATGCTATGAGCAGAGGCGCTGCAATTCGAGTTAAAACTCACCCATCTGCTACGATAGCCTCGAGTGCACAAGTCGCTGATCAACACCCCTCTATCACTCCCAACATGACGCCTATCTCTCCCACTTCGCGATCTAGAAAACTCGACAGTCAAAACTCAAAACGACGGGAAGCGAAAACGAAAGGAACAGGAAGGAACTTACGACGCACCCTGGTACTAACGCGAACGCGAACACGAACGACTCACCCATGTGTTCGTGCGCGTTCCCCGCATCTCGCAGCCACTGCACACACACACGAACGAACACGAACGGAAAAACTCATGAGTTGTGTTGGTAGGGATCGAGTGCGCCGGAGTCGACGTGCAGCGAGCAGCGAGCGGTGCTGCTTCCCCGCTGAAATGCACAGGAGCAAGGTTGCACCGGGTTACGCATCTGGGGTGATGAAGAAGGTGCGGGGTCGGGGTGATGATATTGAAAACGGCCAAAGAGGGTAACTACGACACACTGAGGCAAGGAGTGGGTAGACGGCTAGTTAGTAGTTAGTTGGTAAATGATACTCGGCCTGTATTCAGTGAGGTCTGAATACAATTCATATTTGATGGTTGTTATATCTGCGAGATGATGCTGCCAAGACCACTAGGTTTACCGATCGAAATGCATGCCCTTGGCCGCGGCTCGATCGATTGTTTAGGGCCATGCATGCATACGAGGAGGTCATGTCCCATCAACCAACACTTTATCAAACCTGGAACATTTTCCGTCATGTATCATCTTATAAAATGGTTGTCGATCCCGCGTACCATTTGTTTCCTGCTGTTGATCCAAGCTATCCCAATGCTACCGGAAACAAGTAGCGCCGTCGCAGCAATGCAGGCGATCACCAGTTTCCAGGTTTGCGTTGCGTGGATTTTGCACACTGATGTTATTGAAGGTTAGACGTCCGTTCGTTTCATTGCTAACTACTCACAATTCCAAATGTTAATCAACACAATATCTCCCTGACCCCGTTCGACATCGTCAACTGCCCATTCATAAGATGAAAACGAGAACCAGAGGTGCGTCAACGGTCGATGCCATTGTTGCTGCTCGAACACCCGAACGTGCGCTGACAATGAGCCGTCGTTTGAATTCCAGGGGTCTCGCTCTCCACCAGGTGGATGCTATACATGACGACGACGACACGTGGACATATGGGCACTGGAACGGGCGAGAGAGAGAGGGAGAAACGTATACATACTTACCCTTTGTAGCACACTGGACATATTCTTTTAGCTGATAATACTACTACTTTGTGACGGAATGTATATATGACGAAGGGGGGGCGAGATATTTCCTCATCACGAGGATCCCATACTCGTTGCGTGCAGGTCCCCCGAGTTGTATGGGCCTTCTGGTCTCCTTTTTTTTTTTGGATGTGCCAACGAGGTCACGTGATGTGCGTTTGAGCCCGATATAGATGTAACATACTGATAAGATATCTCTTGATTATCTATTCCCAATATTGATCGTCTACCACAGTCTCATATTCCCACATAACAAAATGGTTAATACATATTTAATTTGCCAAATACTATTCCGAATATAGATGAAATATCCCTCCTGTATTTTCCTCTGAATTGTTCAAATAAAATGACACATAATGATCAAATATTAATATCTATGATATCCCGTGAATTGACGGAGAAATATTCAATCAATTCAATGGATAACCATCGGATATCTCAGTGACTGTTTTATGGTAAATCGTGAGAGTGTATGTAATGTATATTTTAAATGTTTTTCTACAGCTATAATAAATAATGTCCTTATAACAACCCCACTGATATCGGATCGGTATCGAACAAACAAAAACCTGTAAACTACATATATCCAGTGGGGTTTATTCCTTATCTATATCTAACCAGTAGTTTATTCTTCCCAGGTCGATAACAGTTAATACTGACATATAATCTGCATAATGTTTTCAAAATAATCTAATACAATTGAATATAATATACGTGAGTTAGCTAATATATTGATTGCATATTACGGGGCCTGATATGGGATCTTTACCGACGATAATTCCCACATAACAATCTCATACAAGGCCCAGTATTATTTGATCCTGCACCCTGTGAAAGCCCTACGACCTACGACGAAAAAGCAAGGGTCAGCAGGGGTCGGCGTAACAAACCACCCTATGATACCCTACGACGGGGACCTTGTACGAATATACACTATTATTAACTTTTATCGTCGCACGTCGCATAAGCAGGGGTAGCAACAGGTTCAGCTAAGCGAGAAAACTAAACCTCGATAGGAAAGTATCATTCCAAATCAACGCGTTCTGCGAGGCCGAACATAGAGACAATCATTCGCAGCACACTGAGTTATTTGGCTAAGTTATATTGCATTCTGATTATCATGAGCTACAGAGTAAAAATAGGTAGAACAAGTATGTACAGACAGAATATCCATGAAGCTCTGACGAGGATGCAGTACTCGCAACCCCATCGTGCCATATTATGTGCGAGCAAGTGATAGTAGCAGACCCGTTGTGCAAGATAATGCCCCGAGAATAACGACCAGAAGGATAGCAGAGGAAAGAGCAAAGCGATAGCGAAGCAAGTGATGGGGAGAAAGAGATATAAACAATTGGTCATGAGGAGTCGTAAGGTTGGTTGATTGCGTGCGTGCGGGTAGCATAGAAAAACCATACAAAGTACATAATAAACATCAAGAAAAAGTACAAGAATTCCTTTTGAAGATGCACATTGAATAAGGTATAGGAGGATATTATGGCACTTTTGTTTCCCAAAGTTGAAACGATGAGGGATGTGGATGAGGGGATATGCGGAATGAGATGCTATCATCGATGCAAGGTATAACCTGAATGGCGAGATGAAGAGAAGGCAAATTACGAAAGGATATGCGAGGTCCGCTGTTCATCGCCGCGCGTAGTATTCTATGTCGGGGAAGTTGAAAAGGCGTTTGCCGTTGTTCTCGACTTCAACTTCGATGGTGACTTCTTTCTCCACGCCGTCAACTATCTGCTTAACCTTCCTCTTCTCGATAGAAGGCGGCATCTTCATTGGTTGATACGTGAGGACATTGTCATACGACCAGGAGCGCGCTAGAGGACGATAAGACATTGCAATGACGCAAGAAGCACTACGTCACTCACTCTCGATAACTGGACGTTTGTACCCATATGCTCCGTCCGCTACTTGACTTCCCTTCGAAGAGGGAGAGCGAATCGTCGAGCTGGAGAGGCTTGAGCACGATCCGGTGTAATCCCGAAGCTTGATACTGGGTGCGAGAAGTTTCCCTTGCGCCAAGGGGTGAACCAAAGGGCGTTGCTTTGTAGGCGCCGACCGTGACTTGCCTGATGCGCATGATGGAGTGAGCGAGCGAGCGCGGACGAATGACAAGTGATAGTTGTAGAGCAAGAGTTCATCTTCGTACGATCGAGGCGAAGGAGCAGGAGTGGGGATGGTGGATATATCCTTCGTGCCGACGGTGGAGTAGACACCTTTTGAGCGATGAGCGCAAGCATTGTGCCTCCGGTAAACCTCTTCCATCTCCGGGCGGGCAGCTAGATCAGAGGGATCCGTGTCAACTAAGCCATAGACCGTCGCTCTCCATGCGTTCGAATCATCCGTCCATCCACGAATCTCTTTGAGAGGCTCCGGAGGGACGATATAGTTGCCGAATTGTTGCCGCTTTCGGGGCTCGGGGACGAGACTGCGTAGTGTCTTCTTAGCGTCGAAGGGCTTCGAAGGGACCATGGGTGAGATTTCCCATTCGTCGGCCGATGAGGGCGGCGAAATGGAAGTCGAAGTGACCAAAGGCGGAAGAGGTGGGAGCGGGGGTAGTGGGAGGACGCCGTAACCCGAGCTGCTGCTGGACTTTCGCGAGTCGACCGTCGAACCGGAATTGTTTGCAGAACTAGACATGGAATCTGGCGAGCGCGAAAGGGTCTCGCGAGTGGTAGCGTGGCCGGGAGGATGGATGTCGGATGAGAAGTACATGTCGGCGACTCTGCACTCATCGGAGCAGTAGAGCGGGAGCGGGGCGGGGTCGATCACCAATCGGGTGCGGAGAGGCTGCGCCTTTGAATTGGTGGTCTTTGTCTCCACGGCGGGAGTGGGTGGCAGGGGTGGTTTGAGGGCGCGGTTGGGTTTGACGCGGCCCGTTCCATGAACGAGGCCGCCAGCGACGCGAGTGCGTGTGGTTTTTGATTTTTTATTGTTGAGTTTGGTAGCTAATAGAGGGTAGAAATGAGGAAAAGACTAATCAGTAAGGTGGGGCGGGACTCACGAGAAGACTGGGGCGAGCTCGGGGGCGGGGCAGGGGCAGGAGCAGGTGGGGCCTCTGGTTGGATTGGGACTAGGTAGCGCTTTGGGATGATTTCTCGTCCACATACGGGACACCAGGAATCGTCGTAGTCCATGTTGGCAGAAGAGAGCTTCGTGTGCGGCAGTCGGAATATCACCAAAACCCAGTATCGCTTATGTATAATCCTCATCTCAGATCTTGCCCAGATTCGTCCTGAGACTATGTATTTAGTTATTTATTTGCGTCCCGATTCCCCGAAATATTATTTCCCGTCCAACCAATCACAGTAGCCGAGGACCCGCGGTTGTCTTCTGAGACGTAATATGTATACCACCACTACTCACCTTATTATCCCTTGACTGGGGAATTTCCCCATTTTTTAATCAGTCCCCAATTATTTTATTATACTTTCGGGTATCTTCGTTCGGCTGTGTCCAAATGCCGAGCACATGCCGTCTCATGCAAACACCGAACCTACTGCTGGTCAGTCCCAGCCTACCGTAGACCTTGCTTGAAAAGCAAGGTAAGGGATATGCGAGCTATGCTCGCAAACATTTCCTGAATTATACGCCACTTTACTAGGTTAAACCTAATTTTCAAGTAATGATTTCACAGATAATAGTTTGTAGAATCCTAGGATACATATTAATAAAGTATTCTACAAATTCTGACGCAGTTAAGCGGACCCGTTTGTGGGCCTTCGTCGGTCGTTGGTCATGACGGTCATGGACGCTTGATATCAGGGGTAAATCATGTGATGACCGGTTCATTTTCTCCACATTAAGTTCTTGTACTCTGACTCGAAGTACAAAATTCCCCGGTTCTGCCTTTGATATCGCCGCATTGCGCCACACTAAATATTCGTTTTCTGGTTGGACAAGCTTAATCAGCGCTGAGCAGATAATGTTTATACAAAGTTCTTCCTCCTGACATATGAACGTTGAACGTTGAACGTTGAACTCTAAGGTCTCCCTTGTAGTTTAGGTCGATTTGATGCGGCCCCAACAGCCCTCTCAGCCTTGAAATTTTGAAATCCCAACTCCTACACCAGGGATTAGCTCAGCAGGGACACTAACGACTGGGCGAAAGGAGGGGCAAACAATCATCCAGGTATGCGTACTATGTACACTTTGCTTTCTAACTAGCTGACGATCGACCCCTCCCCCGTTTGCTAGCCAATTCCAGCGCTGCGCCACTGTTTTTCGCAGCCCATATCAAGCCCATACTCCAAGCGGGGCTCGGAAGCGATAATGATAGGGCCGTCAAGACGGCGTAGCCAGACCTGGATGATTCCGGTGGCGAGAACCTGCCAATGTCGATTTCGAGGACATTGTCAGTGCGGACGGGTTCCCCATCTTGCGCAAGCTTCCCGACTTCCTAGCTCCATGGCGAGTCCAAGCTCGTGCTATGCACGAATGGTACGCCCGTTTCTTACGAACTCGAACAGCCTCACTCACATCCGGGCGTGCACTTTAGGGAGATCGAACTACTCGGCGGGTTCCTTGAGGACCTGAAGGCCGAGATGAAAGCAGGCAGGCAGCGTGTCGAATGTTATGCCAGCAAGTACCTCAAAGCCCGTGCTGAAGCTAGGTACGAAGACGCGCCAGGAAGTGGGCTCACTGCTGATGGCCAGTGGATGAAAGATAAGTTCGTGGCATATACCGCAGGTACCATCGTCGAAGCTGGGTCAGATACCACCGCTAGCACTGCTCACACTGTACGTCGCACCCTGATGTGGCGAGCTAGCGAATCGGTGCTGACGAATGTTTCACCTTAGTTCATCTTGATGATGTTGAGCTACCCGCACGTTCTGGAGAAACTTCGCGCCGAAATTGACAGGATCGTCGGGCCTGATCGCTTGCCTATGTTCGACGACGAGCCAAACCTCCCGAGAGACGACACGGAGACAGACAACGGGCGGGGATTGCATCGCAGTAAGTACCTGCCGAGTTCTTGGAGAGGACGCCACTTACCAGCGCGATTCTTCATCAGGTCGCTCCCAGCGAAGTCTACCCCATCTCCTCCATCCCCCTTCGATCGCGCTGCACCACCGCTTCCATTAACGCATCACCATGTGCCGTCGGCGGCTCAACACCCAATGGTGACCTCTGGCCGATCGGCTACGAAACGGAGGAGCTGCACGCCAATACATCGGCCACAACGCGCACAGTGAGCGTGAAGCCTCGCTGCGCACGAAGACGAAGTGATGTGGCGACGATAAGCGGATGACTAACATTCAGCAACCCACGTTGCCCTCTCCGCCTGAGTCTCCTTCGTCATCGAACCTAGCGCCGTCAAGACAATTTCACAGCCCTCTCCAGATGCCTTAACTCCCGACGCAACTACCTCTCCCACCAATCAAGATGGATACCACCACGAAGCTACTCGACCATAAACGCTGCAACAGATGTGGCAACAAGGATGACTCACGGATCGCTGAACCCATTGCTGTCCTTCTCCAAAACGTCCGTACACCCCAGCGCCTGCAATCGGCATATCACAGCGGGTTGCTCGCCTGGCAGTAGCGAGAACCCGTTCCTCCCACTCCCTTTGATGCGCGCCAGCAGTCGAGCAGCGGACTTCAGTCTAAGTGCCTTGCGAATCTTGGCAGAGAGGTGATGCTGGTGTCCCCACGGATTTGCTCCAGATACGAGAAAAGAAACGTCGGCGTGGTGGATGCGTTTGAATGGGGTTAATGGTGGCGACGGACCAGGTAGCCGGCGCTTGAGCATAACGTGTTTGGTTTTACCAGGCTATGGAACCCCTGACATGTGGATAGTCACGAGCTTGTCTGCAATGGGATTGAAGTTTGACTCACTCTCTTCGTCTTCATCGCCATACCTTGTTGAAGTCACTGTTGTACGTTTCAAGTGCTCTGTAAATCTGAGCATGCGGCTATCTAACCACAATGTAGTTAAATGTACTGTGCGTGACCTAGTAACGAATCACACCTAGTGACAGATCAAGTCTTGAATACAGCCGTATGTAGTAGATTTTAGAACAATTCCAAGAGACGAAATCCAAGCAAATACCAACCCGGTACTGCGTATAGAATTACGAGAGAGCATGTGGTGTTTTAGTTGATATATGAACAGTCGAAGATGGCTGCTCTTCAAAGTTCCTTCCATTTCGGGTCATCTCTTGCTCTCTCCCTTTCATCTTCGGCAACCAGGCACTATTATCCCTCCGAACCACCAATATATCTTCCATAGCTTATATATATTGCGCTAATCCCAATACTTGCAAATCTCGCCAGTTTGCAGCTCGCAAACAAGGTGTCAGCCAAGTGACCCATTTCAAGCACCCCCCGCTCTCCACGCTGGCCATGAGACACGGACCGGTCAGAATCAGGCAGAACTTGGCTCGATCACAATCTTAATGCTTTTATGTATCTGGACCGATTTTTTCTCAATTTATTCTGATGACCCTTGCAACCGCAAGACCATGCTCTCAATCAATGACCCCATTCGGCCGCAATCTTGCAAGAAACTTTGACACGCACACTTTCCGCACCTCAATCCTCTCAAAAATGGCTTCAAATGGTAGGCTTTACTCATACCTAAATACACAAAACAACTTTGACCGCTAAAAAATCGCTGCAGTCCAAGTGCCCTCGTCAATGAATGTTGACGATGCGTTGGCGATGATTGATCCTGTGCTGAGACCCGGCGCCTAATATTGTTGCTCTGACGAGGTGTGTTCGTTTGGTGATGGGAATTTCCACGGTGTTCTCAGCGATCTGATTTGTAACTAGGGTATTTCCGTGAAACTGACCAGACGACAAAGAATATTCTATGGCTCCAGAAGAAAGTCTCCTAAATTCAGATACTCTTGTGATTCTCTAGAAAACCTAATTACGGTGCTGTGTAGCTACTTAACTGGTCAATGACATGATTTGTGCTTCTATAATCCATGTCGCGAGTTGAGTTGCTTCGTTACTAGGTCACGCACAGTAGGGGTGGCTGATTCTTATGCTCCCCACTGTTTGGTCGCAAACATGACAGCTACTGTAACTGCAAAATCATAGACACTTCCGGAAAAAAAGAGATGTATGCAAGATGTATGAGTCAGCATACCCAAAATAGTAGTTCCGTGATGGCCGCCTTGCCACACGCAGACTCGGTGTTCCACAGCGTTGTCGACACGTTGTGCGTTTGCCAGGTGTTCGCCCGACTGCAAGGTTCGATGATTGCGAGTAGAAAGCGGGTCATAGGTTGGAGGTTGGCCAGATGGTATGGACGTGAGAACTGCGTTGCCTCGGAGAGTCCCGCAAGGATAGATCGGCCATCACAAAATTTCCGTATTTGGTACACCGACGAACTTTCACTAATTTCTTGGGAGTGTCTACGATTTTGCAGTTAGCTGGAAAATCAACCATAGATGACGTCGTTTGTTGACAGCGCTTTTACATTCTCATTGTGCTTCTATCACACATTGCCCTTGTCGAAATCCACCAGGAACACTCTCATTGTCTAGATTGTTCTGCTCGCATACTACTCACATACCAGCACACCATGCTTGGTGACGACCCTCTCCCCCATA
The DNA here is from genome assembly GCA_036872985.1 of Pleurotus tuoliensis. Lineage (NCBI taxonomy): Eukaryota > Fungi > Basidiomycota > Agaricomycetes > Agaricales > Pleurotaceae > Pleurotus > Pleurotus tuoliensis. The sequence goes on from JAYMDH010000013.1 coordinate 869,799, forward strand.
CACTGCGTTGTTGGATCTCGTAGACCTTTTGAACGTGGACTTTCTGACTTCCCCAGCAACGCTAGCCTCCAAACTGGCTTCCCCGTCATCAACTCAACAGTATCAGACATGATTAATTCCAGCCCATCGTCGCACTCACCTGTGGCTCTTCAAAGCTTCAGACACGGCTTCAATCACAACTACCCAATGCCTTACTATGTACCAGATTGTTATAGATGTTAGTTTAAACATACAAATCTTATTCTAATCTACACTACCTCGAACTGAGTTGTCCGCCATACGAGTGACTAGGTGATTTAAACCTGATTTAAACTGGTTGTGTGCGTTGAGATGAGGTTGTTTGAATATGGCTGCTGGGGTGATGGCCTGGAGGAACATCGTCAAGGTCATAAAGCTCTCGAACTGATTCGAGAGCAGGAGGAGCCGCCTGTTCAGAGCATCGAGGAGTTCGGCGGATTGGGGGTATTGAGGAGGGTGTTTCGCATCGGTAAAAAGGTCCGCACCCATCCCGAGGCTAGCGGGCTCGGGAGTATGTGGCATAGTTCTTCTTGCCTCTGTCGCCTCTCTGCGTCCTCAGCCTCCTCCTCCACATCCCGAACCTTCTCCGCACGTGGCTGACTTGTCTCCGGCTCCCGGCCCTGCCCTGCCTCGGCGACCGTCGCAAGCTCGTGAGGAACGATCGTGACGATGCTGCATGTGTCGTTGTCATCATCGTCATCGTCAGATTGCTCAGATTGGGTGGAATGTCTATTGAAGTGAACGAATTCCCGTAGCTCGCTGACTTCTCGTTTGATAGATTCCTGCTCTTCGAGTAGGCCCTCCAGTTCCCGAATTTTGTCGACGTGGGAGGCGAGGGACGCTTGAGTCTCATGGAGCTGGGTTTGTAGGTCTCCGGGTCTACACGTTAGTGGCTCCAGTTCTCAACAACCATGCCACAGATGAGTACCAAACCGCTTCATTCCAACAGATTCAATAAAAAACACTAATCCACAGGTTAATGCTACTAAGCCTACCATTTGTTCCGGATGCGTCGCGCGCGAGTCTCGAGATCATGCGGCCTGATCGTGTCCTACAATGAATGCAGCGTTAGCGCATCGAAACAGCGAACAGAGCCATGGTACATACCCCTTGAGAGCTTGAGCCCTTGCTGGCTTTCCGTTTCCCTTGCCTCCCCTTTCCTCCTCTCGTTCCGTGTCCTTCACGCCGCTGCGCCACGCCCCGCCCTAGTTCGTCCTGAATTCGCTGATGTCGTCCTCGGCCGGCCACACCGTCCTACCTCCGCTCCCATCACATCCCTGTATTCTTTGCTTTTACTCTCTCTTCTACCTCTAACCACTCACCCTGACCAATCAAGCTCACAGCACCATCTAGAGGCAATGAGACGACGGGTGAGCCCATCGCCCACTGTTGTGGCACGACCACCTACTCAGCACGCGCCCTCCAGTTCACCAGGTCCAAAAAGTGGTCGTGTTTGCAAGTTGTGATACCGCTAACCTCTCCTCTGAGACAAAGTAACGGCGCGGACAGACAGTTTGGGTGTACCCTAGGTGAGTAACAACGTTCTCTTGCACTACCAAGATGTTTGGGACCATTCCCTCCTCTTCCCCTTGTCTCTTGGTGTCTCAGGGGTCAGACAACAAGGAGATGGTGGAGAGGATTGATACAGGCGATAACACGGACTAGGTTGTTCTGAGCGCCATCCTCCTCCATTGGTTCCTGCCGCCTCACTTTCTTGTCTCTCCTGGGATCAGCCTGCATGTCGCACACCTTTCCTTGGATCAACTCTGTTGAGTGCCGGGGCCGAGACGGAGTGAATACGACCTCATGCATGATGCATTGATGACTCACCGAGTGAGAGAAGGTGAAGGAGTGAAGCGAATGGGAACGGAACCGCATAGAACCTCAGATGGGATATCAAATCAGTGGGAAAAGAACTGCAATGAAGGAATGTATCTCAGTGGTGTTAAGGTCACTATGTACATGGTATAGGTACCTGCAATAAAGAAATGTCTACTATAGGTGAGTTAAAGGAGAATAGAACAGTAGACAGGTAGTGTATGGGGCAGAATTATTTCCAAGAATTCCACCGGCAGAGTGGCAGAATGGCAGATGGCACATATGGCAGAATGGCCTTTTACCATTTTAGGAATACTGTGTACTACGTAGCAACTATGCCTTCTGAGGACATTAAACTTTGGATATCCCACCCTTGCTGTGCAGCATCAACGTTCTCATCCACCAGCCTGATCTCTCTATCAAATGTGGCCGGCGTGAGCCCCTTGTCAACCTTCTCGAGCTCCTCAAAACTGTATACACTGCCATCAGGACACTTGATCCTTGATCAGCCTTGATCAAGGCCATAGTCTCCTTCTCTAAAGCACCAAATGCCTCGTCAAGTTCGTCCTCAGTGATGTCCTCAAATCCCAGCTGATGATCCTGATTTTCTGTTACAAGTGGTGGAGTCCAGATGAAGTTGGCCTCGAGATCAGTGGCTAGAGTTTGGTTGATTCCGGGGCTTTCTCGTGTGTGCATGTGGGTGTGGCGACGGTGGATGGATTTCCCTTCTGCGGAGTCGCGCTTGTAAAGCTGGTATGCATAATTTGACCGTAATCTGCCCAGCTTCTCGAAGTTTTCTACCGTTAGATTGCACTGTTTCGCGGATTTGGTATTTCCCAACTGTGAGAAGAGCTGCTCTACCTCCGCAGCATGGGGTACAATAGAGAACAGGACGATTCCGAGTTTCTTGAGTGGATGTTCATTGGCATCCACGGTGAGAGTCTCCCAATATTCAATTCCATTTGCCGAGGATCCAGCAAACAGCCCTCGGCACTGAGAGTATGCTTTCAGATCCGCTGCCAATGCCCTGGCCATGATCTCAGTCCAGCCCCACCGTTTCGCAATACCAAGGGAGAGTTCGACCATCTTCTCGAAGGGTCGGCCACTTGCACATTGAGTGATTGCAAGCCTGCGGCACATGGGATGAAGGAATAGTGCAAGTGAGTGGTGGTCGGTATTCATCGCGTAGAAACAGCGGTTGAAGACAGCTCTGGCATGCAGCTAGAACTTGAGGTCCTGTCCGTCTGTCTCGTCTGAGGTATTTGGAAACGCAAGATGATTCATATCGTGTAACAGGTGGGTTTAGCTACCAGCTTAGTACCTTACATAAGCATCACTCCTAGCCTTACTACCGTCACTACGCCTGTGTTTCGTCCATTATAGATTGGATCTAACGCACTTGTGACCACCTGAGAGGCTTTGGGGAGTTCAACCGTTACATATCATGTGCGCAGCAAATTAGCTCTAGCATGCAGTCTGCCAATGTTGCGTTACGAGATTCGAGATTACTGATGCCATTGACAATGAACTTGGTTGTTACGATCAACTGGTTCAGAAGGATCCAGTATGAAGGCTCGGTGAGGACTGTCTTGATCACATCAGGTGCAACTGGAGCCAATCCGCCAATCTTGCGCTGAGCATCCTCACGGGAACAGATGTGGTGGAGAGCAGACCTTTGCAATCATATAAGGTGAGTGTTCAATCATTTCCTATGAGTGCAGACAAACTTACTGGTGTTCTAAGACACTAAGTGCATGCAATATTAAAGCATACCACCGACTCTCGCATTGTTGCTTCAGTGAGCGCATACCCCCATCCTTTGCAGCTTCAGCAAGTAGCTGACCCCCCCAGAAATGTGAACCATTGAAGAACGTAACTATGCGTGTCGTTTTCGTAATAATCTTCTTCATGTTAGGAAAAGCAACAATCTCGCCGATGATATTGTTCATCCCATGAAGGAAGCAGGAGAATGTCTAGATGGAGATTATTAGCTTGACTAGATATCATGTCTCCATTATATTGACATACAAGAATCCAAGGATACTTCTGCTGAAACTTTCGGCGGAATGCTTGCATGACAGTGGGATTATCAGTGGTGGTAGCAATGAACCGCTTCCCATCCAATAGATCCATGGATGATAGAGCCTTTTCAGCAACCTCTACCATGCCATCCGCCATTGCATGTTGGGCTGTCATATTCTCAAGAGACAAGACCACTGGAAATTGGCCAACCTCAGCTGCTATGCTGCCATATAAACTTCGGCGAAGCTTGTCTTCCCAACCGTCCATGAGAAACGTAAGCAGACGGCGTGATTTGAGACGTGCAAGATCATCAACCATCACTCAAGCAGACTCTGCATCCATTATTGAATGAGATAATACATATCGGGAGGCGGGTTCATACGACGGCCGAAGTTCATTAAGAAAGACTCGGAAGTACTGGTTCTCCGCCACATTGAAAGCAACATTTCCGTGAACGAGAAACCTACCAAGAATAAGTATTATAATCAGTAGAAGAATTCAATTGCATACTGGAATAACATAATGTTGCCTCGGCTAATCTGCTCCTTGGTCATTCCATGGTCGATGTAGCGGTCTATAGTTGCGGTAACCTTCCTCTTGACTACATGTCCCTCTCGCGGCGTTGATACAGATATGATTTCGGGGTTGATGTCGTCGTCATCAATTTGTATGGGGGTACTACTTGAAGGGGATGGAGTTGCAACCATGTTAGGAACATCGCCGGCTGGAGTCTTGTCGGCGAGAATGTTCAATCGCCGGGCACGTTTGGGCAGGCTCGCGGGTTTGTTAAATGGTTGAGTAACCTATTGTCACGTCCTTCTATTTTCGTGATTGGAAAACAATGCTTGCATGTCCAGTAATATCTTCCGGACTTGTTTGCAAGCTTCCCAACATTGTTGAAGTTCTCAATGATGATTGGCAGTGGTGTGCGGCCTCTTGATCCTGTTTCGGACATTTCACGGGGCTCCGAGGGGATAGACGTCATTTGGCACATTGACTTATGATCCATTTCATACGAAAAAACACATAATTATCTAATTTCTTCTTACTATTTCTGCCAGATCTGCCACCCCCTGTTCGTTACCCCCAATATTTGCCTGGCATTTGGCCAGCAGCAGAAATGGCGTGGCAAATTGGCAGCCATCTGCCAACAACACTATAGACAGGTGGTACTCACATCTCAGTGGTGTTAAGGTCGCTGAGATGTGAAGAAGACACATATGCGAACATATGGTTCGAATTACAGGGTCCTTCCCAGTATGTACAATAGGGCACTAAGGCACCGGTGTGGAATAGCCGGTGACCAAGTTATCCAAACCGCAGGCGCCCATCTAATAGCCGGTGGATAACTTGACGTATCCAACAAACTCCTCTCTCACACCATCCTGTCGGATCAACCTCGCATCGACTGGCACCCCGCCGTCCCTTGATGTACTTCCCGACGCCCAACGAGCGCAAAGCCGGCGAATCGGGCTGATCTGGATTGCCAGCCCGCTGTTTCCCTATAGTGTACGGTTAGTATGCTTCTCTCGCGGTCACTAACATGTTAGCAACATCAGCATCTTTCGTGAGATAATTAACCGAGTTATTAACACGGGTTACCAAATTAGGATTATACATTTACTGAGTCAAGTTTCGCTAAGTTTGAACGGTCTACTTGTGAGTTAAGTCAGCAATTTGTTCTGTCGAACCGGAACGAGCAATAGTTGTTCAACTCTCCCCAGCTTTTGTTCGATTGATTGCTTTCTTGTACATTCTCTGAGGAGCGATTTGAAAGCGATGACAAGTGTTGCCCAACGCTAATTGGAGGAGCCGTCGAGTCAATGGCATTGAGTCCCTCCCAAGTTCCGTCCGCTCACAGACGACGAATATGTCCTTCCTTGACTGCTTGTCTTATGCGAAACCTAAATTGCAAGTAAGTGACTACGGCGTTCAATGAACATATTACTGTATACTCACCAATTGGCATTTTGTAGTTCTGTCTACATCAGCGTCGGTGTCATGTACTAATGCAATTGCTTCTCACCTGGCCTTGTATCACTTCAGTCTTCTTTTTTTTTGTTCCCTGGGTCATTTGAAGCATGACAGATAGCTCACTGAAAGTCCATCTTGTAAGACTCGGTCATTCAATGCTCAATATCCTACGTCGGTCAGTCATACTCTCTTAAGTGCCCCCCCGCAACGCCGGCGAGCATGCAAGAGTGTGTAAATACATTAGCATTAGTTGGTAGTTGAATGATGTCGATGATTGATTTAGTTTTTTTATTATTGTACCCCTATCACAGTTAATAACTCACAAATTTCAGCCCAAAAGACTTTAACGTTAATAACGGTTAATAACGGTGTTAATAACCCCCAAGTTAATAGCCAACAAGTTTTTAACCGCACACTATTTCCCTACCAAGCTCGCCTGCTTCGATCGACGTATGGCGATATCTTGTCATAGCGAAAGGTGTCCTAACAAGTCCTAACGAGGCCAACCAATTATCGATCGACTCAGATTGTGTCATGCGCATCTTTCTTTTTTCCTTTGTCTTCGTTAAGTCTCTCTTTCCACCACCCACGCCACGAACGTTAACACCCACCTAAGGTTATAGGCTGCGAGTTTTTGCTTGCGCTCTCCTGTGTTCATTCCTTTCTATATTCCGTTATCTCAATCTTATATCATTCTCCCTACTCTATGGATCAAGAGGTTCAAGGCAGTGCCGCGGCACAGACCAAGTAAGTTCTCCCCATGCACCTCCGCGACGAGTGAATGCGAACTCACCACATTGTGTAGGTGCCCAACACTCTCCTCCCGACACTCTACATGTAGCAGGGGTTCTGCAGGGAGAGCCGCCCTCGCCATGACGCTCCGCTAGTGTCCTCTCCATCTCCCACCCTTGACTTCGACTTGGAAACCCATGTGGTGGACGTTGATGGAGCGCGATACCTCCCTGCCTGCCGCCCTCTGCACCTCTCGTCTTGGTAAGTTCCCCATGTCATCCTCGAGGGCCTGGGTGGTGCGCTGATGTCCGGCAAACAGCTGCTCTCGCTTCGTTGTTTTTCAAAGGCGCAGCGTTGTGTCGACGGTCTTGCGTTTGTGGCTCGCGGCGGCGGGCCTCATGCGGGGGTGGGTCAAGCGCCGCGATCGTGCAAAACGGTTGCAAGGACTGAGGACCGAGCATTGGACATTGCTGGACACATTCGGGATGCAACGCGCAGGTGAGTGGGCCGCGTTGCGGGAAGACCCTTGAACTGACCACGCGACTGGTCTACATCCCCCCCCCTAGACACCTTACTTCGGTGACTCCACCCTCCTCTTCGCGCCAATCGCCTCTTCCCCGCATCGCTGGGCTGTTGCTAGAACAGTAACGCGCCAGAGGTCGATTGCCTGCCGGAACGGAGCAAGGAAAGATTACCAAACAATTATGGAGCAAGCGCCGGCGACCTTGAACTTCAACCACAAAGTCGACATCAATGACAATCCGCACGCGACGACAGGGTGGACGCGGAGTGCCATCGACGGGTCAACCCAGTTCCCTGCGATAACGGCGCACCAACACACAGCAGGCATCTCATGCGCACAGACATAGCTTACGGGAAAAGCCAGCCCCGCGCCATTGCATTCGCATCCACTTTCTGCCCGTCTCGACGAATCACCCGTCCTCTTAGGCTAGCCTATCCTGACGCTCCGGGGCGCCCCGCCTCTTCCACCAACTCGACCCCTTGCCACGACAACAGTTACCGCAATATTGTGCAGACCCCCATGTACTCCATCGCCCCCCCCCCCCCCCCCCCCGGCAACGACAACTGCGGTAGGGGTTATCGGCGACGGCCAAGAGCAACGGGACGCAGTATCAAAGGCTTACCTCACGCATGAAGGTTACGCAGCCCGACGGGGAACACAGAGGCAGACAAAATTCGGCAACAGGACACCCGCGGACCCGAATCAGAGGCGTCGACAACCTCTCCGGCTCCGAAGGCATCCACAATGGGAGACTCAACGGGCCGAGCGACGTCGAATCCAGTGCCGACACGTAAACGGTAGGGATGACTGGAGAAGGAAGGAAGGGGGGAAGGACGGCCAAGGGACGGGCGTACAGGCGAGGGCGACACCTGACGCGCTACTCCGATAACAACACCAACGGGGGGCACCGGTAGCCAGAGAATCCGAAGGGTATGCCGGAGTGCCCAGGTCAGTACATGCGTCTTCCCGCTCTGCATGTGTACTCACCTGAGTAGCTGGGCCATAGATTGCGGCCAAAGACAACCAAAGTCATCTCCTACGTCCCTGCACCCATTTTGCACCATCCCATCCCTCTGCCGACCACCCAGCTGCGTGCGAGTGTCCCTCCGTAGCGAACTCCGACACAGGGGCGGAGGGAATGTTAGCGAAGTGCAAGGGATCCAGACTGACAGGAGTTACCAAGATGAAGGTGCAGAGCGCTGGCGAGGTTCAGGCCGTTGCATTGCGTCAGTGCCCAGGACAGAGACCACAAGGGCGAGGTTCAGGGTGAGCGACGCCAATTTCAAAATGCGGGGGAACTAAGGGCTTTGGACACAAGAAACCCAAGCCAAACATGAGGGTGGATGATAATGCTAGCAATCGAATTGAGTACGCAAGTATGTACTATTGTTATCACTTCCGTGCTTCGCCTCCCCCTCCGATACAAACCGCCGCTCATGAGTTCGAACTCACCGTTCAACGTAGCATGTCCTCTTCAAAATCTCGGACGAACGCATGACAAGAACATGCAAGCGAAGGCGAAGGGAATGGTGGATGCACGACGAGGACATGCGGTAAGTACCCAGTTGCCGTGATTGTCCGCTCACCCCGCAATCCAAACTCACCTCTGCACAAGTCCTCTGTGGACCTCGTACCCAACACCGACCCCCACGAAAACGAAAAATCTGGATCGCGAAGGAACCAGTCATAGAGAGAACGTGGAGCATCACTTTTGATAGCCCAAGGGGACGATGAGGTGGTCCCGCACGATGATAACAGCTTGCGCATTGATCAGAATGCCGGGTACGTCAACGACCCACAATGGCACGAACTACCCACTTAGTTCAGCACATACAGTACCCACGTGACCTGCGACCCTTCGTCCTCCAAGTCCACCTATGCATGCGCGAATCTACGCCTCTTACTGTTAGCGTCGAAATCGAGGAAGAGGTCGCGCGTGTTGAGAAAGTGACAACGGGACGACGGGGATGACGAAGGCGCCCACGGATAATGCTAAAGGGAGAAGGGAGGGGAGGAAGGGACGCTTACGGCGTTGGGACAAGAAGCCGCAACACAAACAAGAGACACACGCAGACAGGGGATGGGAAATGCCCCGCCGCCACCGTTGCAGTCATCCCCCCTTTCGACATTGACCCCTGGAATCCTCGCGAGGACGCCACGAGACGCCACGACGCCTTTTGCGAACCGACGCACGAAACCGAGGGACAACCTGGGCACTGCGTGTCGAGTGACATCGCGTAGAAGAAGGCAGTCATAATCGTGGCTTTGTGAAGGCTTGTGGGTGATGGTGATAGGGTCGGCAGGAAGCAAGCAGTGCAGCGCTCGTTAGCTAGGCGAGCAATCCATTGCATTCGTATGCAGGATTCCACTGGCCAGAATATTGTGTCCCTCAGCAATCACCAACATCCCTAACTCGGCTACACCTGTCATCACCTGGCTCCCTCCCTAAACCTGTCTAGCTCCTTTTGAGGCCCTAACGACCGGGAGAGAAGGAAATATATGCCTAAATGGGTGACAGATGATGGTGTATGAGGGCGGGACAGTCTACGGTGAACAAGTGTTATGAGGTCATAGATGTCGGAAAAGGAAAGAAGACAAACATCAGCCCATGACCATGTCCTGGTCGGCTTCCGTGGCCTGATAGTGCCTTCGAAGCTCTTCTAGCCCAGGCCGTCGCGCTTTAGGCGATACCACACCTGAAGTGGGTGTAGTTGAATCGATCGTTGATGGTACGCTTAGCATTTCGGGGACGGGCCAGGTGAGACGTCGACGAGGGGTGCCTTGGATGGGAGAACCACTTGGAGGAGAATAAGGGTTGGTAGTGCTGCTGCTAGCCTGCGGTTCAGCCATCCGAATCCAACGCTACTCAAGCCTTCGCATCCGCATCCGATTGTTCTGCAGAATCGTCATTGGTCGGCCTGGCAGGTTGGTGTACATGGCAAGTATTTCAGCGACTTCGCGTGGATTGTAATCAGTATGCTGTTACTGCGCCACGTCTTCCATACAGTCAAGCTGACCTGGTAAAGACGGTTTAGCTTCGAGCAGTGGGTGCTCGTGATCGGACGATGGGAGTGGCCAACAAGGTGGTGAGGAACGTGTCACGCTTGGGGAGGCATAGAGGTTGAGAGTCGACGAGGAAGAGAGCCATCCATAGAAGTTGGGTGGGAGGTCAAAGGGGTTGGTTCAAGTCCTTTCAAGTGTAAACAAAGCCCTACCTAGCTGTATTGTAAAGTGCAAGGTATTCTACATATGGTGAAGTGCTAGATAAAATGACACTAATGTATGCCAGTAAAGATCATACGAGTAAGCAGTCCGTCGCATTCGACTATCGTCCCTTTAATGCCAGGATGACAAGGCAGAGTAAGTGAGTAGGCACTTCACCATTCTGCTTCTGATTGTGCCCCAGGCTGGACGGCGACAAGGGAGGTGACTTGGGGCTAAATGCAGGAAATGCAGGAGCTTAAGAGATTCAGCATAAAGAATAGAAAGATAAAAGGAATCAACTAACCATAGGCGGGAGGGGTTGTAAGTTGCGAGAGTAACAAGTCTGTCAGTTCCAACGATACATGAAGTGGTAACTACTTTCAAGCGGGTGAGTAGGCAGGGAAGTGGGAGCTTAGGCCGGAAAATCTGTTCGCGATCATGCCTCATTGTTAGGATAAAGCTTACAGTAGTTGAATCAGTAAAGACTTTATGTCAAACAATGAAAATTCTAGATAAACATACAGTAATTGTGAAAGAACGTTAATGGACGACTATATACACTAATAGTCACTGTCCTCGGAACCTTCAGTTACTGCTCCATCGGACTGCTGGTCCTCTTCCTCATCCATTTCATCTACATCTCCATCCTTGGTTGAAGCTCTCAGTCGCGGCGGCTTGAAGCAAGGACAGGCCTTGACAAGTGGTATCAATTGATTGGCACGCATGTTGGTGAGAGCCCTGTCTGACTCTCCTGTGCCTAATTCATAAACAGGCCTCTGCTGCCATTCCCGGAGAATGGCCCCAAACTTCTTGTGATTGTCTTTGTGCTGGGTGCTGGTATCCTTCTGTGAGATTTTCTTCTGCACTATCAACCTGAGGTATTCCAGGTGGGGCAACTGCTCTTTCTTGATTACTGCCTGCTGCCACCAAGCTCCCGCAGCGGCAATTGTGATTACAGGCCCGGCTTTTGGATGCTTCGCATAATATATAGCGGCATAGTAAAGTAGCTGGGCTTGGGCCTCAGAGAGGTGGAACTTTCGGACCATATTGAAGACTTGCTTCTCATTGCGTGTGCGTCGGCTAGGCGCTCCTTTGTTCTCCACCATCAAGATGATACACTAGTGGATGATCTTTAATTTTGGATCCTGTGGCCCACGACGACCGACTGTGTGGGTCACGAATGAATCTGGAACCACAAAGACTCCCGGCTTTTCTGGGACAGTTTGAGTTGAGGCGGTAGTTGAGAAAGATGCATCAGGATCAAAGGGCTCTAGATAATAGTACTTTCAGTGATCAAATACACATCAAACTAAAAACTCTCACCCTCAGTGTCAAGTGCAGCCTCATAAACTGCTCTTGATAAGTAGACTTGTCGTTGTGGATGAGGAGCTAGAGCCTCAGAGCAATATCGATCGTTGGAGGGTAGGACGAATCCAATAAGCTTTGACATGGACTCAACAAACGGTCCATACCACAGATCCTCAAGACTGCGTAAGTTGTGTGTGTAACTATCTGCTGCTGCGATCATATGCTCGATTGCAGTGGATGTCTGAAATGGGGGAGGGAGAGGGTTGTGTGCCATGATGACTACTATTTCTTGTCAATGAACCAGTTGGAAAGCACACTTTATATGGGTACCATGTAAAGGCAGCCCACATCTATCAGCACTGACTGTTGCATCACTTCTCTGTTACAATCAGCAGGTGAACAAAACAATGGTATTGTGCCGCCTATTGTTCAGCTTTTGTGTAGCCTCTTTAGATCTGTTGTCGTTGAGGGAGAGGGTTCTGTGCCATGATGACCATTTCTTGTCGAACCAGTGGGAAAGCACACCTTACATGGGTACATTATCACAAAACAAAGACCACATCTATGAGACGAAGAGCATCGCTTCTTTGGCTACCATCAGCAAGCTAACGAAAACAATGGTATTGTGCCGCCTATTGTTTGGCTTTTGTGTCGCATCTTTAGATCTGTCGTCCTTGTGACGTGACAGACAACGGTTAGCCTGAGTACAGCAATGAATCACGTGGACCTTGGTTCAAAAGACGATCTCATAAGTGCCCTCCTCGCAATGACCACCATTACGTCGAACCAGCCAGAACTAACGTCCACCACTTTCTCTCCTACACGTATGGTCCACTTTGACTTGTCGTCTAGCACCTGCGAGCGCACTCGGGCGGAACGGCCCCGCCATCAACGCCGTTCACGTCCCACACTTCCAGACCATCCCAAACAACCATCCGCCGAGTCTGTGTACGGATTCTACTTGACCCCGGAAACCGCTCTTCTCATTGGGGGCGCCATATTCCCCGAGTTGAAGGTGCAGGATCCAAACGACCACGTATTACAGGGCACAGGCTTGCTATACGCCAATGTGTTCTGCCTAGAGGAATTTCCGACTATCCCTCTCAAGTGGCAGTCTGGCGTCTTAGGTCTTGTGGAGGGTGCTAGTCGTCCACTCATCGTTCTCGGCCACAGGAACACCAAAAACGAAGAAGAGATTTATGTGAACGAGGAGCAGCTGCAGATGGTTCAAACCACTTTACACCTCGGCGACCAGAAGCCCGAGTGGTATACCGTTACGTATGTCACTTAGCCCTGTTTGTGATTTGGATCTCCCCAGTGCGTTATATCTGACATCTCATGGGCATCAGTGAACTGAGTTTAATCCTTTATAGTACTACACATCCATCACATTGCTTTTGATTCTGACCGATGCCTCATATTACGTGTATCCTTGTACGAAACCTTCCTGTATCTCCAGAATTATCTGCCCTCAGCTTTTGTTTCATGTAATCAGACTCGAATATAAACACTGGCAAACAAGTCCTCCACATTTAAGAGGCGCTGAGTTGGATTACACTCACGTTCACTGAGATCGCATGTTGCAAGCCATTAGTGTGCCCGCTTTGACTAGCCGTGGCTCGAGGACCAGTTGCCTGGTGCTCGACGGTCACTGCTGCGGTCGAACGTCGTGTGGGCAAGAGTGCTCTGCGCGTATCCATCACTGTGCCTGCTCGATCACCATGGTCGTTGTTGTAGGTGTTGTAGGCGCGAAGTAGTATTCGCCGTGTGAACGCGAGGACTGGGAATGGTGTGCTCCCGCCAAAAGACGAAGTAAGCAGGAACAAATGAATGCAATCCAGACGCCACGTGACGAACGGCACGGAGACGGAACGTGAACCAGACAGCGCCGCGTGCGACTGCTGCTGGACTCGACTTCGCAACGCAACTGAGGGGGATAATCTACTTCTTCTTGTTCATAATGTAGGTACTATATACTAATAGTCTATGTAAATAAACACACTAGTTCTGCGTGTACTGGCAATTAAAGTAATACCTAAGGAACAATGTGCCGCAGCAGCTCGTGTTCGAGTGCTCGCACCGAACAAGGAAGTAAACGAAATGAATATATACGTACAATAAACCATGTATCAAGTGTTAAGAATGAGGATCTATTCGACACGGCTCATTAGTGCTTAAGCACTACTTCTACCTTCCTTATACGGTATCGGCTTTTTCTTCGGACCAATCATTTCCTACCGTATTTATATGTTCAAACTCCTTCCTGCTGCCTCAGCTTCGACTACAACATCTATCGCTGAGGTATGCTAATATCCTGATTCGCCCGGTCATAACTAAGATACCCACTATTTATCCATTGTAGAACTCGTTCACTTACTCGTTCTACAGGTTCGTATTGAATAGAGCTTGAGCTTCGACTACAACGTCTATCGCTGAGAACTCGTTCACTTACTCGTTCTACATCAAGGGATGAACACGCCTCAATCCCTACAGTCTCCCCAGGCATATTGCAGCTGCACGCGTACCAACTTAGTCGCTCTAGCGTCTTGTCTTCCATCCTGAGGCTTTTCCTTTTGCCTGCCCTCCCATCCTTCCCACTTGTTGCACTGTTCGTGGCCACATCGCCTTATCTCCCTCTCTCAACCCTCGACGCTCGCCGCCACCAAACGCAACCTCCAGTGTTTCTCCGTCCTCCGCTGAACGTTCTGCCTTCGTAGGCCACGTCGTCAATGTCGACTCATACAAAGGAGCCCGGTGGGCTAGCAGGCCTCTGCGCACGGCATTTGCATAAGTCGTCCCGCCGTTCCCGCCATGCCGCGCAATCGTCTCACATAGCCTCCCAGTCACCTAGCGGTCCATTGTCTGCTTTGCCTTGTCGTCGCTAGCCGTGGTTTCGAAGCTGCACTGCGTCTTCTGCGCAAGTGGGAGATGGCGAATGTTGTATGCGAGAGTGCGTGGGCACTGGAGGGCGGGTGTGTGCATGCATTTGGTTCGTCTCACCATATAACCCTCCCTCGCTCCTCCATGCCTCCCTCCTGTTTGTCTCTTCGTGCGCTCCTCTTGGCCTCTCCTGTCATCCTCTCCCTCCAGTCGTGTGTTGCGTTCACCCAGGCCCGCGAGCCTGTATGCGTATTGGGCGCCGTCGTTCTCTTTATCTCGCCCGCTGACCTCCTTTTCACGCATGTTCTAGACCCCATTTCTCAACGAACCCGAGGGCAGCGCATCAAATAGCGCACTCGACATTGGGTAGTTTCCATATGGTGAGTTTCCAGGGTGTGGACTGGCAGGGTGGTTCGCTGACTGGCGGGTTTCTGGGCGAATAGCGAATCTAGCAGGGAGGGGATGTTACGGGATGTCTCGGCATGGTGCAGGAGCGTATGGGATGTAAGAGAGGTGCTGTTGGATGCGTCATTTCGGCGAGTCGCGCCGTCTTCGTTGAGAACGCGCATACTTACCTTGTTCGCCTTCATGTTGTGTCCTTCCCTTCCCTCCCGTGCTCCCATCACTGCCTCCCCTTCTGCTCATTGCAGAGTATCGTGATTCTTGGCTGTCTATGGTTCACGTCGCCTTGCTGGCAGCGCTGTGTGCCCCTTGTGGCCTACCAAGTGGCCATTTGAAGAGTATTGGAGCAGATGAGAGGTCTTGTAGACGTTGGAAATGGGGCGCAGGACATACGTGGCTCCGAGGAGCTGCTGCGAGTGCCTTGCAGCTCTTCGAGGCCTTGCTCGGGAGTGCTCTGAGCACGTTTCTGTATGCCCATCCGCTCTCCCCCGCCGCCGCCGCCGCCGCCGCCGCCCTTTTCTCCTTGTCTCCTCCCACCTCTTCCCGCCATCATTTCCACATCCCTCTCAGCACAATCAACCCTCGACATCAGCAGCGGCCTTGTCATTTCATCGCTCCCGCTGCCTACAGCGTTCGGGTAACCCGCAATTGGGACGGCCACGCCCAGAGTCACCGTAGACGATCGCCGTGGATCTGTCCGTTCGGGTGAGTCTCCTTGTAGGCGTTACTATCCTGAGGCATATACTCACCTATTTCCGCTAGCTCTCATTCCTCGTCGTCACCGACAACATCCTTGGGTGCCGTAGGGGCATGGCAAGGCTAACCCATCGCCTCGTCGAACGTGCGCTGTCCCCCGGCGGTGGTGGGGGATCGTAGACGCTAGCGGTGTGTGGCAAGAACACAAGGTCGTGACTGGGCATGCAGAGAGGGTAGAGGACAAGGAGGGGCGCTAGTAAGTTGTCTGCCAGGCATGAACGTAGCGGAATAACTGACCTGTTTATCCTCCCTTCTCATCACCGCGTTCGATGCACCAGCTGTCCGTTGCGCCTAGCGTCCCCCATGGTCGCAATTGCGTCATGGTCGTAGGGCACTGCATTTCCCCACACCAGCGCAAGCGCTGCTCCGTCGACTCTCCTCACTAGAGGGTAGGAAGGAGCTGTGGGTCAAAGTTACAGGACAGCAAGCAAAGGATGCAGGCGTGTCTCGTACCTGCGCTGCGTCAACTCCCTGCGTCCCCTCCCGTCTTCTGCCGTTAGCAGCGCTCGCAAGCGTCAAGACCTTGTTCAAATCGCTGCCGCCGAAATCATCCACATCTGGGGATGTCAACGCGTTAGCTCCCGTTCGTCTGTTGGGCGGCCGTCCGCATGGAATTGGTGCCGCTTGGATTGTGGGCGTGGTATGGGCTGGCAAAATGGTGACGTGGCACTTGGAATTGGAAAGTGAACGGGGTTAGTGACGATGTCGAGGGAGGACGATCGAGGGCGGGGCTGCCCCGCATTGTGGCACTTGAACTAACGCCACGTGCACGATCAAACTCCGACCCGTTCCGCACGCCCAGTTCAGACTCCAACTCCTCCAAGCTCTCAAACGCACACCACCACGACGACGAGAACGACGAGAACGACAATGGGAGGACGTGGCCCTTCCTTTGATCCCCTTCGCTCTCCCTCTCTGCATCGACGAGGAACTGGACTTGGGCGTATTAGCGACCTGCCGCCTACTTCCAATTCGACTCGGTCACGATATTGGCAGTACTTGGGCGCATAAAACGACGGCGGGAAGCGATTGTAGCGGTGTTGGGACGGATGCAATGGGGTACCGTGGCGAATATCGCCAGGTAAGTATTCAATCCAACAGATGAGCCTGGTGCTCATGTAGCTATTAGCGTGCATGCATCACAGCCACAAGATTGCAAACGACATCAATAGCCATTGCAGTGCTTCCTGGGGCATCTACAGCACGTAAATGCGCCATACCGCCGGCAACGAATTCTGTCGGCGATCGTTCAGCGGCCCGCTCGATCTTTCAAAGGCTCTCGAGCTTCTTCGTGCGCAACGGGCGGATATTGCGCCGTCAGGAGGCGATTCTTGTCTTAGGTGCGTGAATTCTAATACGTTACGTTGAACTCATGTAGATCGACGCAGATAGTGTAGTGCGAATGTAGGGATTGAACCGTGTTCATCCCTTGATGCACGGTATATTGTACGTATATCATCGTTTCGTTTACTTCTTGTTTTGGCCACTATCAAGCTGCGGCCGCATTCCTTGTTAGGTACTATCTTACTTACTCATACATGCATATTCCGCATGTTTAGTTACATGTAGTACAAGTATATATAGTACCTATCTACCTAATAACAAGAAGAAGAAGTTTTTCCCCCTCAGTTGCGTTGTGAAAGTTGAGTCCAGCAGTCGCACGCGGCACTGTCTGGTTCGCGTTCCGTCTCCGTTCCGTTCGTCATGTGGCATTCGGATTGCATTCATTTCGTTCCTTCTTACTTCATCTTTTGGTGGGAACACACCATTCCCAGTCCTCACATTCACATGGCGAATACAACTTCGCGCCTACACGAAGTAGTTGCGAAGTAGTCATCGCTGTGTGAACGCGAGGACTGGGAATGGTGTGTTCCCACCAAAAGACGAAGAAGGAAGGAATGAATGAACGCAAACCGAACGCCACGGAGACGGAATGCGAACCAGACAGCACCTCGTGCGACTCCTGGACTCGACTTTCGCAATGCCACTTCTCTTGTTTTTTTTTGTAGGTAGATAAGTAAGTACTATATATACTAATAGTACATGTAAGTAAGCATGCAGAATGCGCATGTGTGAGTAAGTAAGATAATACCAAACAAACAACACGGCCGCAGCTGATAACGGACCGAAACAAGAAGTAAATGAAATAATCATATATTGTACAATAAACCGTGTTGAGGCATTTAAGACATTCTGGAACTTGTTGAGATGGTGCAACCTGACGTTGAAGGTGGAGCCGGACGAACTGGTCTGCAAAATTTTCTACATCGACGGCTCTGGTAACGAGGTGTCCCTTCTGCCCACATCCCAAGGCTTCCATCCCATCCAGAATGCAGCAGATCTGAATCAGATGCATTCGTACTACCGCTGGTACACGAAGGAGTGCAATAGGGTCCTGATCCTGATAACGCGGTCAGAGCTAAATCAGAGAGAAACAGTGATGAGCCAAGGTCAGCACCGACTCGAAGATCAATTCGTGCCCTCTGAGCCTCAACCTACGGCTCTGCTTCTATCCCCATCTATGCCTCTCACCGATCCCCCATCCACAACCTGTCCAGTACTTGACCGAATCATTCGGACTTATTACAAAGGAAAGAAGGTGTGTCAGTCGCTGTTTTCTTACCAGCTTATTTGAAAGCAGTAATAACCTCTTATTGCAGCTTTATTATGAAGTCGTGCTTGTAGGAGACAAAGACCCTCAAGAAATCTCAGCCTCCTCTCCCTGGTCAGCTCAACGGTTATTCACTGTTTCATAACTAACATTTTTCATCACATAGGCTGAAGCATCCAACCAACAAGCATATTCTTCAGGCATGGCTTCGTCAGGCAGCCCTTTCCAATTCTTTGCAATGAATATCCAGGATCACGCCGGTGCGAATTTGCGGCATTATCTCAGCCCCAGGAACTCATTGAAGAACATAGGAATCAGATCATGACTATAGCACAGCCAGGAAAGTATCGCACATGACGCAGCCCTCTGCAAGGATGTGTAGGAGGTGCATATGACGATCTTGCGATGATGCCATGGGTGCAGGATGACCACAACGCAGGCACTGGAGCTGCTGGTTTGTTTCTGGAACCTTTCGTCTTAGCGAACGGCATCCTAGTTACTGGAGTCTACCTTTGTCATCTCCCATTCGGGACCTTCGCCCACTTCCGCGCTATGTAGTCATTCGCTTGTAGATACTTTACCAAAAGACCCATATGATAGCGTCACTCGATACATTTTATAGTGCTAATATAAATAAAATCAACCCAATTCTACGCCCAAGGGATTGAGCAATCACAACTGGTGTTCGAAAACCTTGTCATCCCCTTAGTCTGTAAACGTCCGTCTGGCGTCAGCAGCCTTGGCCGCGAGCCGTCCCGTCGAGATGCCCGATTCTTTGTGAATGAACATGTCGTGCTTGCCAGCCTTGTCCATGCTGATGTCGTCACCGTGCGAGACAGTCTGCAGTTCGAGATTGACAGTGAGCTCGGCGCCGACAGGGAAGGTGGAGTCAGTCGGGCGCTGCGAGGTGAACTGTGGGCGCGACATGGTATCCGTCCCGCTAGATGACTCTGATGTAGGGACTTTGATGCTGCAGATGTGTTGCACGGCACGTACGAAGGACTGCAGGGAACAGTCAGCGGAGTGATTGTAGTAAGAGATGTACATAGCATACTGGATCGTTGCATGCTAGCTAGCAACGTGTGTGCCAGTGGTCGCAGCCCGTACAAGACGAGGTCTGAAGGCTATCAATCAGCAGATGGTCTGGTGGGATATGCGACGAGCTAGACGTACCAGCAACGAGAAGACAGTAGTCCAACTGGGTGTGCACCTGTGTGCACGCCCTTGATGGATCCGAAGATGTCCGGATCGTAGGGTAGTTGATGAGCAAGGAAACGATCGGGTACAGCACTATACGAGGAGGTTAGCTACGAGACAACGCGACGCATAGGTGAAGTCAGCGAGCTCACCGATTTGCAAGATGACACCTCTATATTTGCGTGCTTGGGTCGATAGCATGGTTTGCACCGAGCTGGAGGCCTCGGATTGATGCCCCGTCGCGCCGCTGGTATGCAATAAACTAGGATCAGAGGCCTTTTGAATGAACCGGGTGTTTAACTAGCAATGGGATAAGTACGTCAACGAGGAAGTTCGAAGCGGTTGACACTCACCTGGAACTTTCCCATCCAGACCAAGACCGTCACGGAGCAGATCGTCTCGATCATTGCGGCGAGGGTGATCCAGAAAGACTGCGTGCCGATAAGCCACTGCACCTTCGTGTGCTCGTCGGGGTTCTTGAACCAGCAGGTGAAGTCGCTTCGTCCCACCTGCATGGAGTCAACATGGCACTGACGGTAGACAAGTAAGACTTACCCGAACTGGCTCAGACCGAACGCCGGGGACAGTCAAGACGATACTGAGCAGATTGACTACGATAATGTAGTACTTCTCCATTGCCTTCCCGTTTAGCCGGTGTACCAAGACAGGCGGTGTACCAAGACAGGCGGTGTACCAAGACGAGCCTGAGGTAATCAGACACAATGGGCGGGCATCATGGAGCAAGGAGGAAGATCCTTACTGAAGGTTGAGGGCAATACAGGTCGTGAAGAACATCACAAAGTTCAGCGTAAACTGCAGCCATGAATCAGCACCTCTGGCAGGAAACTCACTTGAAGAACAGAGAGTAGCAAAGTGTCCAAGTGCAGCCTTCCTTGCGGAGACAAAGCGGCGGCACCAAAAAGGATCGTCCTAGGGATTGTGCAGGCATACGCCAAGACGCTGCGGCAGAGTCAGTCCGCGAGAGTGGAGAGTCTGAGCGAAGTACTTACAGGGCGTCAGCCTGTTCTAGGGTGATTGAGGAGCGTTTTTGTAGTGATGAGAATGTGTCCATGGTCCTTCATGCAGCAGTAGTGCTATGGTTAGTGAGCAAGCTTTCAGCGGATGTTCCTTGAACCACATGTGGCGAGGCCAGTATAGCAGAACCGTTGATCTTTCGGGATGGTGTCCAATGGTGGGTCCATGCACAACCTACAGATGATTGAGGGTCCCGTTCAGTTGTTGAGGTGGTAGCAGTCTTGGTGATCAAGGGTCTTACCCCGGACGGTTCCTCCCGTCGTAGAAAACAGGAAGAGCAGAAGGTAAGAGCGAACTTAACAAAGACCTAGTGCTATGCTGGGGGCACCCGTTGGCACTAAGATCGTTCGTCTACGGGATTGCTCATGCGAGACGACGCTCGTATGCATCAGCAAAAAGGTTGTTGTCTGGTAGGCCTAATAGGGAACAACAGATTAGCGCTCGCCATGTCAGGGACTATTCCACGCTTTGCAAACGTTGTGCCATCATGGTCCAGTCCACCAGCCTTGCACCAGATGCGGTAGCCTCAGCAAGAACACCGTCAGTATGATGACCCCCTGAGAACACACCCAACAATCTTGTAGTTGACTCGCACCACTCAGGCACACCCACCGCATGACTGGCCTACCTCCAAACACTGTGGTAGCATTCCGAGCGCACACATCCAGTATTGGCCATTGACTACTACTCACTATGCCAACCTGTTCAACAATAATCTCTGCGACTCAGCTCGTCTGGTCCGTGCGTGGAAGATTATATGATTTATATGTGTGCTCTTTGAACTCAAGCAACTTTAACAAGGTTCTCCTTCTCTCTCCTTCACCACCACCATCCACCCCATTCCACGCAGTTCCCTCGCTTCAAGACCCCCTCCTTCTCAAGGTATTTCCGCTCCTGCCTTCTGGGCTTACAGACCACTAACTAAGCTCACGGCGGTACATACTCACTAGTCACTGGCCATTACGGATTCAACCGGGCTCTCTACTTGTATGTAGGTGAGCCTTCGGTGCAAACATCCTCATAACATACTCACATATTGCATTAGAGACTTACATATATAGTACTCTCATGTGTCTGGTGGCATATATGCGCATACTTTCGACGAGCTGGGCCGTTCAGGACAAGTAGAGGTATGTCACGTTGCTTCATGTACAACACCCTCACTTATTATGACTGCCAGTAGAAATGTTTACACAAGGCCGTTTGTAGTTTCCACGTAAGTCTCATTGATAATCCAAGTTTAATCCCGAGCTAACTGGATTCCTACATTATCAGATCGTGGCGTTGCATCGAACTTTATTAATCAGGCGATGTACTCCTCTACATAGATATCTCTCACAGAAGTTCCCTTTTACTGTCATCCTAGTACAATAATATATCTATTATCCACATATACCATTGTTTCTAACAACCTGCAGTAATCCCGGGCGGCAAGATCTATTTACAAGATTGTCTGCTGTATCCTCGACCTGGTGTCCGTGGTTAGACTCACCAGGCGGGTCAAATTCACCAGGGTACCGGGTCAGACCAGTATGCTATACCGTGCAAAGCCAACCACCCTGGTGGATGTCGTTGGTCTGGTCAGCCTAATAGTGCCTGGCCAATCTCATCAACTTCCGGTTGCACAGTTGTTGAACCTTCGTCGTGCTGGTCTGTCTAATAATGAATATTGGCGTTTATATTGATTTTTTAGGCCTAATACACCGCCCAACAGACGATCCCCTTTTTGCTGATGTGGCAGGCAAGATGACACTTTTGTATTTGCACCCATGAACTGGAATGCCTCAATATCCTAGAATGGCACCCATTCGAACTGCTCTTACGATTGAAATATGCACGAAAAGGTCGTCTTCAGACGTACATAGGTACAAGAACTTGTCGCACAATCCGACAGGATGGGACGGATAAGTTGCGAAGAGAGAGCCCGTGTCCTTGAGCGGCCGTTCATATGGTAAAAATTTCGGACTTTGCCGTCTCCCACGGGTTTGAACCCAGATAATCTCAGGTGGGTCACGCTCAAATACAAACGGAAAGAATAGGGGATGTCAGAGTTGACATTGCGGTCGAAACGAAACACCCAAAACGCTACAATTCCACCATTACAGTGAATTCAGCTTTGACACCCCAGTTTGTGTTGGCACAACGAAACAGAATGAAACAGATTATGTCAACTCCGACTTAGGGGTTGATTGGCTGCTATCTCGTCATAATGATTGAATTTGAAGGTGTAAATGAGAATATGACTGGGGTAAGTCTTCGCAGTGCTTAGGCATCTGTATTTTTGTAGTATAAAATAGGGAAGACACTTCTGGATGTCCTTTAGTACCAATTCTGGATAATGGGATATCTAGGAGATCCAGGGGGCACGTGCTGACTGACTTATCGCATTGCTCTGCTATAACAGCTACTTTACGTGGTTTCTGGAGTATTGTTCTCAAGTGACATCAAGCCAAGGTCACTTTACATTGAGATTGTAATATACAAAGTAGAATGTAGTATTGTACAAGAATGAAGCAATAGCATTTGCTAGTGCCTTTGTAGAGGTTCATTCTCCGCTATTCTAAACACTAGAAACAATAACGGCGTCAAATCGTACAGGGAGCTCGGCTTGCCCATCGAAACCTTTTGCTCCGTTTTGTTTTGACCGCAATGTCAGCTCTGACATCCCCTTATATGATTTCTTACTGGCATCAACGCCTATTCGTTGTTGGATACGTCAAGTTATCCACTGGCTATTAGACGGGCGCCTGCGGTTTGGATAACTCGGTCCACACCGGTGCCTTAGCGCCCTATTGTACATACTGGGAAGGACCCTGTAATTCGAACCATATGTATCTACAAACATCTCATCATGTGATCTATATCTACAGGTCACCCGGTTACCCGGGGGTTGGCAGCGGATATGCACATGCTGTTACCGAATGTGGCAGGAGCCGTCACGCTTGGGCACCCCGCTGGTTGCGGCCATGTATCGACTGCCTGTTTTGTACGTAGGCCCACAATCTTGAACCGCATTGTCCCCATTACCCCGCGATCGTGTCGCGATCGACAAAGCCCGGAATGCTGCAACTCGACGACGCTCGACCTCAATCCACCCGCTCGATGGCTTGCCGCCATCGCCTGCCATCGCCTGCACCTGTAGCCCGTCGCATCAGCTTCACGGACCACCCCAACGTTGGCCTGCACCGTTGGCGCTCGTTCGCGCTGGCGAGGTCATCAGGAGAGCGCAAGGAAAGCGCCAGGAAGGCTCACATATCATGAATACGGACGTTGAGGGAAAGCTCGATAGTGCTGAGGGCACGATCGGGGGTTCTTGGCACCAGGTGAGACCTTCACCTTGTTCTTGATTCTGCGGCTGTCCCTCCTCTCTCCCTCTGCCCCTATACCCTACCGCCATCTTCCATGCCTCGCCCTTACCTACCCGAGGATCTACAGTCAGCTCCATCGCAGCGTCGCAGTCCGGCTTGTGTCTAACATTCTGGAACAGATCGTTGAGGAAGCCGGTGTTGGTTGCTCTCGTTCTGAAGCAAGCCGACAAGTGGCTGACGAAATCCTTTAACAGCTCGAAAACCAACATTCCCGTCATCCGGGCCGCCCTACTTGACCCCGCCAACGGTTTCACCACCGAATCGCCCGTGCCGGCTGGCAGGAACACCAACCCATCTCAGGGCAACGGTCCTGTCGCTCTTGCAGCTCAGCCTGTTGCCTGACCTCGAACCCCAGAGCCACCGGCCGAGCGAATGAATAACGGCGTGTTGCCTCCCACCCCGGTTTCCCTTGGCCGTCCCTCAACTGCACGCGCATTCCAGCCTTCTCCGGCCAGCCTTCAGCAGATCCAAATGGCTGACCCGTTTCCAGCTCTCTCGTTCGTCTCAACGAGCTCCAATCAAGTACATGAGATCGTCAAACGGGTACGTGCATCACTTGCTGCCCCTGCGTCTACCGATTAACATCAGTCGGAAAGATGCTGAGGATATATCTCCGCGACGACTGGCATCCCAACGTAGAGACTCAAATGATTTCACACACCATCGAAGTCAACGAAGTCGATCGCGAAGGATGCCAATCGGGCGAATGGCGGGTAAGGGCAGTGGAGGTGATCGAGAAGCTGCAAGAGGCTCCGGCTGTGATTATCGGCTCGGGTACGTGATCGTATCCAGCGAAATGTATTACAGGAAGCTATAGTTTGCGCCAAGGTCTCGTACGTGTCGGCGTTCCCGACGAGCTCAGGCCAGAATACACCTCGTGGTTCATCGAAGGCGATGTCCCATTTCTTACCGAGGTGGTAGCATGCCCCGAATATCTGAAGGTACAAGAGAGCTGTACGCTCGACCTTCGTGTAATGGTAGTAAGTCACCATGTCCGTGTAACTATGCTGCGCTGAGAATTATAGGGAACGCCGAACACGCCATATACCAAGCGGCTGAAGTCATATCAAACGGCCCTCAACTTGAAGTCATATTCGAGTGACGGTACGTCGCTTAACCTGTCTCTTCCCTCCTGTGCATGGTTGACGACTCTCGGAAGAAGAAGACTCTCTGTCGTCTGGTCTGCCCCTGAACGCCAAACCTCTGGAGATTGCCTGGCAGCACCTCGATGACCAGGAAATCCAGTGGTTACGGGATTGCGTCGCTGAACGGCCAGGCGTCAAACAGTTCAAGGAAAACCGTGGCCGACAAATGCAGAACGATGATGTAATACGGCAATGGTTATTCGCCGTCGATTTCTTGGCCGAGTATTCTCATAAGCCTTGTGGTGTGCCTGGACTTGGTGTCAGTGTTTCAACATCACTACTTGTATACTAACATCTTCAATCTCAGAACCGGTTAGTTACGAAGGCGAAAGTCTATGCCGCACTTGGGGTTTCTGAGACGTGGCTCGCACAAGCGGAAGACTCGATTGGCCGTATCAATCTGTATGGAAGAAACGGCAGCCAGTATGCCGAGGAAGTTGTGAAGGAACTCGAGACTATCCGTCCTACCCCCCATGGGTCAGTTTGGCTCTATAGATTCCTTCAGAATTGGGAGAAAGAGCATCCGGTCCAATTGTAATAATTTGAGTATACTACGGTGACAATGTGTGTAAGATAAGCAGAGTTCGCAATGTACAATAATCTTGTCAGAATACTCATGGTGGTTCGCTGCAATGACAGTTAGGAGTAATGGTTCACAGCCTCGAATACTTGTGCTCGCAATGCTCCATCTGACTTCTGAAGTTTATCGATGAACGCGCATGTCGTCCTAAGATGGGGGATAGCCGATGAGGGAATTGGATACCGCTCTTTGAGGAATTGAAGCGCAATACTCGCATTCCAATTTGGTTTCTTCGCCAAGTCCTCTATAAGACTGACAATCTTTCCTCGACGCGAGCATTCAGATTTGATGCGTGCTTCATTCCGTTTCCACCATGCCTCCCATCCTGCCGTTAGCTCGCGGATCGACAGCTGACCATCCATGCCGTGAGCATTTTCGTTCCAGATTTGTTCTACCGTTGGATATGTTGTCGATGAGGGCTTCCACCATTGGTAGAACGGAAGCCACTCATTATTGGACACCTTCCACTCGTAACGGTGGTGCTGTAACCGTTCAATCGCGAATTTCGTCTCAAGCCGGTCGATCGAGTCGAGTTGTTGTTCACGCTCAAATTGATCGGTTGATAAGGGGAAAGTGGCATGTGGGTATATGTTTCCTCGTCGGCTGACAATCTGCGAATGAGAAGCTGCTGTCAAAGCAGGAGACGTGGTGGTTGTAGTTCCAGGGGGTTCGGGTGCAGCACTAGGTGATAACACAGGTGTAGTCACCCTAGGGCTTGCCGTCGTCGCAAGGCTCAAGATTGGAGTTGCAAGCCGAGGTCGCCTTCGAGGCCTGGATAATACAGCCGTTTGAATAAGCTCCTTCACGATCTCAACTTCCCCATGTATTCGGTTCTGATTGCTCTGCATTTCGGCCAACACTTGGTAATGGCGGAGGTTTGCTTCCTCAAAAATGCCTCGTAACGATGTTGCTACGTGGGGTGGGAATGACTGAAGTTGCAGGCGGCTCTCTTCCTGTGCCATCTGAATAATGCTTACGGTCGTCGTTGCCCACCGCCGGAATGTAGGAGTATCGAATGGGGCAAACTTGAATAGACCACAATCTGGGTAATTCACAGACAGAACGGCAGCATCCTGCAGGATGATTCGGCATGCATGGGTGAGAAACTCGAGGAAGTTCTTGAGTGCGACGTCCTCGCCTTTCTTTCCCAGGGTTCGGCGCCGTACCAATCGAGCCGTTTCTTCTTCTTCAGCCCATGGAAATATAGTGGGAAGTAAGTCCTGTGGTGGCTCTTCAGAACCCAATTAGTAGCATTGGCAATAATAACAACGTAATACTTACCTATCCTTGCACGAGAGATCATGTAAGTTTCTTGTTTGCGAGCATTGAATGATGCTGCACCAAGCATCGCATCAATTGGGAGTGTACGATCATAGGCTCTGAAAGAACATCCTGTACTCCATCCACCAAGGTCCTTTGTATCGTCCCTTGATGCTCGGTGCTCGCGAGCAGTGGTTACAGCATGGGTGACTTTGTTGATTGAAATATTATTCTGCTCCTTCATGATGTTGACGCGTCTCCTATGATCTATAGCAGAATAAGTACACATCACTTTCAAGCACTCGTACTGACAACATACTCTCGTATGACATCTCAGTCGAATTGCCATCATTGCCAGGAAACAGCATGAAGCTGTACCATGATCGTGCGCCAATATTGTCTGTCTCGTTGCTGTATTTGGGTGCGAAGTCTGGCGGAGACTTGTCAAGAATGTGGAAGTAGCTGAATAGATGGAAGCTGATGGCTCCGATTGCACAAAGCTCTGGTATACGATGCCTCAGTGCAGCTTGCTCATCTACGCGGCCTGTCGTATTTGTCTTCCCTTGATTGGATATGAATACGAGTGCCTAATAATCAAGTTTGGGACCATCGCATCAGTAACAAGTGCGTACTTCGGACGAAATTTGACACGTACATGTTCTTTTACATCTGGACCAACATCCAGCAATGTTACTTGTTTGAGCTTGAGATCGGACCAAGTGATGCGGCGGGTGTTGTCGCCCCGATAGGCAGTCGTTGTCGACACGAGGAGCATTGCACGGTCATGAATGCCGGTATGGATTTGAAGCTTTGAGGTGCCCGTGCTTCGTATGAACCACATCGATCCTCGGATAAGTTCATCGTCAGTATAGGTATCTGCAGCAAGGTTTAGCAGAGAGAAATGAATATGCTGTGTAATAGTGCTTACCACTTACAGCCCCCATCGCTTTCATGCGCTGGGATTCAGCCTTCTTTTGGGTATCCGTGACTTTAGAAGCCTTCTCGTATACTTGAATTCGTACGTCGTTCCGCAGCGGAATTTGAGACTCGGGACATTGGCGGTAAATGTCTTCGTGTTGGTGATTCTTACGATGACTCTCAAGGGCACTGACTATTTGCTTGATCGATTCCCAACCCAGTGTCGTCCCAGGAATCTCGACGCCATCTCGTGTCCGCTACAATTTTGGTCAAGATACCAGTACAAGTGAGACAACACCAACAAAACCTACCTTGCACCGCTTCGTCGCATATTCGAGATACAGTGCCACCTTTGTGGCAGTGATAGGGAACGCCTGAACAGGGCCGACTGTTGTCGAAAGAGTGGCATCGTTGCTCATCAAGTAGTTCACGTAGGAATCCACTTGACGTGGATACGCAAGCTCTGTACCTTTTCCTTGGGTCATCTCAGCCTGTAGCGCGAGACGATTGGCGTGCGTAATGTCTTCTATAGATTCAGACGGGGGAGCATGGGGGAGTGCCGGTAATAGATCGTCTTCCGCTGGAAGAGCTTGCACATCGTCGGGATCATCTGCAAATCTGTACAATTGATTAGATATTGTCCCGCTCGCAGCCCCTTGTGTATCTCGTTGGGCTGGACAAAGTGTATCGTTCTGAGTAGAAGCCACAGCAAGGGTATAGCGGGGCCCATTCCCTGGCCGAGCTTGTTCGTTCATGATGTTGAATCTTCGTTGTCGAGGGGAACACCAGGCTGATCTTCCTGGATTTACGGCAGGCTGGGGGGGATTTGGAGAGCTTGCAGGCACGAAGGATACACGGTACATTGCTACTGTTATAATGAAATAGATTGTGGCCCGTCCAATATGCCACTACAAAGTGGCTCGCCGTGACAATAGTGGTCGGTCGGTGGCCTCTGGCCACAAGGGCAGCGCAATTTCGAGCCAGTGAGTTTGATCCTTCTCCTACTAGTGAATCCGGCCCCAAACGCGAGGCAGAGAGAACAGTTGTAGGACCGAAATCACTTGGTGAGCTGGACTCGGAGGTGAAGAGATCTGTTAGAAACAGAGGCTTACCACATGAGACCTGGCGAGCGCAATGGAGGATTGTGGCATAGCAGCAGTAGATAGTATTGAGTACAATGAGACCAACATACACAATGATACCCCTAACGCAGATTGTGGCAATTGTGGACAGTGCCGTTACCTCGATTGGTAACATACTGGATATGTTACCAGCACGTATCCAGCAGTCACAAGCGGAGTATCCAGCACCATTCGCGCGTGCGTGATACACTCTATGTATCTACAAACATCTCATCACGTGATCTATATCTACCGCCCCCAAAAAAAGGAAGCTGATATACTGGTTGCGGTGTTCGTGCTTCGTGCTTGTGAACGCGGATGTAGACAATATGTTCTATTCTCCGTGTAGGGCTTGGTGCCTTGAACAACGTCTCGTCCTTCTAACTTGAATATCTACTTCATTATATTATTGTCGTGTGCCAAATTCGCATAGCTGTATTTCGCGTTTAGTAAATATCGATCACGGTTGGCATCAGGGACATACCTCAGCATGAGTGAAGATAATCCTTGTCCGTTACAATGGACGTTATCGTAGCTTTCTATTCTCTGCTTATCGTCCGTCTCACATTGTAATTGTACAAGCTTTGTACTTGCAGATGTGGGCCACGCTTCGCAAGCCCGACACGAATCCTTTTTAGGCAAGAGACAAGCGCTCGGCATTTTCCGAATCTCTTCTGTATATACCGGCGAGATTGAGACTCCGCCATCTCTCTCTCTCTCTCTCTTGACGTCGTTAGTTACAACGTAGATATACAATATGTACAGGCGCATACGCCTTCTTTTGAATAGCATTATTTGTCTGTAAAGCCGCAGCAATCACGAGCCACCGCGTCCGTTGAGTTAATGTGAAAACGGCACGAATGAAGGGCAACCATGAATGAACCATTTACTGCGAGTTGTTCCGATTAGCAATCACTTCGACATTTTGGATGAAAAGACCGTGCTCTGACGGCTTCGCACTGTACTATCACTCTCGGGGAGTTTGAAACTGAGGTCCCTCAAGACAACCTGTGCACGGATACTTTTGAGTTTTTTTTTCAAGCATCTTAGGAGGTTCTATCTAGCCAAAAAAAAGATTCAGAATATTTTGATAGGATCTGCTAGGGAATTTTTTTACTTAGCAAAAGTCAATACCTTGTGAACTACTGCATGAAACAGGTGTCTAAAAACCGAGAAAAAACTGTACAGGACGTTCTCATCACGGTGCATCTCATGGTATGTACAGCTAATGATACCAAGGGCTGTAATCCTGTGTATCAGCTTTTCAGTGCTCGACGTGACAACAAGCTCCTAATAAATTCAAACTGCGCTTGTTGACTGCAAGACGCGTCTCGCGACGTGATCGCGAAGTCCTCAAGCTCTCATGAATGTATGCCCAATGCCTCAAAACGCAATGCTGACGACTCTCAGGTCGACATCGAAGCACTCTACAAGGAAGGCTGCAAGCTCATTCGCTGGCAAATTTCACGATCAGGCAGACCAAATTACCAGTAGGTTGCTCAAAATCTTTAACTTCTGTACCTTCAAATCAACCTTAGTTAAAGTAGAAATCTGATTTATCGCTCGTTTGCATGGGACTTTCAGCTTGAAGACGATCTCAGGGGTCTGCGATCGGAGTGTAAAATTAACGTGACAAACGTGACAAACCGTGATGAACTTGTGACGAAATTGTGACCAGAGTTTTAAAGACTACGGGCAAAGCACCCTCCTGCGCCGGCATCGCATTGGCACATCCTCTTCCTCAGATATAAATCTGGAAAATTGATAGGGCTGTAGACAAGAAGGTACCCTATTTGCGTGCAATATCTAGCCTTGGGAGGGGCCGTTCACTCGCTATAACACTCACAAGTAAAAGTTTCAAACTCCCCGGGAGTGATAGTATCTCGTCGGTTACGCACATGATACAAAAGGCTAATTTAAATATAACTATCTTTCCTTTTCCACAGTTATATACATATATGTTTGCATGAAGGCGTCATCTACCAATTCAGGTATTGTTTGAATGTACTGACTCTAAGCTCTGCAGGCACGGCATGTTATCCTCCTCTCCCGATGCCTCCGTCGCTGCGGATTTCCACATAGCCTCACTGTGAAAAGCGCCTGTCGATACCGGATGCAGCAACCGTACTTTCCTTGCCCTAGCATATTCGCGACCAGAGGGCCGATCGCTGGTGATGTGGTGAGACACGGTGAAAATGATTTCAACGAGTGCGTCCGGAAGGTAGTATTCCCAAGAAGAAGGGCTTAGCGCGCGATTCATCTGGTCGCAAACGAGAAATGGAGAGAATATATGAGTATTCTTTGCATGTCCGAACACCAGGGACTTGTTCTCCAGTGTGCAAAATCGTTCGGTATTGCATTGGGATAGATCGTCGCCACGTACACGCTAAATATAAGTGAGCATGCTTCTCCATTGACGATGACGGTCGACGTTCACCTTTCCTTCAAAAATGGGGGCGGTAAATTGCCAACAACCTTGTTCAGAGTTGGAGTTCATGTCGTCGTACGCCCTTAGTTCGCCCTCTCCCTCCAGAGGTCGAATTGAGAAGACCCATTCCGCAGTGTACAAATCGTTATGATCGTCCATGTAGGCACCCAAGGGGCCAAGACGACTATGCTTGGAGTCTACGAAGCCAACGGCGCGGAGGAAGTGGTCAAATTCGGCCGGTTCGACATTGTAGATAGGCATTTCATCGTCCTGCAAGAATGACATTGACGTTCGATTGACCACTCTCGTCCTAAGTTTGTCTGAGCCATGTTAATTATCAATCTGAGAGTATATTGCGTTCTGACTTACTCTTTTGATGAGTGCGAGCGGGAGATTCAGTGTAAGTCATGCAGAAGGAACTCCCCCTTGAGATCCTTCCTTATCAGTGCCAGGAGCCACCCAAGGGAGACCCTTCATGCTTACATTTCTGATGATCAAAATGAATTGCGTGACTGTTAGATTGACAGAAAGAACGGGCCCCGTTGACAATCTGTCCAAGTTTGTCGCAGAACATCTTTCACGATCAAGGTCTCAACGCCGTCTGTTCCTCCTTCCAGTACACCTTCTCATCATTAAATGCCGATGTCATCTCCTCCTGGTCAACGAGGACTTGTTACAAGTTTGTTTATTTCAAATCAATTCAAAGAGAGCAAACTGATACAGGTCGAGACATGACGACCAATCACCACTCTTATGGGTGTCAATAGTTTGCGGATCCATGATTGGGCCAGTCTGGAGGTGAGTTGGGTAAATCGTGTCGGCGACATGTTATTAGAAGATTTCAGGAATGGCCCGGGGAGGTTTACGATGGAGTACATGATCACATCATTTTCAAGAGCGATCTGGCCGATCCTATTGATTCGTCGTTGACACTGAACTTTCCATTTATGATCTGATCTCTTCAGCGTATCGCCAGATGATCAACAACTGTCTCGGATTGTTCATCGATAAAGACTGGCTCGCTCCCGTGTTCGCAGCACTTCGCAATTGTCGGGGTTTCTTCTATGGCAACATTCCGTTCCAGATACTGCTCAGACGAACATGGGAGGCCGATACACTGAACATCGCCGTCCCCATGGACTGTATTCATCGCATGTCGCACGTATTCCGTTGAATGGGATATACGCAATCAAGGTAGCTTGGTCCTCAGCCTGACGGCTTTAAATGTCTCCGATTGCGTAGACCAGAGGCGCGTGCAATATTCTATCGTATTGCCATTGAATAATGTATACCTTACAGCGAGAAGTTAATATCATGATCAAAGGATGCGTAGGCTCATCCGCGCTGATCATCCCGCTCTCTACTAGACTGTCTTCAGACATGACGCTTTTGAGCGCGACCACTCTATGCGGTCTCTACACGCCGTTCACAGACGACAGCATCATCATGAACGGGTATCCCTCGCACCTCTCGACTTTATCGGTGCCTGGATTAGACGTCATGATTGATGGGCAAGGCCTCTCGATTCCTTGTCAAGGGTTCTGCCCCTCGCGTATAAGAGCGCTGTCGACGTTGATTGGAGTCGATCGCATCCCATGGGGCGGAGTGGCCAAGAAGTCTTGGGTGTGTCAATGCGAGATGCGCTCTGTACTTGCACCTTTGCGTTGGTCCCTTTCGGAGCTTGGCAATTGTCATAGTCTTGTTTGCACCAGTTGCTGTATCAATGATCCCTGACTCGTGTCTATCGCCTCTGTAGAATATGAAATGTAATTATATATATATATATATATTACTCTATTTCTTTGACGCTTCCTTGAACTCTTATCAATGATGCCCTCCCCCGCGCTCGAAGCTGCAATCCAACGAGCGAAAGATATAATCGACAATACCGCCATCATCAACTTAGTTGGCTATGCGGATATAGGCACACATTTTAGACGAGGGCCTAAGGATTTTGGTGGAAGTTCTTTGTACATTACTCCGACGGGCAAGGTATGGCATGCCAATTTCGTAGGCAAGATACTCCCACCGGCGTTTGGGACGTGTCACTGTGTTACAGGCTCAGCACAAGTTCGTATTTTCTTCTCTTGGGAAGGTTAATTGTTCATTTTGTTTAGAAGCTACCTGTTCCAGTATATGAACAAGTCCAAGACATTTTCGTGCTCGGTCGACCTGGACCCGAGTTCGATTATCTGGATCGAATATACGCGTAACAGAACTTGCATCTAAGTAAGATGGTGGCCTTAGAACATAGTGGGCTCGCCATGATCACAGTAGCTTCCATTCATTTCGAGCGGACGCTGTTTTGTCTGACATTCGTACAGCTCCCTTTTTGTCCGTTTCCGATGTCGGGTGACATTAGTGAGCACGTCCACGTCGTCTCGCCTCCTAAATATATGGTCTGTCTGGTCCCAATCTTCCCTCTCGATCTCTCTAATCAATCGACAGGAGTTTCCTAGTCAGGAAATGTCGCCGACACAAGGCTTGTTAACACATTCCACCGCGCTTAGCGTTACTGAGTAAGATATTTGTAAAGCAGAGCCCAAAGTCGGTCAATTATTGCCAACCGACATGCTCTCCGATTACAACGACTCGTTACTTGAGGACAAGTCGCTCTCCGTTGTTCAGCGCGCTATCTACGATGTGGACAGGCGATTGGTCCGGCCATGGGAGGAACATTCAGCACTAAGACCAGGAACAATTTTGTTGGTACGTGCTACTCTCGAGCATGTAGGCAACCCTTACTTGACGGTACGCGTGTTCAACCCATTTCGAGATTGCCATCTCATATATCCACAGCAATGGCGGTTTGATATGAAGCAGATCGATGTCTTGATTCCCGCGGAAATGTTGGAAGATGCTACTTAAATAGTCGATTACTCAATATCTTTCTATATATTTATGTGATGCCCAGTTACTTGTATCCGCGCATCTTTCTGAGTGTAGTGCGCTGATCGCGTCGTAGCGGAGTCTTGACACGCGGACGCGGTCACGGTTACGATCACGTGTAAGTTTAATATCATCCTGTCTTGTGAATGCGTGCGTATTCCGTTGTACGACCTCTTCGAACATCTAGCTATCGATAGTCGAATAATGCTACCTGGTCAGACCGACGGTATCCATGTGTACCTTCCTTACTCGATAGGTAATGAAGAATCTCTGTATCGAAGGTGAACTATTATCAATATCACTTTCAGATTTACAGGGCGACACAAATCGGCACTGCCGTTTTTCCTATCGGGACGATCAAGCCGAGGCTATACATGAGAGGCCTTTCTCTTGGCCGGATCACCTTCAGCAATGTCTTGACCATGAAGTGCTGAGCAAAACGTTGTACTTGATGAAGAGTGACAACCTATTGGTTTGGCGTGTGTCTGTGGAGGTAAGCGATTCCCATTCTCGTAAATATGTTATCAGATTATGACGCCCTGAAAAAGCCTACATATGAAGAGTCTTTCGTCTCCGTTACTTCTAAGCATCGTGGCAATTCATCTTCAGTGACGTTCTTCGATCCGCGAACGAAAGGAGTCGTCTACGTCACAGGTACCGACGTCGATGACGTCGATGATTTCCTGAACTCTGGCCGGGGTCAAGGTTTACGATTTGCAAAATCGGGCAGCATAATCAAGGAACTTCTATCGGCGGTAGATACCTATCTTTTGTTGTTCAACCAAGACGGGCCCATCGAGCCCGAGGAGGGCACGTTTGTCCGTTTGCTACCGACGTCCAAGTATAATCAAAGTCTGGCCTATGTCATACAATGCGAGCAGAACATGCAGATTGCGCATCTGCTCGTCCTCCCTATTCGTTACGAAACACATGGACACGGGAACCATGTGAAGGCGATTCCAGGTCTTCAAAAGAGGGGTGCTAAGCTGTCGCACGACTATTGCAAGACGGCGTACGGATTTATCAGAGGTCGAATCGCGTTCGCCTTTCTACAAGTCCGAAACATTTGTCCGTCGCTGGACGAGATCCATGCACTTGAAGAAAGTCAAGTTGAATTCATGAAGACGTCGATGGAGAAATTAAAACGAAACATCATCAGGAATGGCGATCGAGTCCGGGTCATAGGCGGCAGATATCTTGGACTTACGGGATTCGTCACAGGTGATATGAAAGCAGACTCGGTATACGTCATTCCCGTGCCTTCGATTATCGACTACGACGATTCGGGTCTGGAGCTGTCCACAGGTGATCTGGAGATGGACTGCCCTCAGGAAGGTTCCAAAAAACTAGTCGTTAGAGGATGTTTTGCCGGAATCGAGGTAGAAATCAACGAATATCTGGAGGACGACGTCGTACATGCAAATATATGCACCCCGACATTGCTTGACGGTCGGGGTGAGGTGTATAACCACGAAATAATTCACATGGTTGCGATCGGAGACTATGTCGAAGTCATCAACGGGACCTTCAAGGGATGCCAGGGATACGTTGCGGAAGATAAATGGCTCAGTTGTCGTATATATGTCGATGCTGTTCGCGACGACGATCTTCTATTGCTTGATTATCTACAAACTTGGGTAAGTTTCACTCTTTGGTCGTTGCTCGTTCTCAAACCATATTAAGATCGAAGTCGATTACAACGATATGCGCACTAAAGTTCATTTCCGACCTCAGCCCTTGCCTACGCTAGCCCAGACAACGTTGGAATTCGAGATGAATGATGAAATCGCCCGTCGGATTGTTGGCATGGAAGTCTACATCGTCCATCATAAACATTTGAAAGGTACACAAGGTCGAATACTTGATACGTCGATCGTGCCAGATCGCCGAGGTCGCCAATCAAGAAGGTTCAATGTCCAACCTATTAGCAGTGCATCTGTCTACACTTACAACCTTGGAGAACGCGATCTTCTTGAAAGATGGTATGTATATTTTCAACGTATTCCTATAGACAAGTGGCGCTGATAATAGAGTAGTTCATTATTGCCTATACGAGTGGCCTTGAAATGTTTTGGTAGCCTTTCGACGTCTAATGAGGAACGATCAAAGACACCAGAGGGTTCAGATGATGAACTCGGAAATTTCGGCGTATCGACCGAGGCCGAACCTGAGGATGCAGAGCCTGCCAGAAGAAGGGAGATAGAAGATAGGGTTCGCGGACAAGCTGAGAGTGATGGTAAGAACGTTATGCCTGTCAAGTTCTTTATCTGGGTCACTAATTTATGATAGGGACGTGGCTGCTGGATCGTCGGCTTATGCATCGAAAGCTCGAAATTGAAATAAACGGTACGATGCACCGTGAAGTATTCCGCAGAGGACGTTTCGAAGGTGCCAGAGGTTACACCGTCATTACAGACGCCATACGCGATGCCTCAAGAGATGTTTATGTCAGGGTGGATTCGATAGATTCATCCCTGATGACCAGGATACCTATAA
Organism: Pleurotus tuoliensis; assembly: GCA_036872985.1. NCBI lineage: Eukaryota > Fungi > Basidiomycota > Agaricomycetes > Agaricales > Pleurotaceae > Pleurotus > Pleurotus tuoliensis. The sequence continues at coordinate 906,484 of JAYMDH010000013.1, forward strand.
AATATCTACGGCCCAAAAGTTCTACGTTCCCTGTTGGCCTGAGGGTCGTCATCAAAGGACAAACCATCGATGAACAAGATAGCTATATCGGCTGTTATGGCTTAGTTGGCATGAGCGAGTACGAATTACAGCACGACGTTCGGGTGGTATATGTCCTACCTTCTGGCCCATACGCGTACTTTACTACTTCTTTTCTATGTGCATCGGGGGGCAAGGTGGAATGGTTGGGTTATACTTATTAGGCGATAGCAATAAAATGACGGTGCTGGAACTATTGATAGACGTTCTCGCATCATGCTGACCGTCGCGTGGACTTAAGCAACCGCTTCCAGTAGATCAATACAAATGATACGCCACATGCAGCAACTCGCTCAGGGTCAAATCTGTACCTCCCCCTCGTCGTCGCCAATGTAGGGATTGAACTGTGTTCATCCCTTGATACATGGTTTATTGTACGTATACATTCATTTCGTTTACTTCTTGTTTCGGCCACTATCGAGCTACGGCCGCATTCCTTGTTAGGTACTATCTTACTTACTCATACATGCATATTCCGCATGTTTAGTTACATGTAGTACAAGTATATATAGTACCTACCTATCTACCCATAATAACAAGAAGAAGTAGATTTTCCCCCTCAGTTGCGTTGCGAAGTCGAGTCCAGCAGTCGCACGCGGCACTGTCTGGTTCGCGTTCCGTCTCCGTTCCGTTCGTCACGTGGCGTTCGGATTTCGTTCAGTCGTTCCTTCTTACTTGTCTTTTGGTGGGAACACACCATTCCCAGTCCTCGCATTCATACAGCGAATACTACTTCGCGCCTACACCAACCCTCGCCATCCCTCCCCGCTTAAGTGCAGATACGCACGCATCTTACTGTGAGCACTCTTCGCAATTGAAAGGTTTTGAATTCATGCCATTTATTGATTAGTTATGGAGATCAATTCACCCTGCGTCCAAGCTTGTACTATACAGGTCGTGAATGACGCTCTATGTGGAAAATAGCTGGTGAAGACAGACACACGTACGTCTTCAGTCCAGAGGACGACGTCAATGACCTGCGAATTTCGTCATTACCGGAAGCATCGCCCAACGGTTTAGCGAGTTACGTCCTCTGGGATCCTACGCTTATCGATACAATGATCTGCAATGGTCGAAATGGTCGTTTCAAATGCTGCGACCCAGTGGGACAGTTTACGTAGAGGCCTTTGACCAGGCGTTAGAGTCTCTACGCCACATACAACGCAAGGTTTCACAGACGGGCAACAACAGATGCCTACTCGTGGATACCGATATCGGACTCGGCCCTGGTATTCTTTTCGAGCGTGACCTTTTCGTGGCCAAGGTAGGTATTCTCGCAAACGACTACATGCTAGCTGTTTACCGTCTCTCGCTAGTATGCCGATGGTGTAGAGCTTGAAGGGTCACTGGCTTGGCCTGTACCTTATCGTTCTGCAAGAAGGTTTGTGGCAGTGACTGAACGCAAGGACTTCGCACCGTTGCTCGCTTATTACTCGGACGGCATCGCGATCGCACCCGTTGACTTAGATGGTAAACTGCGAGGCTCGTTAGCGGAAGTTTACTTTACGCTTCATCACCGAGCTTTAACAGCATTCGACTCGGATCACTTTCACGCGTGCGTCACCAAAATCGTGGTTTTGCTCGATGGGCCAGAAGTTCCCCGACCGAAGAGATGGAATGAAGAATACCGAGGGGATGACGATTTTGGACGATGAAGCTCTCGAGGATGTTTGGTTTTTGACCAACGTGCCTATGACGAGGGTTGCGACGGTATTGTAGGCGCGAAGTCGTATTCACCGTGTGAATGCGAGGACTGGGAAGGGTGTGTTCCCACCAAAAGACGAAGTAAGAAGGAACGAATGAGCGCAATCCGAACGCCACGTGACGAACGGAACGGAGGACGGAAACGCAAACCAGACAGCGTCGCGTGCGACTGCTGGACTCGACTTCGAAACGCAACTGAGGGGAAAACTTGCTTCTTGTTATTATAGGTAGATAGGTAGGTACTATATATACTTGTACTACATGTAAGTAAACATGCGGAATGTGCATGTATGAGTAAGTAAGATAGTACCTAACAAGGAATGCAGCCGCAGCTCGATAGTGGCCGAAACAAGAAGTAAACGAAACGATCATATATGTACAATATACCATGTATCCGAGTTCGAACAGAGTGCCAACCCTACAACGGTAGGGAGGACGAAACGACAGACTCACAGGACGTCACGGCAGCTCTGCAGTCCTCCATAAACATTTACGTAGATAGCATCTTCTTCGTCGGATGAAATTCCGGGACGAGAAGGGGTTCCTATCGTCCTGTCACAAGTGTTTAACACGAGAGTTAACAACAGTTGTCACAACCTACCGACGGGAGGCGAAAGAACCAGACTGAATCATCGATTGAATGGAAGCGTTATGTATTTCAGGAAGCGACGAAAGCTTCACAACTTCGAACGAACTTCAAAAACACTTTGAACACTATCACAATCTCTCAACGATGAAAAAGGCACTGACCTAGTAACGTCTTCAGCGACTGTGCCTTGAGCCTTCTTGGAGTCAGTGGATGTTCCCATGCGAACTCTACGGGCCTTTGCTGCCGCTGCTGCTTTAGAGACAGGCGTGTTTGGTAGCAAATCCGAGGGTGCTGTTGGTTTAGAGATAGTCGCCGCTGCTGGAGTGCTCGAGGCCACCTGAGTCTTCTTAGCGCCCCTTCGCGCCTTTGCAGCCATCGCAGCTTTCGACGTCTTCTTGACTTCGACTTTGGGCTGGTCCTCTAAGAGTATTTGTTAATAAAGCCCAATATTCAGAAATTAAAAGGAACCTTCAATGGCAGCGGCGTCCGTGACAATCTGGGTAGCCAACTCCTCAAAAAGGGAGTCACACTCGAACTTCTCGTCGTCGGACCCAGAATGATCGGCCACTTTGTCGTGTTCGCCTCCTTCGCTGTCGATACCTTCAGAGACCGACCATGCACTGACCTCGTCTTCATCCTTGATAAATTCGGCATCATCAACATCGGATGTGCCGTCATCGTCCTCTTCCTCTGTGATCTGCGAAGCGTTATCGTTACCTAGGTTCTCCTCGACTTCAAGGCCTTCTTCGGCTTCTTCGACAGGAGCGGCTAGGTCGTTAGATTGAGCGATTTCACCTCCCTCTTCGCTTCCAGTTGTCATAAAACCAGAGTCTTCTGCATCTTCGTCGGCACTATAAGGATATGTTCGGTGTATTATCGCATGATTCACAAGATACACTCACTCAACGGCGATCTCCTTCCTCGACTGCTTCTTGGGAGAGGCAGGCTTCGAGGCGGAAGTAGAGGCCCTGGCTGCAGTACCATTCTCAATCACCTTCTTAGCCGTCACCGGAGTCTTAGTTTTCTTCTCTGACGCGATCTGAATCAAGAGGTTGGAATGAGATAGAATATAACGGGATAAAGCGGACTCACGAAAGCGCTTGGCGTGAGGCCGACGCGCGACGACGCGCCGAAGGTTTACTCTGAGACCTACAAAAGTAAAATATAAAATACAACCCGATTTTAGAAAAAGGACAGACGACTCACGCCTGTGACTGCTGCGACTCGATAGCAGCTCTTGAAGGTACACGTACACGCTTTGAGGCACGTTCCTCTTCTTCAGCTTGCCTTAGACGAAGATTGCTATAAACATTATCTCACATGTTAAATTAAATGCGCTTACCCAAGGGGAGACTCATCGCGCTTGATAGAACGCTTCTTCGTAGACGAACTACCCTGAGGAGGTGCATGGGAAGAAACAGGCTTGGGGCCACTAACAAAGAAGATTAGCAAACCGCACAGAAGAGCGACGGACTGAAGTGAATCACCCTCGTTTAGTTTTCGACGACATTATCAAGTGCGACTGACGATAAACGCTGCACCTCCACACCTCTTATAACCTTTAAGTCTAAGTTCGACTTCCAACGAAAGTATGTGATACTGTTATCGGACGACGGAGCTCCACAGTTCCGCAACCCATCAGAAGATGCACATCCTAGAAAGTGCGCTTCCCTGCAACTCAGATAAGCTTCGGAGTCCGCGATAAAAGCGGCATAGGCTCTGTAACCCAAAAATCCTAACGTCTCGACCAGGGCCAAGAGGACCCCAGGTAGCGGAGTTACAATGTACCAATAAATACATCAAAGCGGAGTTATACATTGTATTGATAGGAACGGTCCGCGCGGAGCCCAGCGGAAATTGCCCAATATGGTAAGTCTACAATGTATGCAATAACAACCATCCGCGCGGAGCAGCTCGCACATCGGAAGGGCCGAGAGATTGACCGGCAATGCAGCAGAATGCTGTGGAATGGTTAGTGAGGTAGCTAGGTTGTTTTCAATGATTCCTATACAGGTACACTGAGGCAGCGGGGCTAGTGTCAGTGAATCGGTCCAGCATCGGACAGCCGATGTAAGCCGATTGTTTGCTATTGAGGCTGATGGTTTAAGCCAGCATGTAGCCGAGACCTACTGGGATGCTGTATATGATGCATCAGTAAAGAAGTCGGCCTAAATAAGCAAAAAATCGGTACATCCGACGTCCGGTGCAGGCCGATGTTGTGGGATACAGGCCGATGTTTTCAGGTAGTAGGTAGTGTGCATGTACTGTATTGTTATACATCATGATACCCAGACCAAAGCACCGGCCCATGTAGGCAAAGCGTCGCCACGTCGGCTGAACGACGCAGGCCGAGGTTTTGCGAAACAGGCCGAGATTCTTAGCGGGTGAGTCGCTCGCATGTTCGTGGATGAAGTTCATGATACCGAGACCAAAGCACCGGCCCATGCAGGCAAAGCGCTGCCAAATCGGCTGAACGACGCAAGCCGAGAATGTGCGAAACAAGCCGAGATTCTTAGCGGGTGAGTAGCTCGCATGTTCGTGGATGAAGATGATACAAAGTACCGGCCCATGAAGGCAAAGCGCTGCCAGAGCGGCTGAACGACGCAGGCCGAGGTTTTGCGAAACAAGCCGAGATTCTTAGCGGGTGAGTCGCTCGCATGTTCGTGGATGAAGTTCATGATACCGAGACCAAAGCACTGGCCCATGTAGGCAAAGCATCACCACGTCGGCTGTACGACGCAGGCCGAGGTTTTGCGAAACAAGCCGAGATTCTTAGCGGGTGAGTAGCTCGCATGTTCGTGGATGAAGTGCATGATACCCAGACCAAAGTACCGGCCCATGCAGGCAAAGCGCTGCCAGAGCGGCTGAACGACGCAGGCCGAGGTTTTGCGAAACAGGCCGAGATTCTTAGCGGGTGAGTAGCTCGCATGTTCGTGGATGAAGTGCATGATACCCAGACCAAAGCACCGGCCCATGTAGGCAAAGCGTCGCCACGTCGGCTGAACGACGCAAGCCGAGGATTTGCGAAACAGGCCGAGATTCTTAGCGGCTGAGTCGCTCGCATGTTCGTGGATGAAGTGCATGATACCCAGACCAAAGCACCGGCCCATGCAGGCAAGCGTCGCCACGTCGGCTGAACGACGCAGGCGGAGAATGTGCGAAACAAAGCCGAGATTCTTAGCGGGTGAGTAGCTCGCATGTTCGTGGATGAAGATGCTACAAAGTACCGGCCCATGCAGGCAAAGCGCTGCCAAATCAGCTGAACGACGCAGGCCGAGGTTTTGCGAAACAGGCCGAAATTCTTAGTGGGTGAGTAGCTTACACAATAGCAAGTGCAAAATTGTCAGCCAGTGAGTAGCAGGCATGTAGTATGATATAATATACAATAGAGCACATCAGCTACTACATCAAGTATTGCCAGCCTGACCTGAGTGCCTTCGGATTGTCTCATTGATTAACCGACAACATCGCGCCATCATCGCCTTCAGTCGCTCGACCTCGGCCATCTCCGCCTGAACTTGCGCCATCTTTTGAAGATAGAGCCGGTGGGCAGCATCCTTGTAGGATATGCCCCACCGCTCCTGCGCTGCCTTGATTGATGCATGTAGTTCCGTGACTTGTGCCTTTGTGAGAAACTAATAATCATTGTTAGTGCCTGTTGTCTGTCGGTACACCGATGTCATACCGGGTTCGCCGGCACCTGGATATCGTGTTCGCCAATGAGTGATGTATCCCCGTGAACCGGGGGAAGCTACACCTCAATGAATTGAGTCAAATCATCTTTTGCATCCACCGCTAACAGCACGTACCTCGTCATCATTCATCATGTCTGGTTCCATTGATGCCTTTATCTTCTCCTTCTCATATTCATATCGGATCAAGTCAAGGAGGGCTGATGGAACCTCCATTCTTTCATTTGTCGTTTCATCTCGTAGGGCGAATGTCGATTCTGCTCGGACAGTGTTGTCGTTGTTCTGCATATTGGTGGTAGTGGTGGTCAATGAAGAGCCGATAACGATTCGGCTGATCAACGATGTCACGTGACCGTGAGTGAAGTGATCTTGTGATCCGCAAATGGTTCATCTGTCACGTCAGCAACTTTTCTTCAACAACTTCACTTCGCACCACCAGCACGCTCAGCCGACACCACCCCTCGTCACTCCAACATCATGTCCGCTATCACCACATAAGATGTCTCTTCCCAACAGGCCGTCACTGCCACATTCACTGAGCTGCAGCAGCAGCTGCTTGCCCAGGTCGCTGCCGGCACAGGCTTAACTTGGTTCATGGACAACCGAAAGGAAATGGTAAGTGTATTTTCTGTGGCACCTGCATGACTGACAGAGCGACGGCCATCATTACAGTACGCGTTCGCCAAAAGGGCATCGAACCGGAAATTCAAACTGGAGATAGAGGCCAAGTGGCTCATCACCAGGACGCTGAGCGCATTGAAGGAGAAGACTGACGAATTGATAAGGGAATTTTTCGATAACCCACGCACGAAGACGGCCTGCGCCGTCGCCGAGGCCGCCAAGGAGCTACAGAAGCGGCAGCAGTCAGAAGGTGGGCGAGCTGATCAGTCCGGGGTGGATAGCAGAAAGAAGGGAGAGCGGGTAGCCGAGGCTGAGGACGCGATGGAGGTTGATGGCACAGGGCCATCGGGGGTGCCGAAGGCAGCAGCGCCCAAGGAGAAAGTGGCGACCGCTCCGAAGCGACGCAACGTGGAGGATCATGAGGGGCGAAAAGTGGTTCGGGGACAAGGTGGGGTGCAATCGAAGCCGAGGGGGCCGCGACGATCGCCGACGGTCGATGAAGAAGAGATGAAGGTGGTTAAAAAGGAGGAATTCGACGCCCTCATCAGACCGAGGATCGAAACGCTGGATGAGGCGATGAGGCGACGGATGGAGAAGGGCAAGGGGAAGGCCACGGACTTGGCCGCATCGGGGGCGGGGAAGGCATTGGAGGAGATCACGGTGCGTAAGGTCATTGCGCCGAAGAAGCGTGCTGCCGCGAAGTCGAAGTCGATGGTCGGCTCGGAGACCGATGAGGCGGGCGAAGCTGGGCGACCAGTAGCCGGCCCAAGCAAGGTAAGTGCTGCACAGATAACTGCCTACGAAGCTAACTGAGCATCAGCCACACCGACGGCCTGAGCCCTCAAGCGATGAGGGCGAGGAGTTCCCGGAGCCAAGCGACGATGACGACGAAAGCGACGTCGGCAAACGACGGAATCCTCGTCGGCAGGCGAAACCCAGAAAGGGTTCCATGGCCTTGCCGAAGGCCGAGATCGTGGAGAGGAACATGCGTGGAACGACCCGCGTGCCGTCGCTTGGGCCGACAGATGGTGAGTTCGAACCGGGATGTCGCCGGTGCTTGAAAGCGGAAGTCCCCTGTCGGCGCCTCAAGAGGAACCCAGTCGGCTCCTGCCAAAGGTGCCGCCAAAAGAAGGTGCGGTGTGAACGAGCGAGCGAGCTCGACGACCCCAACAGCCTCATCTCGCGAATGCGTAGGCAGATGGACGAGGTCGCACCGGTGCCGGCCGAGTGGCAGACGTTTGTGCAGGAGACCAATCGGCGGATGGACGACATGGCCCGACAGATAGGCGAGTTGGGCAGAGAGATGAACGTGAGGTTGGTTTCCAACTCCACGAAGTTGGAAAGCATCGATCGGGGACTCAAGCTGGTCCTCGACATGCTCGGTCGAAACGGCCTGGCCGACGCGGAAGGCTCGGTCGAACAAAGGAGCGAGCCGGCGTATCAGCCAGGGGGCTCATACAAGAGAGCATTGGTTGGCGAATGGGCACAACGCCATTCCGATGCACCCATCGCCCCCATTGTCGCAGAGCCTGCAGAGCCTGCCCCCGCAGCACCCTCATCGCTTCCTCCGCCGCTCCCCGACATGCCCCCACCCCCACCTGCAGTTGCGCCTCCCTGCACCCCTCCGCCGGCACCACATCATCCGTTATCGCCGTCACAAGCCCCCGCATCCCCTTCGACGCCGCCACCGCATTCACCATCCCTGACGCATTCTCCGTCAGTGCCGCATGAGTTGCCGACAGCGCCTTCGGCTCCAGCACCGTCGCAGACACGAGCCGCCAGCGAGGATGTGAATATGGATCTCGCCTCGTCGCCTGCCGCAGCTGCACCGATTGTCGTCACCGTGCAAGAGCCAACACCGCGTTCCAACACCGCCCTTGCAAACCTGAGCCATGCACTTGCTCAGCTTCAAGTACCTCCCCCGCGGATGACAAGAGCACGGTCGGCAACACCGACAGACACCCTTCGTCGGTCAACTCGCTCGACGTCTCGGACTCCTGCGCCCGATGATAGCAAGGCAGCCAAGCGAAAGGCTACCAGCGGTGCGGTGACTAACACAAAGCGCTTGAAGAAGTAGATAGAATGCAGACTTTTTATTATAATATCTTTTTTTTTTTGTTCTAATATAATATGTTTGTCATTCTAATATAATACATCTTTGGTCGCTTGGAATTCGCATCAGAAAGATTACAGATTAAGTGCCCGATTCGACTTCTTGGACTGCCGCTTGCTGCCCTCGGCTGCCCGATACCGCTCCGCATCCTGTGCAAGCCTCTCTTCCTCTGTGACTCTCTTCCTTGCGGTTGCACTCGGCTGGGTCATAAGTGTATCGGTATGCTGCGGAGTGTTGATCACACGCGACTCGGACCGATCGGTAACGCGGCCGGCCGTGTTTGAATGTACTGGTGGATATTGTGGCTCTGGATCATTCGTTTCTTCTGTCGCCGGGAGTTGAAGTCTGCGAGGCTTCGGTCGAATAGCAATCGGCTCAGAGGCGAGTGATGCCGATACATCGGCTCTTGCTCTCTTCGATCGTTTTTTGCCAGGCTTTGTCTTTCCTCCTTTCTTAATCTTCCTCGGCGGAGACGCGGGTGTGGGCGGGGGAGATTCGCTTTGCATCGGGATGCTGCTCGGTGCAGGCGATCCTGAACGAGTCCCATTGTCACTGATAATTACATTCCTGGACGTGCGAGATAATCGCGCCCTTCCCGGTGGTGGCACATCGGGTAGCATGTCGCTCGCCTCGCTTCCCGCGCGGACAGACCGATCACCCGTCGATGGTTGTGCTGGACTACTACTGTTTACAACCATCGTTGACTGATCACTTGTAATGATATTCGTCGCCTTGACCTTCCATCGGATAGGTGCCGGGGTTGTGACCGGTCGAGTACGTACCAACCGGTCAGCACTGTACCTTGCTGGCATCATCTGCTTCTCCTTCGTGTTGTAGTACGCCCTGAACTTGAACGGTCGTTCTGTCTCCTGCTTAGCAAGCAGTATGTCGTACCACTCGTTTGCCAGTTCCGCTACCATGTTATGTGGTTGCCCGAACTTGAACATCGGGGCAGTCGGCAGATAGTCGGCCGCGACCGCTTCTTCACAATGCTGACTTAGCACTGTCCATGGCACCTTCATGTCATGTCGGCCTGAAGCGAGGACTATCGGCAGCATCGGTGTCAGCCGCCAATTGCTAAAAATGTTCCTACTCACAGTAATGGGCATTGAGAAAGAGTCGCAGTGTTTGCTTGACAATTTTTGAGTGTACAGGCACATTGCTGACGAAACGCGATGGTAGTATCGGTGTACCGTCGGCATTTTTGGACAGTTGGATTTGGCTGTCCAACGCATCGACCGGGATATCGTTGTCTACAGCGGTGGGATCATCTGCCTTCCCAAACCTCCTTTTGTTCAGCGCCACCGCTTGTTGTGTAAAATGGGACCAGACTTGGTCCTCGAGTTGCTTGTCTTTGATTAAATTGTCCTTAAAGATAAGCCGACCTGCATCCGCACTAGCCGAATGTTAGATCGGCGTTGAAGCGACGGGATCTGAACCACAGTACCTAGTGAACTTCGGGTTTCCTTCGGGGTCCAAGAACACGGCGATACTGTATGTGAGCATTCCAAACCTCTTGAACATGTCGCGGCAATTTGCATCCAATGCCTTGAGTGCTCCGAGCATCGCATATCTATTCAAAGTCAATGCCGGTCATTCCGCGGTCAATGCCGTCGGTCGCTTACTGTCGTCGCACTGGCTCAGAATTCCTTTCCGCCTGGAGCTTTGCTATCTCTTCCTTCACCGCATCGCGTTCCAATGGTTCCATGGCAAAGTAAATCTGCCGCATAGCCATGCTTCGGTATCCGAGCGAATTTCGCTTTGTGGCCGCTGTTCGTATCCTGGCCTCAACCTCCACCCAGTCTGGTTCCTCCTCTTGCGCCATCTCACCAATGTTTTCGGTCAGCGAACGACCATCCGCGTAAGCCGATTTCGCCTTTTCTAATTCACCGAGCACGGCGGTCTCCAAGTATTGATTAGCATACTCCTCAATGCGCTGCTTGTAAGCGTCCATTCTTGGTAGTACCGTTCGGTAGCCGATGCGGAGCAGCCGACTGCCATCTTCGGTGACCTTTTTGCGATGTCTTTTGGCCCGCCAGTTGTTTCTAACCCATACAAGGAGTTCCTAGTGTGCAAGGGGTGAGATTTAGATACCCATCTGATTGACGATAACCATGACATTCACCCCCTCCCTCTGTTTTTTCTCTTCTGGACTGAAACCCTTCTTCTTCTCGTCATCTGTCTTCATTTGTGTAATCCAGTAACTAAACAGTTTTGCAGCTGCGATCGCAAAGGCTGTCTTGCGCTCTGAGGTTGTCTTTGCAGCGAGGTAGCCTGGCTTCCACAATTTCAGAACTGCTCTCTCCCCTTGATTGTATTTCGCTAGTTGTGTGACTGTCGCCATTGTGAAAGTGGGTGAAAGTCGGGGTGATGAATACCCGCACTTCCCATCTTTATGCATGCGTTCACTGTGAGGCACACCATATGGGACCATGCCCTGACCGCGAGGTGTGCCACCATGCATCGCAGCTGTCACTTATTACACGTGTGAATGTTACAAGAAGGTTGCTTGCTCCCCAACAACAGTATGCCTCCCAGAAAGCGACAACGAGTGTTGGATCTCGACCATCCGAGGCTTTCTCAGTCCACTTGGGCAACAACTCAATTCGAGACTGATTCTGTTGATGGCACTGAGCATGAATACACCGCTTATGATCATGTCCCACACCAGGATAGTGGAATTCGGTTTGCCACAAATGCACCGACTGTTGTCCCCGACAGGACCACACCAATGGTACTTGACCAGGAATACACGGAGGATGAACAAATCACAGTATCAGCTGCGTCGAAGACGAAGGTGAGCATATTAATTCATGCACTATTGCCAAAGCTAGACAAAGAGAATTGCAATAGAGCCAACGAGACTATTTGGAGGAATTTGTCGCGCGTGCCGGCATTGTGATGAATGCTTTGATGGAGCATGAGGCCTTGAATAGCACGCGCTGTGCTTGCGAGCGCAGAAGAGCAAGTTGGCGATGCAAGGAATGTCACCAGAGAACAATGTTTTGTCGCGAATGTATGCGGAATGCACACCTAGAAATGCCCTTTCATCGGATCCAGAAATGGACTGGCCAATACTTTCGTCCAGGTAGCCTCTGGGAGGTCGGCGTGTGCGTGATCGTCGATCACGGTAACACCGATCGGCGATGCGAATGGCTGAAGCACAAAGCGGACGAACAAATAAGGTTGCAAGTCACATGCGACAGTCAGGATGAAGGAGAGGATGAAGTGGAAGAAGTGGAAGATACATACCGAGACCGGCGAGCGGACGCCGACATTACCGTCGAGCAGCGCGATGGTGGGGTGGAGGAGCGCTTTGACATTGATGAAATCATTGAAGAGCTTGAGAAAGAGGAAGCGAGGCATGCACACGGTGGAGAAGAGGACCTGGATGGCGCCGACGAGGAGGACGAGGGGAAGGCCGGTCTTCCCGAGGCGCCGATTGACCACCCGATCGCTCCCAGTATGGATCCTGACCAAAATCCATATGTTTTATTCGTGCACACGAATGGTCTTCACTCGTTGCCATACATACAATGTGGGTGTGGGGGCCCACAAGAGAGGATCGCTGGTGCCGTACGGATGCGACTGATGCCGGCAAGCTTCACCATATTCAAGACTATGTTCACCTTTGACGTTCTGGAGGACTTCCGCTTGGCCAATCTGGAGTGTAAGACATCGGCATACCAATACTATCAGCTACTGAGGCGAAAGACTGAGCCCTTGGCACCTCAGATAGTCGTGGAGCGATATGCGGAACTCCGGCGCTTGTCTCGATGCTGGCGATGGCTGAAGAAACTGAAATGGGGTGGTCGGAACAAGACGCGAGAGAGCGATGGCAACACTATCGGCGAAGTTCGCACAGCCGAGCTTGCGCCGTTTTGTCCATGTTGTCCGCAACCAGGTGTGAACCTACCTGACAACTGGAAAGAAGATGAAAACAAGTGCGTAATGTGGTTAGTTTCAGAATCCTGATTGCTCAGATTGTTGCGTAGGTGGGTGTACCGCCGAACGCTCATGGCCGACGGAAATTTCAAGGCCGACCATATCCGACAATCCACCGGAGACAAGGATGTATGGCTATCGCCTGGGTCAAGCATGTTGCCACATCGTGAAGAGTATGCCGAGTTTTTGCGGGCAGCAGAGAATGTCAAGACGGTGTGTAGCGGCTTGACCGCGGCAACCGCAACTAACCGAGAGACAGAAAGCACCTTGCGAGAACAGCTTTCGAGCGATAGAGAACACTCTTCTGTACTCCAAAACATGTGATATCAATGGCATTGTGGCGATCGCCTGCCCCCGGCACGGATGCTTCGCCCCGGGCAGTGTCGCCGACCTCTACAGAGGCGAACAGCAGAAAAATGTCGACTGGGTATTACTTCAGTCACTAAAGTACTCAAACATGGATCCAGAGCAGGGGCTCCTATTCTTCTATGACATTGCCTGTCAATACAGTGTCCATTTCCAGAGGCGGATCGGCCACCGGCTCCCCGTCGGCCTTGACACGGACTTTGCAATAGGCCAATTCCACGTCCATGGGCATAAAGAAAATTGCCTGTTTCGCTTCTCGTCTATGTTCATCCCACAATCCGGGGTCGTCATAGGCGAGATTTTGGAATCGCTATGGGCGAATCTCAATGCAGTGACACCGGCGATGAGGACGGCCACACTCGCTCACCGAGCGGAAATGTTGGACGACCATATCTGTGATTCCAACCACAAGAAAGCATTGAACATCGGTGTGATCCATTTGCTGTGTCCGATGAACAAACGGATTGACTCCAGATGCAGTCAGAATGCTTTGTAAACGATATGTTCTCGCCGACAAGCGGGCAGCCGATGCAGAAGATACAAGGGATGAAATCGCAGAGCGTGTCGGTGCGAAAAACATCGCGGAATGGACTGAGGCCGTTGTTGAGGCAGAGAACACCCGTCACATTGATTTATCAGTGATGGACATATATGGGATGTCTGCACCTTATGAAGACCATCTGGCGGTTCCTGCCGAGGATGAGCCGTTGAATGGCGATTACCAGTGGATACGAGAAGCGATAAAGGTCCAAGAGTTGCAGTAAGTACGGTTTTGATTGTTATGTTAATATTGCCCTCTCATATTCGAATTGTCAAGATGGCACGTCCTATGCTGGGCTAAGCGCGCGTTGAAGAACGGCCGAGCAGATGAGGCGAGGCAAATCGCAAACTTGCGGGAGAAAATATCCAAGGGCATAAGCGACATCGCCTTGCAGAGTCGTGTGTTGGGCATTGAAGGGTCTGACATTCGCAACGTTGACCTACCGGCCGCAATGTCGGGGGCCGAGCCGCTTCCTGACGATGCCCTATTTTCAAGCCTGAATGATTGTGAGCCACCAGACGATGACATCGATGTTGACGATGAGGAAGCCTCTGATGAGGTTGACGTTCCTATGGTTCTCACTGCGGCCGTCGCTTCTCCTCCGCTGGCCGAGCATCCAACGACGGCATCACCAAGTCATACCGGCGCACACCTGCGTGCTGAAAACGTCATCATTCCTTTGCCATCAACAGTGCCCCAGTGTGCGGCGCAACTCAGATCACATGAGTTGGGACTGCGAGAGCGTCAGGCTGATGCGTTGCTCAAGTCGCTTCGCGAGATCATTGCCGAGAAGTCAATGTTATACAGTCATACATTGCGCGGTGCTGGCCGGCAACTCATAAAAACGAGATCACGCGATCGAATTAACACACTGAACAAGAAGCGAAGCGATCTTGTGTACGCTTATGCCCGATGTCGGCACGCGATGATGACACTGGATGCCGATGATAGCATCCTCCGCAAGTTCAAGGAGCTGTTCAAAGCTGACATCAAGAGTAATACATATGTTGTTAACCCAAACCAACCTGGCTCTACAACCTTGAAGCTGTCCTGGATTTGGCACGTTGGCCGAGATGATGAATCGGCTCCGGCCGCCCTTCAAGAAAGTGAGTACTGTTAACGACAATGGACAATGTATTAAATGACCGCATCATTGAACTAGGTAATCGCGTGCTTTATCTCAAATCGCGCGCACTCGCCTCCCGCTGGCGGGAAGAACTTCTGTTGGTAAAGTACGAAATGGAGTGGACTGTTAGATATTTCAAGCACCACCATGACATATGGGTGGATCGGAGCTCCGACAGTAGTCCGGGGCCAAAAGCTTATGCCCGACGCAAGGCCGCCCAGTACTTGCGGCAGGCTCAGGTGGCTGAAGGGGAATTCATCAAATACAATCGAGCACAGCTTCACCTCGTCACATGATTTAATTAACATCACATGCCCTTCGTGTATCTGTAAATCAACAATCTTGTATTGCTACCCAAACCTAAGTTGAGCAGATTGATCTTCACTACCACCCTACCACCATGCCGATGAACGCGATCCCTCTTTTTTCATACGAACAACTCAATGCTGGACCCCTGGGACTCCAGGCCGCAGCATGGGAGCGAAGAATTCCATCGCAATTGATTGTTGATTATGCTGATCATCGGTTCCTGGATATTTTGCTCGCTATGAGGCGCAGCTGGGACACGGTCCCCATCACGCTGTTGCGCAGAGAACTTGTAAGATGCCGTGGTGTCAGTGCTCACAAACAGTTGATTCCTTGATCCCTTAGGAATACGTCCTCGGCACAATCGGTGCATCGGTTGCCCTGGGACACATTGTGACGCCGGGTCCAATTGTTCGGGCGCTCGCCAAAGGCCTCGAGGAGGATTCGATCACGCCCGCATCATTCCAAGATTCCCGCGAAATCGGAAAGGCGCTGAATCTCGCGCGAATCAATCGTCTGAAACAAGCTAATCGACCATTAGCTCATAGGCATGCTTGGTGGGAAACATCGGCATCACGCCGAGCAGCCGAGGCGGACCGAAACTCACCTTCACCCCACATTCTGTCTGCATCGACGATCATTCAATGTCTGGAGGCATGGGGCGAACAGCTATCGGAAAGCGAAGGCCTGAAAAATATTCCTTTGTACAAAGATGGAGATGGGGTACACCGCCCGCTCAGCCTACTGATCGCTCGGCACGCGGCACAAGCCACCATTCCGATTACGTCGCCGCCTTGTGACCGATGTATCGAGCGGCTCGACATCATGATGCAGATGATGTCCACACTGGAGGTCGTGACGAACGACAGAATGATGGACGTCGCGGCTCACGGGCAGGAGGCGGCCGCCCTATTCGATATTTACGAAGCCGTGATTTACAAGGAAGCTGAGAACGCGGACGAGGCCGAGACGCAAGAAAACGCCACTGAGCTGGATGCTGAGATCCAGCGCATTTTGGACGACAACAAGCCGCCTCCCGAGCACGCGAACCGAAAGAAGGCGACGAAGGCCATGGAGGACCTTAGGCGGAAAAATCACGCTCTCATTGACCTTATCAACAAGGTTGCTCGCCAGTCGCTCAAGGCGATCCCCAACCGGACAAACGTGTTTTGGAGCGAGGGCCCCGACTTATCGTTGGAAGAGGTATTCGCCGAGTTTCGCCCGGACTCCGATGTCGGCCCTTCGGAAACGCACGACGGTTACTTCAGGACCTTGCCATCTGGGTCCGAACGCTCAGGTGACACGCTCGACCAGGCATCGAAGATTCGCAATGCCCAATTCCCACTTACCTATAACCTTCAGCCACTGACGCCCCTCCAACCGAAAGACGACGGCGATATCCCACACATAACCTCGGCCAATCGTCCGCACGATCGTCTTGCCTCGGTGTTCCGAACACCACAGCTTTCAGAGTCACTGGTAAGATTCCTTCATCTCGGCTGCAGATATCTACTCATGCTCCACATCGGGCTAAGGCGGACCTGACCGGCTTTGCTGCACTTGACCGTGCCCAATCCTCACGTCGGTCTGAGCCGACTATGCACATTTCCCCCATCGCACATCACGAGCCCGAGTACGTCCCATCCGGCTCGGATACCCCGATGGCTCCTGCAGTACCTGCCGCCGAAGTCCCGCAAACCGACGATGAATCTTTCCAGAGCCTTGGAGGCACATCGCCCGGCATCGCAGGTACGAAATTGGGCAGCCGACAAGCCTCGGCTCAGCCGTTTGCCGGTTCAGCCAGTGGCTCCGATGCCTCTCTCGGTGGTGAATCGGCAATGGAATATGAACCACACTCTGTCTCGCGGCCTGACATTGATGACAATAACGATGCCCGAAGCCTTGGCGGGTCCTCCGCTGACACCCAAAGCCACCAACGTGGAAATGTCATTCGGCCTCATATACCCCATCACGCCTCGCTCGCGGCTTCCGATGATGAGGCGAGTTTGGGTGGTGAGTCGACTGAGGACCCGAGTTCGGACGACGAGATCGCCGATGATCACCCCCATATACCCCATCACGCCTCGCTCGCGGCTTCCGATGATGAGGCGAGCTTGGGTGGTGAGTCAACCGAGGACCCGAGCTCGGATGACGAGATCGCCGATGATCACCCCCATATACCCCATCACGCCTCACTCGCGGCCTCCGACGATGAGGCGAGCTTGGGTGGTCAGTCGACAGAAGAACTGAGTTCCGACGATGAGATGGTCGATGACGGAAGTGACCGGCGCACACCCCCTGCCGCGCGAGAGGCCGAAGAGGATGATGAGGATGCAATGTCCCTTGGCGGCTATACAGACGATGAAGCCGACGACTCGCACCCATTCAGCATGTTGGAGATGCAAGCCAACATCTCCCATATTCCTTCATCTCCTGAGGTTGGTCGCAGGGGTTCACCCATTGATGAAGTGGATGACGCCTACTCGGAATACTCGGATGACTCCGACGGGGATGACGACATTCCCGATGATGTTCGGGCATACATACAGACCTCCCATACTCCGGGATTTCAATGTATGTTCGTTCCTTCGTTTCTTCATTCACATTGTCAACTCACCCCCCCCCCCCTCCAAGCGCGCTATCAACATGTCCATTTCGAACATATCCCGGATGCCGAGTTTGCCGATGATGTCTAGTCGTCGTACATTGTGACTTATCCATTATTCTTCATGTAAATGACAACAATTTGTTTGGATTTTGAATATATCATACTATGGTACATACCCACTACTCACCTGGCCAAAGTGTCCGCCTAAACCATACAATGTTGGTCTTCACCAGACGTGCGACAGCTGACTTGGCGACACTTTGCCTACATGGGCCGGTGCTTTGGTCTCAGTATCATGCACTTCATCCACGAACATGCGAGCTACTCACCGGCTAAGAATTTCGGCCTGTTTCGCAAAACCTCGGCCTGCGTCGTTCAGCCGCTCTGGCAGCGCTTTGCCTTCATGGGCCGGTACTTTGTATCATCTTCATCCACGAACATGCGAGCTACTCACCGGCTAAGAATTTCGGCCTGTTTCGCAAAACCTCGGCCTGCGTCGTTCAGCCGCTCTGGCAGCGCTTTGCCTTCATGGGCCGGTGCTTTGGTCTCGGTATCATGCACTTCATCCACGAACATGCGAGCTACTCACCCGCTAAGAATCTCGGCCTGTTTCGCAAAACCTCGGCCTGCGTCGTTCAGCCGCTCTGGCAGCGCTTTGCCTACATGGGCCGGTGCTTTGGTCTCGGTATCATGCACTTCATCCACGAACATGCGAGCTACTCACCCGCTAAGAATCTCGGCTTGTTTCGCAAAACCTCGGCCTGCGTCGTTCAGCCGATTTGGCAGCGCTTTGCCTGCATGGGCCGGTGCTTTGGTCTCGGTATCATGCACTTCATCCACGAACATGCGAGCTACTCACCCGCTAAGAATCTCGGCCTGTTTCGCAAAACCTCGGCCTGCGTCGTTCAGCCGACGTGGCGACGCTTTGCCTACATGGGCCGGTGCTTTGGTCTGGGTATCATGATGTATAACAATACAGTACATGCACACTACCTACTACCTGAGAACATCGGCCTGTATCCCACAACATCGGCCTGCACCGGACGTCGGATGTACCGATTTTTTGCTTATTTAGGCCGACTTCTTTACTGATGCATCATATACAGCATCCCAGTAGGTCTCGGCTACATGCTGGCTTAAACCATCAGCCTCAATAGCAAACAATCGGCTTACATCGGCTGTCCGATGCTGGACCGATTCACTGACACTAGCCCCGCTGCCTCAGTGTACCTGTATAGGAATCATTGAAAACAACCTAGCTACCTCACTAACCATTCCACAGCATTCTGCTGCATTGCCGGTCAATCTCTCGGCCCTTCCGATGTGCGAGCTGCTCCGCGCGGATGGTTGTTATTGCATACATTGTAGACTTACCATATTGGGCAATTTCCGCTGGGCTCCGCGCGGACCGTTCCTATCAATACAATGTATAACTCCGCTTTGATGTATTTATTGGTACATTGTAACTCCGCTATGTGAGGACCCTGTTTCGATAAACGATAATGACAAAGGTTCGGAGAAGGAGGCGCCCGTTAAGGCTGAGAACGCAAGAAACGACAAGACATCGTAACAATCCCCCGTCCTACAATGTCCGAAGACTACGATACCTACGAAGCAGGTAAATACACGGTAGACTATCTCGTCCCATTGTTCTGAATTCCTGTATGGAACAGCCGTTGAACTAAACCATTTGATCGCAATGCGAGCAGATGGTACCGTCGGGCTCTGCATGATACTATGCGACACTGTGAGGACGCTGAGACTGAAACTGACCGCTTCTAACTTTTAATCGGGACTGGATCCAATCGAAAGGCTACAATCTAACCCTGTTGAACCCATTCCACGGCGCCAAACTGGTCAACGATGTTCAACAGCTAGAGGCGTTATTCGCTTTCCAAGGAATCGCCACCGACATCTCATTGGCACTGTTCTCTCATTTCAAGACGTGAGTACTTATACTAACGCGACCGATGACTCCAACACATAGCGGAGTTACAATGTACCAATAAATACATCAAAGCGGAGTTATACATTGTATTGATAGGAACGGTCCGCGCGGAGCCCAGCGGAAATTGCCCAATATGGTAAGTCTACAATGTATGCAATAACAACCATCCGCGCGGAGCAGCTCGCACATCGGAAGGGCCGAGAGATTGACCGGCAATGCAGCAGAATGCTGTGGAATGGTTAGTGAGGTAGCTAGGTTGTTTTCAATGATTCCTATACAGGTACACTGAGGCAGCGGGGCTAGTGTCAGTGAATCGGTCCAGCATCGGACAGCCGATGTAAGCCGATTGTTTGCTATTGAGGCTGATGGTTTAAGCCAGCATGTAGCCGAGACCTACTGGGATGCTGTATATGATGCATCAGTAAAGAAGTCGGCCTAAATAAGCAAAAAATCGGTACATCCGACGTCCGGTGCAGGCCGATGTTGTGGGATACAGGCCGATGTTCTCAGGTAGTAGGTAGTGTGCATGTACTGTATTGTTATACATCATGATACCCAGACCAAAGCACCGGCCCATGTAGGCAAAGCGTCGCCACGTCGGCTGAACGACGCAGGCCGAGGTTTTGCGAAACAGGCCGAGATTCTTAGCGGGTGAGTAGCTCGCATGTTCGTGGATGAAGTGCATGATACCGAGACCAAAGCACCGGCCCATGCAGGCAAAGCGCTGCCAAATCGGCTGAACGACGCAGGCCGAGGTTTTGCGAAACAAGCCGAGATTCTTAGCGGGTGAGTAGCTCGCATGTTCGTGGATGAAGTGCATGATACCGAGACCAAAGCACCGGCCCATGTAGGCAAAGCGCTGCCAGAGCGGCTGAACGACGCAGGCCGAGGTTTTGCGAAACAGGCCGAGATTCTTAGCGGGTGAGTAGCTCGCATGTTCGTGGATGAAGTGCATGATACCGAGACCAAAGCACCGGCCCATGAAGGCAAAGCGCTGCCAGAGCGGCTGAACGACGCAGGCCGAGGTTTTGCGAAACAGGCCGAAATTCTTAGCCGGTGAGTAGCTCGCATGTTCGTGGATGAAGATGATACAAAGTACCGGCCCATGAAGGCAAAGCGCTGCCAGAGCGGCTGAACGACGCAGGCCGAGGTTTTGCGAAACAGGCCGAAATTCTTAGCCGGTGAGTAGCTCGCATGTTCGTGGATGAAGTGCATGATACTGAGACCAAAGCACCGGCCCATGTAGGCAAAGTGTCGCCAAGTCAGCTGTCGCACGTCTGGTGAAGACCAACATTGTATGGTTTAGGCGGACACTTTGGCCAGGTGAGTAGTGGGTATGTACCATAGTATGATATATTCAAAATCCAAACAAATTGTTGTCATTTACATGAAGAATAATGGATAAGTCACAATGTACGACGACTAGACATCATCGGCAAACTCGGCATCCGGGATATGTTCGAAATGGACATGTTGATAGCGCGCTTGGAGGGGGGGGGGTGAGTTGACAATGTGAATGAAGAAACGAAGGAACGAACATACATTGAAATCCCGGAGTATGGGAGGTCTGTATGTATGCCCGAACATCATCGGGAATGTCGTCATCCCCGTCGGAGTCATCCGAGTATTCCGAGTAGGCGTCATCCACTTCATCAATGGGTGAACCCCTGCGACCAACCTCAGGAGATGAAGGAATATGGGAGATGTTGGCTTGCATCTCCAACATGCTGAATGGGTGCGAGTCGTCGGCTTCATCGTCTGTATAGCCGCCAAGGGACATTGCATCCTCATCATCCTCTTCGGCCTCTCGCGCGGCAGGGGGTGTGCGCCGGTCACTTCCGTCATCGACCATCTCATCGTCGGAACTCAGTTCTTCTGTCGACTGACCACCCAAGCTCGCCTCATCGTCGGAGGCCGCGAGTGAGGCGTGATGGGGTATATGGGGGTGATCATCGGCGATCTCGTCATCCGAGCTCGGGTCCTCGGTTGACTCACCACCCAAGCTCGCCTCATCATCGGAAGCCGCGAGCGAGGCGTGATGGGGTATATGGGGGTGATCATCGGCGATCTCGTCGTCCGAACTCGGGTCCTCAGTCGACTCACCACCCAAACTCGCCTCATCATCGGAAGCCGCGAGCGAGGCGTGATGGGGTATATGAGGCCGAATGACATTTCCACGTTGGTGGCTTTGGGTGTCAGCGGAGGACCCGCCAAGGCTTCGGGCATCGTTATTGTCATCAATGTCAGGCCGCGAGACAGAGTGTGGTTCATATTCCATTGCCGATTCACCACCGAGAGAGGCATCGGAGCCACTGGCTGAACCGGCAAACGGCTGAGCCGAGGCTTGTCGGCTGCCCAATTTCGTACCTGCGATGCCGGGCGATGTGCCTCCAAGGCTCTGGAAAGATTCATCGTCGGTTTGCGGGACTTCGGCGGCAGGTACTGCAGGAGCCATCGGGGTATCCGAGCCGGATGGGACGTACTCGGGCTCGTGATGTGCGATGGGGGAAATGTGCATAGTCGGCTCAGACCGACGTGAGGATTGGGCACGGTCAAGTGCAGCAAAGCCGGTCAGGTCCGCCTTAGCCCGATGTGGAGCATGAGTAGATATCTGCAGCCGAGATGAAGGAATCTTACCAGTGACTCTGAAAGCTGTGGTGTTCGGAACACCGAGGCAAGACGATCGTGCGGACGATTGGCCGAGGTTATGTGTGGGATATCGCCGTCGTCTTTCGGTTGGAGGGGCGTCAGTGGCTGAAGGTTATAGGTAAGTGGGAATTGGGCATTGCGAATCTTCGATGCCTGGTCGAGCGTGTCACCTGAGCGTTCGGACCCAGATGGCAAGGTCCTGAAGTAACCGTCGTGCGTTTCCGAAGGGCCGACATCGGAGTCCGGGCGAAACTCGGCGAATACCTCTTCCAACGATAAGTCGGGGCCCTCGCTCCAAAACACGTTTGTCCGGTTGGGGATCGCCTTGAGCGACTGGCGAGCAACCTTGTTGATAAGGTCAATGAGAGCGTGATTTTTCCGCCTAAGGTCCTCCATGGCCTTCGTCGCCTTCTTTCGGTTCGCGTGCTCGGGAGGCGGCTTGTTGTCGTCCAAAATGCGCTGGATCTCAGCATCCAGCTCAGTGGCGTTTTCTTGCGTCTCGGCCTCGTCCGCGTTCTCAGCTTCCTTGTAAATCACGGCTTCGTAAATATCGAATAGGGCGGCCGCCTCCTGCCCGTGAGCCGCGACGTCCATCATTCTGTCGTTCGTCACGACCTCCAGTGTGGACATCATCTGCATCATGATGTCGAGCCGCTCGATACATCGGTCACAAGGCGGCGACGTAATCGGAATGGTGGCTTGTGCCGCGTGCCGAGCGATCAGTAGGCTGAGCGGGCGGTGTACCCCATCTCCATCTTTGTACAAAGGAATATTTTTCAGGCCTTCGCTTTCCGATAGCTGTTCGCCCCATGCCTCCAGACATTGAATGATCGTCGATGCAGACAGAATGTGGGGTGAAGGTGAGTTTCGGTCCGCCTCGGCTGCTCGGCGTGATGCCGATGTTTCCCACCAAGCATGCCTATGAGCTAATGGTCGATTAGCTTGTTTCAGACGATTGATTCGCGCGAGATTCAGCGCCTTTCCGATTTCGCGGGAATCTTGGAATGATGCGGGCGTGATCGAATCCTCCTCGAGGCCTTTGGCGAGCGCCCGAACAATTGGACCCGGCGTCACAATGTGTCCCAGGGCAACCGATGCACCGATTGTGCCGAGGACGTATTCCTAAGGGATCAAGGAATCAACTGTTTGTGAGCACTGACACCACGGCATCTTACAAGTTCTCTGCGCAACAGCGTGATGGGGACCGTGTCCCAGCTGCGCCTCATAGCGAGCAAAATATCCAGGAACCGATGATCAGCATAATCAACAATCAATTGCGATGGAATTCTTCGCTCCCATGCTGCGGCCTGGAGTCCCAGGGGTCCAGCATTGAGTTGTTCGTATGAAAAAAGAGGGATCGCGTTCATCGGCATGGTGGTAGGGTGGTAGTGAAGATCAATCTGCTCAACTTAGGTTTGGGTAGCAATACAAGATTGTTGATTTACAGATACACGAAGGGCATGTGATGTTAATTAAATCATGTGACGAGGTGAAGCTGTGCTCGATTGTATTTGATGAATTCCCCTTCAGCCACCTGAGCCTGCCGCAAGTACTGGGCGGCCTTGCGTCGGGCATAAGCTTTTGGCCCCGGACTACTGTCGGAGCTCCGATCCACCCATATGTCATGGTGGTGCTTGAAATATCTAACAGTCCACTCCATTTCGTACTTTACCAACAGAAGTTCTTCCCGCCAGCGGGAGGCGAGTGCGCGCGATTTGAGATAAAGCACGCGATTACCTAGTTCAATGATGCGGTCATTTAATACATTGTCCATTGTCGTTAACAGTACTCACTTTCTTGAAGGGCGGCCGGAGCCGATTCATCATCTCGGCCAACGTGCCAAATCCAGGACAGCTTCAAGGTTGTAGAGCCAGGTTGGTTTGGGTTAACAACATATGTATTACTCTTGATGTCAGCTTTGAACAGCTCCTTGAACTTGCGGAGGATGCTATCATCGGCATCCAGTGTCATCATCGCGTGCCGACATCGGGCATAAGCGTACACAAGATCGCTTCGCTTCTTGTTCAGTGTGTTAATTCGATCGCGTGATCTCGTTTTTATGAGTTGCCGGCCAGCACCGCGCAATGTATGACTGTATAACATTGACTTCTCGGCAATGATCTCGCGAAGCGACTTGAGCAACGCATCAGCCTGACGCTCTCGCAGTCCCAACTCATGTGATCTGAGTTGCGCCGCACACTGGGGCACTGTTGATGGCAAAGGAATGATGACGTTTTCAGCACGCAGGTGTGCGCCGGTATGACTTGGTGATGCCATCGTTGGATGCTCGGCCAGCGGAGGAGAAGCGACGGCCGCAGTGAGAACCATAGGAACGTCAACCTCATCAGAGGCTTCCTCATCGTCAACATCGATGTCATCGTCTGGTGGCTCACAATCATTCAGGCTTGAAAATAGGGCATCGTCAGGAAGCGGCTCGGCCCCCGACATTGCGGCCGGTAGGTCAACGTTGCGAATGTCAGACCCTTCAATGCCCAACACACGACTCTGCAAGGCGATGTCGCTTATGCCCTTGGATATTTTCTCCCGCAAGTTTGCGATTTGCCTCGCCTCATCTGCTCGGCCGTTCTTCAACGCGCGCTTAGCCCAGCATAGGACGTGCCATCTTGACAATTCGAATATGAGAGGGCAATATTAACATAACAATCAAAACCGTACTTACTGCAACTCTTGGACCTTTATCGCTTCTCGTATCCACTGGTAATCGCCATTCAACGGCTCATCCTCGGCAGGAACCGCCAGATGGTCTTCATAAGGTGCAGACATCCCATATATGTCCATCACTGATAAATCAATGTGACGGGTGTTCTCTGCCTCAACAACGGCCTCAGTCCATTCCGCGATGTTTTTCGCACCGACACGCTCTGCGATTTCATCCCTTGTATCTTCTGCATCGGCTGCCCGCTTGTCGGCGAGAACATATCGTTTACAAAGCATTCTGACTGCATCTGGAGTCAATCCGTTTGTTCATCGGACACAGCAAATGGATCACACCGATGTTCAATGCTTTCTTGTGGTTGGAATCACAGATATGGTCGTCCAACATTTCCGCTCGGTGAGCGAGTGTGGCCGTCCTCATCGCCGGTGTCACTGCATTGAGATTCGCCCATAGCGATTCCAAAATCTCGCCTATGACGACCCCGGATTGTGGGATGAACATAGACGAGAAGCGAAACAGGCAATTTTCTTTATGCCCATGGACGTGGAATTGGCCTATTGCAAAGTCCGTGTCAAGGCCGACGGGGAGCCGGTGGCCGATCCGCCTCTGGAAATGGACACTGTATTGACAGGCAATGTCATAGAAGAATAGGAGCCCCTGCTCTGGATCCATGTTTGAGTACTTTAGTGACTGAAGTAATACCCAGTCGACATTTTTCTGCTGTTCGCCTCTGTAGAGGTCGGCGACACTGCCCGGGGCGAAGCATCCGTGCCGGGGGCAGGCGATCGCCACAATGCCATTGATATCACATGTTTTGGAGTACAGAAGAGTGTTCTCTATCGCTCGAAAGCTGTTCTCGCAAGGTGCTTTCTGTCTCTCGGTTAGTTGCGGTTGCCGCGGTCAAGCCGCTACACACCGTCTTGACATTCTCTGCTGCCCGCAAAAACTCGGCATACTCTTCACGATGTGGCAACATGCTTGACCCAGGCGATAGCCATACATCCTTGTCTCCGGTGGATTGTCGGATATGGTCGGCCTTGAAATTTCCGTCGGCCATGAGCGTTCGGCGGTACACCCACCTACGCAACAATCTGAGCAATCAGGATTCTGAAACTAACCACATTACGCACTTGTTTTCATCTTCTTTCCAGTTGTCAGGTAGGTTCACACCTGGTTGCGGACAACATGGACAAAACGGCGCAAGCTCGGCTGTGCGAACTTCGCCGATAGTGTTGCCATCGCTCTCTCGCGTCTTGTTCCGACCACCCCATTTCAGTTTCTTCAGCCATCGCCAGCATCGAGACAAGCGCCGGAGTTCCGCATATCGCTCCATGACTATCTGAGGTGCCAAGGGCTTAGTCTTTCGCCTCAGTAGCTGATAGTATTGGTATGCCGATGTCTTACACTCCAGATTGGCCAAGCGGAAGTCCTCCAGAACGTCAAAGGTGAACATAGTCTTGAATATGGTGAAGCTTGCCGGCATCAGTCGCATCCGTACGGCACCAGCGATCCTCTCTTGTGGGCCCCCACACCCACATTGTATGTATGGCAACGAGTGAAGACCATTCGTGTGCACGAATAAAACATATGGATTTTGGTCAGGATCCATACTGGGAGCGATCGGGTGGTCAATCGGCGCCTCGGGAAGACCGGCCTTCCCCTCGTCCTCCTCGTCGGCGCCATCCAGGTCCTCTTCTCCACCGTGTGCATGCCTCGCTTCCTCTTTCTCAAGCTCTTCAATGATTTCATCAATGTCAAAGCGCTCCTCCACCCCACCATCGCGCTGCTCGACGGTAATGTCGGCGTCCGCTCGCCGGTCTCGGTATGTATCTTCCACTTCTTCCACTTCATCCTCTCCTTCATCCTGACTGTCGCATGTGACTTGCAACCTTATTTGTTCGTCCGCTTTGTGCTTCAGCCATTCGCATCGCCGATCGGTGTTACCGTGATCGACGATCACGCACACGCCGACCTCCCAGAGGCTACCTGGACGAAAGTATTGGCCAGTCCATTTCTGGATCCGATGAAAGGGCATTTCTAGGTGTGCATTCCGCATACATTCGCGACAAAACATTGTTCTCTGGTGACATTCCTTGCATCGCCAACTTGCTCTTCTGCGCTCGCAAGCACAGCACGTGCTATTCAAGGCCTCATGCTCCATCAAAGCATTCATCACAATGCCGGCACGCGCGACAAATTCCTCCAAATAGTCTCATTGGCTCTATTGCAATTCTCTTTGTCTAGCTTTGGCAATAGTGCATGAATTAATATGCTCACCTTCGTCTTCGACGCAGCTGATACTGTGATTTGTTCATCCTCCGTGTATTCCTGGTCAAGTACCATTGGTGTGGTCCTGTCGGGGACAACAGTCGGTGCATTTGTGGCAAACCGAATTCCACTATCCTGGTGTGGGACATGATCATAAGCGGTGTATTCATGCTCAGTGCCATCAACAGAATCAGTCTCGAATTGAGTTGTTGCCCAAGTGGACTGAGAAAGCCTCGGATGGTCGAGATCCAACACTCGTTGTCGCTTTCTGGGAGGCATACTGTTGTTGGGGAGCAAGCAACCTTCTTGTAACATTCACACGTGTAATAAGTGACAGCTGCGATGCATGGTGGCACACCTCGCGGTCAGGGCATGGTCCCATATGGTGTGCCTCACAGTGAACGCATGCATAAAGATGGGAAGTGCG
The DNA here is from genome assembly GCA_036872985.1 of Pleurotus tuoliensis. Taxonomy (NCBI): domain Eukaryota; kingdom Fungi; phylum Basidiomycota; class Agaricomycetes; order Agaricales; family Pleurotaceae; genus Pleurotus; species Pleurotus tuoliensis. The sequence goes on from JAYMDH010000013.1 coordinate 934,142, forward strand.
GGTATTCATCACCCCGACTTTCACCCACTTTCACAATGGCGACAGTCACACAACTAGCGAAATACAATCAAGGGGAGAGAGCAGTTCTGAAATTGTGGAAGCCAGGCTACCTCGCTGCAAAGACAACCTCAGAGCGCAAGACAGCCTTTGCGATCGCAGCTGCAAAACTGTTTAGTTACTGGATTACACAAATGAAGACAGATGACGAGAAGAAGAAGGGTTTCAGTCCAGAAGAGAAAAAACAGAGGGAGGGGGTGAATGTCATGGTTATCGTCAATCAGATGGGTATCTAAATCTCACCCCTTGCACACTAGGAACTCCTTGTATGGGTTAGAAACAACTGGCGGGCCAAAAGACATCGCAAAAAGGTCACCGAAGATGGCAGTCGGCTGCTCCGCATCGGCTACCGAACGGTACTACCAAGAATGGACGCTTACAAGCAGCGCATTGAGGAGTATGCTAATCAATACTTGGAGACCGCCGTGCTCGGTGAATTAGAAAAGGCGAAATCGGCTTACGCGGATGGTCGTTCGCTGACCGAAAACATTGGTGAGATGGCGCAAGAGGAGGAACCAGACTGGGTGGAGGTTGAGGCCAGGATACGAACAGCGGCCACAAAGCGAAATTCGCTCGGATACCGAAGCATGGCTATGCGGCAGATTTACTTTGCCATGGAACCATTGGAACGCGATGCGGTGAAGGAAGAGATAGCAAAGCTCCAGGCGGAAAGGAATTCTGAGCCAGTGCGACGACAGTAAGCGACCGACGGCATTGACCGCGGAATGACCGGCATTGACTTTGAATAGATATGCGATGCTCGGAGCACTCAAGGCATTGGATGCAAATTGCCGCGACATGTTCAAGAGGTTTGGAATGCTCACATACAGTATCGCCGTGTTCTTGGACCCCGAAGGAAACCCGAAGTTCACTAGGTACTGTGGTTCAGATCCCGTCGCTTCAACGCCGATCTAACATTCGGCTAGTGCGGATGCAGGTCGGCTTATCTTTAAGGACAATTTAATCAAAGACAAGCAACTCGAGGACCAAGTCTGGTCCCATTTTACACAACAAGCGGTGGCGCTGAACAAAAGGAGGTTTGGGAAGGCAGATGATCCCACCGCTGTAGACAACGATATCCCGGTCGATGCGTTGGACAGCCAAATCCAACTGTCCAAAAATGCCGACGGTACACCGATACTACCATCGCGTTTCGTCAGCAATGTGCCTGTACACTCAAAAATTGTCAAGCAAACACTGCGACTCTTTCTCAATGCCCATTACTGTGAGTAGGAACATTTTTAGCAATTGGCGGCTGACACCGATGCTGCCGATAGTCCTCGCTTCAGGCCGACATGACATGAAGGTGCCATGGACAGTGCTAAGTCAGCATTGTGAAGAAGCGGTCGCGGCCGACTATCTGCCGACTGCCCCGATGTTCAAGTTCGGGCAACCACATAACATGGTAGCGGAACTGGCAAACGAGTGGTACGACATACTGCTTGCTAAGCAGGAGACAGAACGACCGTTCAAGTTCAGGGCGTACTACAACACGAAGGAGAAGCAGATGATGCCAGCAAGGTACAGTGCTGACCGGTTGGTACGTACTCGACCGGTCACAACCCCGGCACCTATCCGATGGAAGGTCAAGGCGACGAATATCATTACAAGTGATCAGTCAACGATGGTTGTAAACAGTAGTAGTCCAGCACAACCATCGACGGGTGATCGGTCTGTCCGCGCGGGAAGCGAGGCGAGCGACATGCTACCCGATGTGCCACCACCGGGAAGGGCGCGATTATCTCGCACGTCCAGGAATGTAATTATCAGTGACAATGGGACTCGTTCAGGATCGCCTGCACCGAGCAGCATCCCGATGCAAAGCGAATCTCCCCCGCCCACACCCGCGTCTCCGCCGAGGAAGATTAAGAAAGGAGGAAAGACAAAGCCTGGCAAAAAACGATCGAAGAGAGCAAGAGCCGATGTATCGGCATCACTCGCCTCTAAGCCGATTGCTATTCGACCGAAGCCTCGCAGACTTCAACTCCCGGCGACAGAAGAAACGAATGATCCAGAGCCACAATATCCACCAGTACATTCAAACACGGCCGGCCGCGTTACCGATCGGTCCGAGTCGCGTGTGATCAACACTCCGCAGCATACCGATACACTTATGACCCAGCCGAGTGCAACCGCAAGGAAGAGAGTCACAGAGGAAGAGAGGCTTGCACAGGATGCGGAGCGGTATCGGGCAGCCGAGGGCAGCAAGCGGCAGTCCAAGAAGTCGAATCGGGCACTTAATCTGTAATCTTTCTGATGCGAATTCCAAGCGACCAAAGATGTATTATATTAGAATGACAAACATATTATATTAGAACAAAAAAAAAAAAGATATTATAATAAAAAGTCTGCATTCTATCTACTTCTTCAAGCGCTTTGTGTTAGTCACCGCACCGCTGGTAGCCTTTCGCTTGGCTGCCTTGCTATCATCGGGCGCAGGAGTCCGAGACGTCGAGCGAGTTGACCGACGAAGGGTGTCTGTCGGTGTTGCCGACCGTGCTCTTGTCATCCGCGGGGGAGGTACTTGAAGCTGAGCAAGTGCATGGCTCAGGTTTGCAAGGGCGGTGTTGGAACGCGGTGTTGGCTCTTGCACGGTGACGACAATCGGTGCAGCTGCGGCAGGCGACGAGGCGAGATCCATATTCACATCCTCGCTGGCGGCTCGTGTCTGCGACGGTGCTGGAGCCGAAGGCGCTGTCGGCAACTCATGCGGCACTGACGGAGAATGCGTCAGGGATGGTGAATGCGGTGGCGGCGTCGAAGGGGATGCGGGGGCTTGTGACGGCGATAACGGATGATGTGGTGCCGGCGGAGGGGTGCAGGGAGGCGCAACTGCAGGTGGGGGTGGGGGCATGTCGGGGAGCGGCGGAGGAAGCGATGAGGGTGCTGCGGGGGCAGGCTCTGCAGGCTCTGCGACAATGGGGGCGATGGGTGCATCGGAATGGCGTTGTGCCCATTCGCCAACCAATGCTCTCTTGTATGAGCCCCCTGGCTGATACGCCGGCTCGCTCCTTTGTTCGACCGAGCCTTCCGCGTCGGCCAGGCCGTTTCGACCGAGCATGTCGAGGACCAGCTTGAGTCCCCGATCGATGCTTTCCAACTTCGTGGAGTTGGAAACCAACCTCACGTTCATCTCTCTGCCCAACTCGCCTATCTGTCGGGCCATGTCGTCCATCCGCCGATTGGTCTCCTGCACAAACGTCTGCCACTCGGCCGGCACCGGTGCGACCTCGTCCATCTGCCTACGCATTCGCGAGATGAGGCTGTTGGGGTCGTCGAGCTCGCTCGCTCGTTCACACCGCACCTTCTTTTGGCGGCACCTTTGGCAGGAGCCGACTGGGTTCCTCTTGAGGCGCCGACAGGGGACTTCCGCTTTCAAGCACCGGCGACATCCCGGTTCGAACTCACCATCTGTCGGCCCAAGCGACGGCACGCGGGTCGTTCCACGCATGTTCCTCTCCACGATCTCGGCCTTCGGCAAGGCCATGGAACCCTTTCTGGGTTTCGCCTGCCGACGAGGATTCCGTCGTTTGCCGACGTCGCTTTCGTCGTCATCGTCGCTTGGCTCCGGGAACTCCTCGCCCTCATCGCTTGAGGGCTCAGGCCGTCGGTGTGGCTGATGCTCAGTTAGCTTCGTAGGCAGTTATCTGTGCAGCACTTACCTTGCTTGGGCCGGCTACTGGTCGCCCAGCTTCGCCCGCCTCATCGGTCTCCGAGCCGACCATCGACTTCGACTTCGCGGCAGCACGCTTCTTCGGCGCAATGACCTTACACACCGTGATCTCCTCCAATGCCTTCCCCGCCCCCGATGCGGCCAAGTCCGTGGCCTTCCCCTTGCCCTTCTCCATCCGTCGCCTCATCGCCTCATCCAGCGTTTCGATCCTCGGTCTGATGAGGGCGTCGAATTCCTCCTTTTTAACCACCTTCATCTCTTCTTCATCGACCGTCGGCGATCGTCGCGGCCCCCTCGGCTTCGATTGCACCCCACCTTGTCCCCGAACCACTTTTCGCCCCTCATGATCCTCCACGTTGCGTCGCTTCGGAGCGGTCGCCACTTTCTCCTTGGGCGCTGCTGCCTTCGGCACCCCCGATGGCCCTGTGCCATCAACCTCCATCGCGTCCTCAGCCTCGGCTACCCGCTCTCCCTTCTTTCTGCTATCCACCCCGGACTGATCAGCTCGCCCACCTTCTGACTGCTGCCGCTTCTGTAGCTCCTTGGCGGCCTCGGCGACGGCGCAGGCCGTCTTCGTGCGTGGGTTATCGAAAAATTCCCTTATCAATTCGTCAGTCTTCTCCTTCAATGCGCTCAGCGTCCTGGTGATGAGCCACTTGGCCTCTATCTCCAGTTTGAATTTCCGGTTCGATGCCCTTTTGGCGAACGCGTACTGTAATGATGGCCGTCGCTCTGTCAGTCATGCAGGTGCCACAGAAAATACACTTACCATTTCCTTTCGGTTGTCCATGAACCAAGTTAAGCCTGTGCCGGCAGCGACCTGGGCAAGCAGCTGCTGCTGCAGCTCAGTGAATGTGGCAGTGACGGCCTGTTGGGAAGAGACATCTTATGTGGTGATAGCGGACATGATGTTGGAGTGACGAGGGGTGGTGTCGGCTGAGCGTGCTGGTGGTGCGAAGTGAAGTTGTTGAAGAAAAGTTGCTGACGTGACAGATGAACCATTTGCGGATCACAAGATCACTTCACTCACGGTCACGTGACATCGTTGATCAGCCGAATCGTTATCGGCTCTTCATTGACCACCACTACCACCAATATGCAGAACAACGACAACACTGTCCGAGCAGAATCGACATTCGCCCTACGAGATGAAACGACAAATGAAAGAATGGAGGTTCCATCAGCCCTCCTTGACTTGATCCGATATGAATATGAGAAGGAGAAGATAAAGGCATCAATGGAACCAGACATGATGAATGATGACGAGGTACGTGCTGTTAGCGGTGGATGCAAAAGATGATTTGACTCAATTCATTGAGGTGTAGCTTCCCCCGGTTCACGGGGATACATCACTCATTGGCGAACACGATATCCAGGTGCCGGCGAACCCGGTATGACATCGGTGTACCGACAGACAACAGGCACTAACAATGATTATTAGTTTCTCACAAAGGCACAAGTCACGGAACTACATGCATCAATCAAGGCAGCGCAGGAGCGGTGGGGCATATCCTACAAGGATGCTGCCCACCGGCTCTATCTTCAAAAGATGGCGCAAGTTCAGGCGGAGATGGCCGAGGTCGAGCGACTGAAGGCGATGATGGCGCGATGTTGTCGGTTAATCAATGAGACAATCCGAAGGCACTCAGGTCAGGCTGGCAATACTTGATGTAGTAGCTGATGTGCTCTATTGTATATTATATCATACTACATGCCTGCTACTCACTGGCTGACAATTTTGCACTTGCTATTGTGTAAGCTACTCACCCACTAAGAATTTCGGCCTGTTTCGCAAAACCTCGGCCTGCGTCGTTCAGCTGATTTGGCAGCGCTTTGCCTGCATGGGCCGGTACTTTGTAGCATCTTCATCCACGAACATGCGAGCTACTCACCCGCTAAGAATCTCGGCTTTGTTTCGCACATTCTCCGCCTGCGTCGTTCAGCCGACGTGGCGACGCTTTGCCTGCATGGGCCGGTGCTTTGGTCTGGGTATCATGCACTTCATCCACGAACATGCGAGCGACTCAGCCGCTAAGAATCTCGGCCTGTTTCGCAAATCCTCGGCTTGCGTCGTTCAGCCGACGTGGCGACGCTTTGCCTACATGGGCCGGTGCTTTGGTCTGGGTATCATGCACTTCATCCACGAACATGCGAGCTACTCACCCGCTAAGAATCTCGGCCTGTTTCGCAAAACCTCGGCCTGCGTCGTTCAGCCGCTCTGGCAGCGCTTTGCCTGCATGGGCCGGTACTTTGGTCTGGGTATCATGCACTTCATCCACGAACATGCGAGCTACTCACCCGCTAAGAATCTCGGCTTGTTTCGCAAAACCTCGGCCTGCGTCGTACAGCCGACGTGGTGATGCTTTGCCTACATGGGCCAGTGCTTTGGTCTCGGTATCATGAACTTCATCCACGAACATGCGAGCGACTCACCCGCTAAGAATCTCGGCTTGTTTCGCAAAACCTCGGCCTGCGTCGTTCAGCCGCTCTGGCAGCGCTTTGCCTTCATGGGCCGGTACTTTGTATCATCTTCATCCACGAACATGCGAGCTACTCACCCGCTAAGAATCTCGGCTTGTTTCGCACATTCTCGGCTTGCGTCGTTCAGCCGATTTGGCAGCGCTTTGCCTGCATGGGCCGGTGCTTTGGTCTCGGTATCATGAACTTCATCCACGAACATGCGAGCGACTCACCCGCTAAGAATCTCGGCTTGTTTCGCAAATCCTCGGCTTGCGTCGTTCAGCCGATTTGGCAGCGCTTTGCCTGCATGGGCCGGTGCTTTGGTCTCGGTATCATGAACTTCATCCACGAATATGCGAGCGACTCACCCGCTAAGAATCTCGGCTTGTTTCGCAAATCCTCGGCTTGCGTCGTTCAGCCGACGTGGCGACGCTTTGCCTACATGGGCCGGTGCTTTGGTCTGGGTATCATGAACTTCATCCACGAATATGCGAGCGACTCACCCGCTAAGAATCTCGGCTTGTTTCGCAAATCCTCGGCCTGCGTCGTACAGCCGACGTGGTGATGCTTTGCCTACATGGGCCAGTGCTTTGGTCTCGGTATCATGAACTTCATCCACGAACATGCGAGTGACTCACCCGCTAAGAATCTCGGCCTGTTTCGCAAAACCTCGGCCTGCGTCGTTCAGCCGACGTGGCGACGCTTTGCCTACATGGGCCGGTGCTTTGGTCTGGGTATCATGATGTATAACAATACAGTACATGCACACTACCTACTACCTGAAAACATCGGCCTGTATCCCACAACATCGGCCTGCACCGGACGTCGGATGTACCGATTTTTTGCTTATTTAGGCCGACTTCTTTACTGATGCATCATATACAGCATCCCAGTAGGTCTCGGCTACATGCTGGCTTAAACCATCAGCCTCAATAGCAAACAATCGGCTTACATCGGCTGTCCGATGCTGGACCGATTCACTGACACTAGCCCCGCTGCCTCAGTGTACCTGTATAGGAATCATTGAAAACAACCTAGCTACCTCACTAACCATTCCACAGCATTCTGCTGCATTGCCGGTCAATCTCTCGGCCCTTCCGATGTGCGAGCTGCTCCGCGCGGATGGTTGTTATTGCATACATTGTAGACTTACCATATTGGGCAATTTCCGCTGGGCTCCGCGCGGACCGTTCCTATCAATACAATGTATAACTCCGCTTTGATGTATTTATTGGTACATTGTAACTCCGCTACCTGACTCCAACTCATAACTTGAATCAGGCCTGTTAATGAAAATCAGGCAAAGCACCTTCGACAATCAATCTCTTTGACAGGCTACGGTCTTGAGGCCTTCGAACTCGGCGTCCAAAATATCATGGAGCTATTGTAAGGGTTGTACCCTTCCGTTCGTTGTAAAACATTCCGCTCCTATCTCCTATCAAAACCCTGTCAATTACTTGGGCTCATACGCACATGACTCGGCCGTCACAGATTCATCTCGGCCGCACGTGATATCGGATTAAAGGACTTCGGACCAATATTCATCGGCCGCGCGTGATAACGGATCAAAGGCCCACGAACCGACATTCATCTCGGACGTACCTGGTATCGATTCAAATTCTTCGGACCGACTCGACATCGTTTCTTGTTTTATACTCTAAAAACTTGACATCTCTAACCCCATTCCTCTTTCTTTATCGATTCATAGTCCCGATCTTACTTACATTTGATATTCATCATACCTACAAAATACTCATGTACTCGTAGCTAGAAAAGAAAGTCAGCTTTTCCCCCATTTTCGAGTTAGAGTCTAAGAGAAACCATCCGAAGCCTTCGTTCCATCTCCGTCGTCTGATTCCTTTATCACCCAAGTCCGAGTAAACATCCGTCGTCGCTTTCTCCTGCCGTCCTTATCATTCTCCTGCCTTCCTTACCGTATCTTCCGAAGCCGAGCCATCCGTTCTTCACCCGAGCTATCTGTACTACATCCAAAACATCCGTCATACATCCGAAGATATCCAAGTCCGATCGAAGCCATCGGAAACCCATTACTTCACGTTCGTCACTTCGGACTTATCTATTCACACGTTACCTCACTCGGGTGTCACACGGACTTGTCCTGCCAGAGGCGGACCCTCGCATAATAGCTTGATCTACTTACAGATCACAACATATATTCACTACTACATTCTGGAGCCCACCGCGAGGGTTTAAAGTTCAAGACACCCCCGTCTTCGTCACCTTAGAGCATCATTTTCCACCATTGAATTTGAATTCCCTCCCGATCCCCTCCACGACATCTTTCCGGACAGTCCTATGCCGTGCGTCATCAACTTTCTCTTCGAGCATACCTCCGCATACTTTCCTTTCAAAATAGTCCGCTCTTGGGTTCCCGATTCCAAAACAGTTATCTGGCAGTTTGCACTTACCGCCCGACCCGAGTCTGAACATCCGGATATCCTATCGCGCCCTGTCCCTCCGAGTCTAAGACATAGTCTTTTTCATAACCCAGCCGCCGGTATCTATCTAGACACCCCTGAATCGACGCCAGCCACATCCGGAACACCTTCTTCTCTTACCGAAACATCCGAAAGTCTACCCCCTTCTACTCCCACTATTATGACGACAACTATGCCCGTCCGCGGCCACCATACCGCACCAAAATTTAACGGAAAACCCGAAGGACCTCATCGTTTCTTTTCCGAAGTGGAGTACCTTGCTGCCCGTGCTCAGGTTGAAGGCCGCGATCTCATCCGAGCCACTATCGGGTATCTTGACGACTCAGACTGGGAGATCTGGCGCAGCAGTGGCGATGCAGCTGACAGAAGCGATTGGGAAGCATTCAAATCATGCATAGGGAAGCTCTACCCTGGATCGGACAACGAAAGACGATGGCGTCCTTCCGATCTTTCCTGTATCGCCACTCTTCAGTCCCAGACCCAGATGCTCACAAAAGACGATCTCGGAGTCTATCACCGAAAATTCCTCGTCCCTGCAAATTGGCTTCTGTCCAAAAATAGCGTTTCCACTCAGGATGTCGGACGTGACTATCTCGCAGGGTTCGACCCGATCACCCGTCAACGGATCAAGGACAGATTGGCGATGGTACACATGCAGCATCATCCGGATGATCCTTACACGATCACGGAGATCTATACGGAAGCTAGCTTCATCCTAGGATCTGCTACTCCAGCCAGCCTTGCCACGACGTCCGCTACCTCGGGTGCGGGCCCGACAACTTCGGCTCCAGTCAAGAACGAGTCCGCTGACATCCGTGCTCTACAAGCTATGATGCAGCAACTCATGGCGATCCAGCAAGCGCACCCGCAGTATCCTCCTCCTCCTCCCCAATATCCTTACAGTCCAAACTCGTATTATCCATATCCTCCCCCTCCTACTGCGCAGACATACGCCTATCAGCCGGTTCCTCCACAACAAAATTATCAGTATCCGCCTCAGCTGGCGCAGCCCTCCCAAACCCAACAAACGCGTCCTCCTCCCCCTCTGCAGCAAGGCACCGACCCGAGACCCCCTTGGAAGTGTCACTTCTGCCATTCGCTCTATCATACAATGGGGACGTGTCTGGATGCTGTTCGATATGAGCACAATGGATGGATCGGTCGCAATGAAGAAGGTCGATGGATGGTCCTTCCGAGCAGAGAAACCATCAATCGTTCCTTCCCCGGAGACTCCTTCAAAGATCAAGTCGACAACTGGATGAGAGCCAACAACAGATCGCAGGATCGCGACGCGCCTCCCCATCAGACCGTCACTCCAACCGCAACAACGTCCGGCGTAGCATCCACGAACATGGTCGAAATCAGCACTTTCCACTATGCCGAGTCCGATGAGTCCGATTGTCGGGCGTTCATCGAGGAGCTTCCGAGTCCGTTCGATCTGGAGGAAGAAGAGAAAGAAGAAATCTTCTTGCAGGTTCTTATGCAGCGGATGCCTGAAGTTGCAAAGAAGTACGCTTCCTCACAGAAAAAGAAGGATGTCCGATTCGCCGACCCGATTGAGAGCACTCCCGCAACTTCGGCAACAGTCCCAGCCGCACCTGCACTTCCTCCTCCCACTCCGGTTCCCTTCCCTTCCACGTCCTCCCGTTCTCAGCTTGCAGAAGCCATTGAAACCGGCCGCACGACGTATCGGCCGAACTATCGGGTTCAGTCCAACATTGAGAATCCGAAGGTAGCCACCGATGTCCTCGAACGCGCGCTTGACACAACTCTCATTATCACTCAGCGGGAACTCTTTGCGCTCTTGTATGACGCACGGAAAGGGCTTCGGGACCTGATCTCCTCGAAGCGGGTCTCCCCTGAATCTAGCTATGCATCCGTCAATATGGCCTCTTGCTACAAAGATAATGAAGATGTCGTGGAAGTTCTCATGGCTGCCACTCGTGATCCGAACAAGGATTGCATTGTCGCCTCCCCGACCCAGTCTCTCCGGATCATCCGGCCGATCTTCAATGATCGCTACGAGGTTGAGTGTATTCTAGACACAGGCTCCCAGATCATCGCGATGCGACGTGATGTCTTTGACAACCTCGGACTTCCCATCGACATAGATAAGTTCATCACCATGGAATCAGCAAACTTATCCTCAAACCAGACCATCGGACTCGCGCATAACGTCAAGATGTCACTTGGCCCCGTCGATCTTTATATCCAAGCGCAGATTGTGAACGATGCTCCATATGAAGTCCTTCTCGGACGTCCCTTCTTCTGTCTCACATCCGCCTTGACCTGCGACTATCCCGATGGTCGCCAGGATTTGACCATCCATGACCCGAACTCCGGCCGACGATTCCTCATCCCGACGTTCAAAAGACTCCACCGCGACCGGAAATCTCAGGACCATTTTTAGATACCGTCGAGGAACCCGTGTGGCGAGGCGATATTAATATACCCCCGTTGTGCTCCGCTTTTATGATATCTCTTCCAGTTGTGATTCCTCCTTCCCTTCCCTATCGCTCGATTACCTATCCAAAAAACCTTTTATATGATACATCTCCATCTCTCTCCTATCCACCTTATCCCTCCGATACCTCCACTTCCTTTCTGTCTGTCCCCCCTTCCATGAACCGAAAAAGTACTTATAATGCTCCCCATGACGTCGTTCCCGATCGAATGACTCCAATGTATACTTGTAACTCCGACTCCGTACCTAACAGTGGACATTCTCGCACGTATGACGATTTGCCGGATGTGCAACGGATCTCTACAGGTCTTGTTGATATCATCGAAGATGGCATCACGCGGAGTGCTTCTTATTTTGATATCCCACTTTCGGCTACTTCTTCATATGATACATTTACTTCCTGGTTCACTTCGGCCGACCCGAAGTCCGACTCCACCAACCCGACTCCGGTTGCGGAGGTCTTCGCCATCACACCTCGCATGCCCACTTACGGAAAGAAGCCTTACAGGAAGGTCGCCAACCGCACTGTACCCGTGTCCACCACACTCCCTGAAGAATATCGCGTCGTTCGTCGGGAACCCCCAAATATTCTCGCTGACCTTATTCCACTTCCTACTCGACCACCCGACTTCCTTCCGGGTCTTCGATATACTCAAGAACGCGCTGATAAGCAGGCCGTCGACCCGGACAACTGGCTCTCACCCGAGGAAGTCAAACTCGCTCACTGGTTTATTCGCACTGATGAGGACGCTTTCACCTGGTCCGAGGATGAACGAGGCAAGTTTTCTGACGAATGGTTCGACCCGGTGGTGATGCCTACCATCGAACACGTACCTTGGGCACTCCGAAATATCCCTATTCCACCTGGCATCTATGATGAGGTCGTCAAGGTCATCCGCGACAAGATCAAGTCTGGTGTCTATGAGGAGTCTAGCTCTTCCTACCGCTCCCGCTGGTTCTGTGTCCTGAAAAAGGATGGGAAGTCTCTCCGTCTGGTCCATGATCTGCAACCTCTCAATGCGGCCACTATCAAGGACGCCTCTATTCCTCCACGCGTTGAGACTTATGCTGAAACCTTCGGAGGCCGCTCCTGCTATGGTATATATGATCTGTTTGTCGGCTTTGATCAACGGAAGCTCTCAGAACGTTCTAGAGACCTCACAACTTTCCAGACACCTCTTGGAGCAAAGCGCCTCACTGTCATTCCTATGGGTTTCACCAACTCCGTCCAGATTCAGCATGGCGACCTCACTTTCATTATGCGCGACGAGATTCCGCATGTCACCGACCCCTACATTGACGATTGTCCTGTCAAGGGCCCGATCACCCAATATGAACTACCCGATGGGTCTTGCGAAACTCTTCCCGACAATCCTAATATCCGCCGCTTCGTGTACGAGCACATCGCAAACATGCATCGCATCGCTCATCGGATGAAGAAATTTGGCGGAACCTTCTCTGGAGTTAAGTTGCGTATCTGCGTTCAACGAGCTTCCATCGTCGGGCACATGTGCACTTATGAGGGAAGAGAGCCGGATGATGACAGAGTTCAGAAGATTCGTGATTGGCCTGTTCCCGAGAATGTCACCGACGTCCGCGGCTTCTTGGGTACCATCGGAGTCATGCGTATTTTCATCCGAGATTTCGCAAAGCATGCTAAACCGCTTGTACAGTTGACCAAGAAAGATGCAGACTTCATCATGGGTCCGGATGAACTCTCCGCCATCACGGCTTTGAAGGATCTGGCCATTAACTCCCCAGCTCTCCGCGCTATCGACCACTCTTCCGATCGTGAAGTCATCCTCGCAGTCGATTCCTCTACCGTAGCCGTCGGTTTCATTCTCTCTCAAATGGGCGCCGACAACAAGCGTTACCCTTCCCGCTTTGGCTCCATTACTTGGAACGACCGAGAATCCCGCTACTCTCAATCCAAAATCGAACTCTACGGGCTTTTCCGCGCACTCCAGGCTACTAAGCTTTGGCTCATCGGAGCGCGCAGTCTCACCGTCGAAGTCGATGCGAAATACATCAAAGGCATGATAAACAATCCCGATATTGTTCCGAATGCAGCAATGAACCGCTGGATCGCCGCCATCCTCACTTTCTCCTTCAAACTCAAGCACGTTCCCGCTCGTGATCACGCGCCGGCCGATGGCCTTTCCCGACGGAGAAGAGCCGACGAAGACCCTGTAGTGGTAGAGGATGTTGAGGGTTGGATAGATGAAGCGTGTGGCTTCACTTTACAAGTACAAAGCGACGCCTCAGTCTCTCGGGTTACTCAAAACCGCTTTCGCGCACATCTCGGGTCGCTGGTCCACACATTCATTTATGACGAAGACTCGGCCGGCTTCCGGGACTCTGATGACTCTGAACTCATTCCCCGCTCCCCGAAGGCAACAGACAAGGACGCCCGAATGCTGGAGATAGAATCTTTTCTCCGAACTAGCAAAGCACCATCCGGGCTTCCCGAACCTGCTATGCGCAACTTCATTCGACAAGCACTGAATTTTTTCTATCGAGATGGCAAGCTCTGGCGCAAGGATACTCACGGCAAGCATAAGGTCTACATCCACCCGGATCGACGGCTCTATCTCATCCGAGCAGCCCACGACTCTCTCGGGCATAAAGGAATCTTTGTTATCCGGACCCGTCTGCTTGAGTGATTCTGGTGGCCCTACCTCGACCACGACGTCCGATGGTTCGTCAAGACTTGTCATCAATGCCAGATCCGCTCCACCTTCAAATTACACATCCCACCAAGCCCGACCATCCCCCTTTCTCTTTTCCGACGTGTGCACATCGACTGCATGGTTATGCCTGCCGCCAACAAATTCAATAAGATCGTCCACGCTCGCTGTGCTCTCACTTCATACCCGGAGTGGCGCGCACTTCGCCGGGAGACCGCGGAGACCCTTGGCTTGTTTATTTTCCAGGAGATTCTATGCCGCTGGGGCACCATTGAAGAACTTATGACGGATAACGGTACCCCGTTTGTGAAGGCAGTTGAATATCTAGCCGAGAAGTATGGCATCCGACATATCCGCATCTCTCCCTACAACTCAGCTGCTAACGGACTTGTCGAGCGCAAGCACCGCGACGTTCGAGGTTCACTACTGAAGACAGCTGATGGCAATGAGAAGAAATGGGTTGAAGTTGCACCATCTGTCTTCTGGGCCGAGCGTGTCACCATCTCCAAAACATCCGGAATGTCGCCTTACTTCATGGCCCACGGCATCGAGCCTCTCTTTCCATTCGATCTCCATGAAGCGACATACCTCGCGCCTCCACCCGACAGCACTCTTACCACAGAGCAGCTCATCTCCATGCGTGCCCGACAACTCCAGAAGCGGCCGGACGACATCGAACGTATGCGACAGAAGGTTATCCGGAGTCGGATCGCCTCTCTTGAAGAATTCGAACGTCGGTTTTCTCGGACTATCAAAGACTTCAACTTCCTGCCTGGACAGCTCGTACTAGTCCGTGACAAAAAGATCGAAGGTGACCATTCGCTTAAGCATATGCCTCGCTACATGGGACCCATGATAGTCATCCGACGCACCCTTGGCGGATCCTACGTTCTCTCTGAGCTTGACGGCTCTATATCCACCCTACGCTATGCAGCATTTCGTGTCATTCCATATTATGCCCGACACCGTCACCTCCTTCCCATTCCCCAGCCTGATACTTCTGATGACTCCGACGACGTTCCCGAAGACTCGCCCGCTGCAAATTTCGCAGGGCTACACATTATGATGAAAGACCGAGTTTGGATGCCTTTGCGGCGGCCTAACCGTCGAGTAATCTAAATATTTTTTCCACCCGACCAGGGTTCGCCCTGTGTTATGATACCAGACTCCAGTCACGACCCATCTTCCTTTCTCTTTCTCTTTCTCTTTTGCTTCTGTCTTATCGGCTTAAACTCACTTCCCTTACGAATTATCCACAGATCTCTTTATATTAAAAGTAGGAATAAGGTATCATAAAAACAAATTTTTTTTATTTTTCTTTTCTTTTCTCTCCTCCGTCCCGGCCTTCTACTCCCTTCCCGCTCTGCTTCCTACCGCCTCCTACTCCTCTGACTCAGTGTCCTCCGCCTCTCCATCCTCCTTGGTTGCCTCACTCACTTCGGCTTCCTCGCACTGTGCTGCAGCCGCCCGTTGAGCCTCCCGACGCAGGATGGCCGCCGCAAGTGTCCGCACCGTGGCGGTACGTTCCGCGTTTACCTCCTCGAGTGCTGCCATCAGGACAGATGCGCGGGCATCGGCGTTCGCCAGTAGTTGCTGCAGGATGCGCAGCTCGTTGTCGGTGTGCTCTGGATATAGTACCGGCATGGTACCTGTCGTGTTCGCCCGCGCCGTTCGACTTGTCTCCCTTTCGCCCGGTCGTCTCCCCCGAGCTTTCGCGGCCTTCGTCGCTTTCGTCGCTGGATTCTTCGCACCAGACGCCTTCGCCGTCCCTGCCTTGTCGGGTTTCTCCACGCGTTTTCGGTTCTTCGAGTGCGAGCACTCGCTCTTCCGGCCCTTGCATACTTGGCACGCACGGCATCCGGACCCGACGCACCTCGCACCAGCCGCCTGGCAGTGCAAACACTGCCGTTCCCTTGTGAACTCCACAACAGGGTGCGGGCACGCCTTGCTCCAGTTGGGCCCGGCGCCGCAGCCCCATTCGGCCGAGTTGGGATGTCCTCCGCAATCTGCGCAATGTCCGTCTCCCCAGCCTCCGTTTGTTCGCCCGTCACGCCCGTCGCCAGCCGTTTTCGTAATCATGGTCCCGCCGTCGTTGGTGTCGTTTCCTCGGGATCCATCTCCGCGGCCTTTCGCTTGCCCTTGTCCCGGGTCGTTGTCAGCTGCCGTCGCAGGGTGATGGTATCGGCCTGGTCTGCGTCGACGTCGACGGCCGGCGCACGCATATCCTCGCCCACCGTGGCCGATGCCGTATCCCGCTGCCGCGACTCGACCGCCTGCTGAATCTCCCTCTCCTGTCGTACCTCCTCCGCATGCCACTCTGCCACCTTCGCTTGAGCCCTGATCAGCTCCTCGGTCGCGCTCGCCATCTTCGCCCGGGTGTCGTCCTCGACGCTGCCTAGTGCTACCAGCTCTACCAGTAGCTCTTCCACCTGCATCAGCCAGGTCTGCGCAGACGCGGTTAGTCATCATCGAAGCGAGTATCGTATCACTTACCTGCTGGTGCTCCATGTCCGCCACCGCGATCTCCACGTCGTCTCGATGGTCGTCATCGAGCTCCGGCATGATCTTGCCCATATCTGCGAAGTACTCGGCCTCGAGTTCGTACGCGCTGACGATCGCCTTGCGACTCGTGAGGGCTCGGAGTTGGGGGATGGTGTACGTCCGGAGGTGTGCTGGCATGGTTTGGGATAATTCGTGTCGGGTAGACAGAGAAGAAGAAGGTCTCAAGTTAGACTTGCGAAAATAATTCAACCACACGTCATGTGACCACGCTTGCACTTCCTCCCACACCCCTGTTCTCCTTCACCCGCCCGCCTTCCCACTTCGCATGTCTTGCTCGTCGAGTACGTTGCCCCGGAGGGTCAACACATAATGTTCCCGGGGGATGTAAGGGTTGTACCCTTCCGTTCGTTGTAAAACATTCCGCTCCTATCTCCTATCAAAACCCTGTCAATTACTTGGGCTCGTACGCACATGACTCGGCCGTCACAGATTCATCTCGGCCGCACGTGATATCGGATTAAAGGACTTCGGACCAATATTCATCGGCCGCGCGTGATAACGGATCAAAGGCCCACGAACCGACATTCATCTCGGACGTACCTGGTATCGATTCAAATTCTTCGGACCGACTCGACATCGTTTCTTGTTTTATACTCTAAAAACTTGACATCTCTAACCCCATTCCTCTTTCTTTATCGATTCATAGTCCCGATCTTACTTACATTTGATATTCATCATACCTACAAAATACTCATGTACTCGTAGCTAGAAAAGAAAGTCAGCTTTTCCCCCATTTTCGAGTTAGAGTCTAAGAGAAACCATCCGAAGCCTTCGTTCCATCTCCGTCGTCTGATTCCTTTATCACCCAAGTCCGAGTAAACATCCGTCGTCGCTTTCTCCTGCCGTCCTTATCATTCTCCTGCCTTCCTTACCGTATCTTCCGAAGCCGAGCCATCCGTTCTTCACCCGAGCTATCTGTACTACATCCAAAACATCCGTCATACATCCGAAGATATCCAAGTCCGATCGAAGCCATCGGAAACCCATTACTTCACGTTCGTCACTTCGGACTTATCTATTCACACGTTACCTCACTCGGGTGTCACACGGACTTGTCCTGCCAGAGGCGGACCCTCGCATAATAGCTTGATCTACTTACAGATCACAACATATATTCACTACTACACTATACGCACGCTTCGCTCGTCTCATGCCCAAGAAATCGACGTTAAGGCCTGCCGATTTTATAACCACAAGGACGATCGAAGGTAGCGCTGATGAGTCCACGGTCGACTTCAGTAACCGGTTCTTCACCTTGCGTAAACACGCCACCAGCGACGTAATTCCTATTAAGCAGGAACTCGACCCCTCTGATCGTCTGTCAAACGCCAGAAAATACCAATATGAAGACACCGGAGACAACGAAGTCAGAATCGTGGAGGCCAAATCGAAGGATAACGAATGGTACGTCACGATTAACATTGAGCTCTACGATATTCATCACGGGCGTCAGGAAATTCAAGAAGATCAAGTCTTCCGACATCGCCATCGGCGACATCGTCGAGGTCCAAGTAAACTTCACCCTAATCCCGATGGGAAACAACGAATACGCTCTCAAACCTATATTCAGAGAAGTAGCCCACTTCGACAACACTCTCTCGATGGTCAGGTACAAACCAATCAGCGACTTATCAAACGTTCTAATCCATTTACAGAAGGCAGTGGTCAAAGCCCAACAGCGTCGGGCCCGTGCACCGAAGAACAATACACCCAAGCGTCTGAAACGACTGATTGCCTACACAGAGGACGATGAGGACGACGAGGCCCTCTTACGAGTCAAGAACGTAAAGCTGATGAATGACGGGGACGGGGGTCAAGGACGTCCTTCAACTGCGTGAACTAGACAATTCGACGGTGATAAACCAAACTATGACATAAACGATACTTATGAACAAATACAAAGCTTGTACAATTACAATGTGAGATCAGAGTACATTCAAACAATACCTGAATTGGTAGATGACGCCTTCGTGTAAACATATATGTATATAACTGTGGAAAAGGAAAGATAGTTGCTAATCGGAACAACTCGCAGCAAATGGTTCATTCATGGTTGTCCTTCATTCGTGCCGTTTTCACATTAACTCAACGGACGCGGTGGCTCGTGATCGCTGCGGCTTTACAGACAAATAATGCTATTCAAAAGAAGGCGTATGCGCCTGTACATATTGTATATCTATGTTGTAACTAACGACGTCAAGAGAGAGAGAGAGAGATGGCGGAGTCTCAATCTCGCCGGTAAGAGATTCGGAAAATGCCGAGCGCTTGTCTCTTGCCTAAAAAGGATTCGTGTAGGGCTTACGAAGCATCGCCCACATCTGCAAGTCGATGCCTGGAAGCCATTGTTCAGCGACCAAGGCTGTCACTGGCTCGTTGCTCCGGAGTAACTCTATAATTATGAGAGGATGACCTTGTGTCTAATAAGAAAGCCATGATGGGTGAAGACATGGTCCATGGTGAACTGACTAGCGGAAGAATATAAGAGGTCACTCACATACGACGGAGGAAGTGTTACTAAGCGCTCGTGTACAAATGAAGAATAGGGGGACTCAAAAGCTCAGATCTTGACCAAACAAGAGCTTTTGAGCGCCAATATATCTGGAGGGAGCCGAACACAAATCGGAGTAGACTCACAAGCATGTGACAGGAAAAAGAAAAAGGGAACGAAAACAAGCAAGGTAATTTATACCGCCGAGGGCGGTCACTAGTTCAAATGCACTTCCATCACGACCACCACCTTCTCCCAGCAAATGCAACTCTCTATGCCAGAGATCCGAAAGATCGCGAAGATGTCCTGCGCACCAAATACACCAGCCACCCCTTCTCATCCCCGTCCCAGGCACCATCCTTAATCTAGTAGATGAAGCTCAACAATCGATGCGAGCGCTTGGCTAGTAGAAATCGTAGCGACCACGGTGCGTATATTCTACTTGATATAGTTTGTAGATGCTGATTACCGTTCATGCGTGCGCTTGGCACAACCCCGCGCAATCTATCCCCATCCGCCGCCGCTCTGACATAGATTCCGGTCCCAGGACTCGGGATTCTCGCATTTTTCAACCAAGTTCGAAGACCGCATCTGCGCAAATCGTGCGCACCCATCGGCGCCGGGAAGACCATCCCCGTATCTACTGGAATTGGGAGCTTGTAGCTCGGCGAGGATCCGACCGTGGAGGGGACCTGTTTAACGTTTTGGCGCAGGCTCAAGCGCTAAAGCTCACGCATCAGGTGAGTCTACCAATCCTTGTTATTTAGAATTAGTATTCGCTTCAGCACTGACAATCCGTACATCAACCAGGTTCCTCTATGGTCCATCTCCTTCAACCTCAGAGTTGACGATGCCTCAGGCCTCCGACGTTGCATGGACCCAAGAATTATGTCGAGTCGGGTGGGATATGGACCTTGCCTAAGGATTCCTCATGCTCACTCAGCACTCAATCCCCCCTAGACTCATCGCGCGCCCCCTCTAAGGACCTCCCCCATTCGTTTTCATCTCAAAGGACAAGCAGCCTTCCAAAGGCGCCAAGTGTAGCACTACGCTACCGCCATCACAAGTATGTCGACTTCTTGCCCCCATTGTACAATGAAGATAGGACATACCGCGTTCTAGCTCCGTTCGTCGTCGACCCCCTGATGGACGTTTGCCATGGTCCCGACCGACCGTTTGCGAGATCGATATTTCAATACTTCAATCCATGATGAACATCGGTATGAGACCGTGAGGGACAAGACTCGTCGGGTCAAATTCTTGGATGTTAGGAGAGGTTCGAAAATCGTGACAGAATTCCTTGCTCATCAACTACCCTACGATCGGCCTGGACATCTTCGGAGCCGTCAAGGGCGTGTACACCCAGTTGGACTACCGTCTTCTCGTTGCTGGTACATCTCTAGCTCGTTGCATATACCGCCAGACCATCTGCTGATTGATAGTTCCCTTCAGACCTCGTCTTGTACGGGCTGCGACCACTCGCATACGCGTTGCCACGGTAAATGGGATGTAGAATAGTTCCTCCTGGAAAACTCACCCCCGACCTCCGAGAGGATAGATGGAACGGCTTCAGGTAAGCACCACCATGAACATTAAGCATCAGTGCAGCCTGACCTGTTCTCTCGGACAGAGAGACACGTCTGAACTACTCGACAGTAGTGACGACGACGAGTTCGATTCAGGGACACCACGCTGCCCCCAAACGCCGACTACAGATGACTCAGACGAGGAGATCAGAGAGGAGTCTCGGTGTCGAAGAGTGTGCAGCGCTGATGGAAGATGCGAGGCTGTTTTTTTTCAGGCGGCGCTGCCTAATGCGCACGAATTAGGTATGAACGCCGCACCCCTCACGACGAGAACACAGTTTACTTACTTGATGTCGTAGCCGCTGGCCTCTTTCACATATATCCTTCCCCCTCCCTCGATTACGGACCCTCCGATCCCAGGACCCCGTCCAATCCCTTGCGCGGAAGTCCAAACGTAAGTCTGCGCTCGTTCTGCCCATCTACGCCCCCACTCACTTTACTACCAGTGCACATCGTGTGCGTACATTCCCTCCACCCCCGCCAGTTATTCGGGACTCCGCTTCTTACTTACTCCCTCACTCGCGCAATGTGTCTATAACATGCCCCAGAACCTGCGGAGACGTCGCCTACGTTGTCTACGACGCCTCGAACGTGTTCGGCCACTCAATTCAATGTGAACACACCACCATCATCATCGGATTCGCCCGAAGCGCCAATGTCAGCGAGAATGCAGTCAAACGAAGGAAACGGAATGGGAAACGCAAGATCCAATGTGCCGACGTAGCCAACGACGCGAACGAACAAAAACAGGACATTGAATCGAAACCAAGTCGAAAGCAGGCCAAAAGAACCCCACAAGCGCGAGTTATGCAGCGTTATTCAGGTCCAGTGGTATGCGAACAAACAGGAGAACCAACGAACGTAGAACGTATGTACGACATGCAGGAATTCAACGGCGCGATCATACTCAAGGCCATGACCTACCTGAAAGACGGAACGGAGAAGTTGGGTAGCTACCCGAATAATGTTCATGTCTCCAACGGTCGAAGGAGGGAGAAACATAATCCGTATTCCGCTTATGAGACTCTTCGCCTCCCTTGCTCCTTACATTCTGTCAACAGGATCACGTAAAGGTTCGAACTCGGCTTGCACTAAGAGCATCTGGCCAGGCCTGTCTGCTAACATGTTCACTGTTTATACCTAGAAACCCCGCATATGGTCAACGATCATGCCCACAATGTTTCATCCAAGGAAGCCCGAAAAAAAACCCTACGACCTATGACGAAAATGAGCAAGGGTTGGTGTAACATACCGACCTATGATACCTTACTAATCATTCCGATAGACCATGAATGCGTTCCGTGAGGCCGAACATAGAGGCAATTGTTTACAACATCTCTAAGCATCACACTGTGTTACATGACTAAGTTGCATCGCAGTCCGATAATCATGAGCTAGAAAGTGAAAATAGGTAGAACAAGCATGTACAGGCAGAATATCAAAGAAGCTCTGACGAGGATGCGGTATCTCGGGACCCCATTGTCCCATATGCGCGAGCAAGTAATAGTAGTAGACCCGTTGTGCAAGAAAATGCCCCTCGAATGACGACCAGAAGGATAGCGGAGGAAAAAGCAAAGTAATAGCAGGATGATGGGGAGAAGATATAAACAAGTGGCCGAGAGGCTCGTAAGGTGCGAGGCGCCATCGAATGTCACAATGATACATGGCCGGTGATGGCGGCAGCGGAAAGTACGACGTAGAGGAAGCCCTGGTGGCTGCGTGCGGTAGACGTTCGGCGGCGGCTGGTACAAAGATAAAGAGTGAAAATCCGTAATGTATCATAGAAAAGCCCATATAAAGTACATCATAAACATCAAGTAAAAGTACAAATATTCCTTTCGAAGATGCACACTGAATAAGGTATAGGGGGATGCTAAAGCACTTTTGGTCCCAAAGTTGAAGCGATGAGAGGGATGCGGATGAGAGGATATAACGGCAAGATGAAGGGAAGGCAAATGATGAAAGGATATGCAAGGTCCGCCGCCGCTCATCACCACGCGTAGTATTCTGTCAGGAAAGTTGAAAAAGCGTTTGCTGTTGTTCTCGACTTCAACTTCGATGGTGACTTCTTTCTCCACGCCATCAACTATTTGCTTAACCTTCCTCTTCTCGACATTATAGTGTCCGGGGCTGTGGCTCCATTGCTGGTGTGTGCCCGCATTGTAATGCCTCTGCGTGATCATGGTGGTTGAGTTATAATGTCGATAGAGAAGTGTGATGTCATTTTTTGGAAGGTTCTTGGATAGGTCCGCCATTCCGGGATTGAACCAGGCTCCTAAAACCAGCCTCTCATATCGTGAGACATTTTTCAAACTGAGCGCTAAAGCGCTAGACAAACAAGTACAACGTCAAGAAGTTTGAAAACTCTCGATAGAGAGGCTGGCGAATTGTACCCCCGGCGTCCCCGAGCGCGTTCTCAGGCTGCTGAACTCGTCGTTCGGCAGCGTCGGCCTCTTGTCACGCTAGAATTAGCTGGAAATCTTTCCGCGTTTATTTACATCTACTTTTGGTAATTAATAAAAATACATTTGCTGCCTCATCATCCGAACGCAAATGACTGCCGTACCGCCGCATGAATGGACTGTCGAAAGTATCAGAGAACTAGCCAAAAGGAAGTTCGGCAAATGGGCTTGTCTATTCCAGACAGAGGTCGCACTTGCGCTCTACGCAAAAAAAGATGTTGTTGCATGTGCGCCAACAGGGGCCGGGAAGACACTATCGTTCTGGCTACCACTTCTCATGGCGCAGGAGGAGGGATTGAAGAGAATCACCATTGTGGTGACACCATTAAACCTGCTAGGGAAGCAGAATGCAGAGGAATTGGGCAAGGCCGGTATCCGTGCTGTAGCAATCAGTCATGAAATGGCGTCACCTAAATTATGGAAGGTATGTGATTAGAAGTCATGTGGAGTGGTTGCCGACTTACCTCTCACAATCAGGAGGTCGAGCAAGGCCACTATCAGGTTGTCATTATCAATCCTGAGCTACTGTTAGGCAGCGCCGAAGCGAAAGCACTCTGGCGGAATTTGCACTTCACGGCGTGGATCCTGAATATAATATTCGATGAGGGGCATTGTATTAGTCAATGGGGAAAGTTTAGAAAGGAATACTCACAATTGGGCTCACTACGATACTTGATTCCAGCCGCTATCCCATTTTACGTTGCCTCCGCCACCCTCCCGAAATCTGTCCTTATTGACATCGCAAATGTCCTCCGGTTACGCCCAGAGCAGACGGAATATATTATGCACTCGAACGAACAGCCAGAGATTGCGTTATCGGTTCGAAGTTTCGTATATCCAGCCAACACCTTCAAGGACCTACTCTTCTTGCTTCCTGGCGAGCCCTACTGCGAAACGATACCATGGAAGTTCATTATCTTCTTCGATAACATCAAGGAATCGGAATCGGCGGCTTTGATGATGCAAAAGCGTTTACGACCTGGAAATCAACAGCGGCTTGTGTACTTTCACTCGACAATGACGCCGGCATATAGAGAGGAGAAAGTTCGGTGCTTTCGGGAAGGGAGTGTTGTTGGCTTATTTGCGACCGACGCATTTGGTATGGTGAGCTTTGAGAATCTAACTGTTGTGCGCATAGACTCACTAAGACACCAGGGGATGGATCTGGCTGATATTGCAGTTATCGTTCAGTTCAAGTCAACATGCGACCTCAACTCGTTGTTCCAGCGGTTTGGGCGAGCTGCCCGTGGATGTGATCAGAGTGCGGTTGCGATTCTCCTCATTGACAAGAAGGATACAGATGAGAGCCAGATGAAGAGTCAGCGAGCTGCGCAGAAGCGCAAGGAGAAGAAGCTAAAAGGCACAGTTTCGTTGGGAAAGAGGAAGGAAGAGGATTCAGCTGCCAGTGAACGCCCCATCAAACGAGTAGCACTTACTGATGTGGATGGGAACATACGTGGTGTTAGAACGGACATGGCAGTAGTAAACGACGGACATATATCCGCCGATGAGAGTGATGAAGAAGATGGCGAGGGATCATGTGAGAGGGACGGTGAGAGAGTGGAAGATCTTGATGGAACATTGTCAACCTTTGATCAAAACGAGCGCCGTGCACATTATGCTCGGAATAGCAGTGAGTGTGACCGACCAGTGGCAAAGGAGTTGAAGTCGAGAAGAGTTGAAGTTGGGAGTACAATGGATGATTATATCAACTCCGGCAAGCGAGGGATCAAATGCCAACGCATTGTCCCCACATTGTTTTTTGGGAATGACCGCCGACGTAAGTTTGCCAAACTGATCATGATCGGGAAGTAACTGACCTGTCTATTATTCACACCAGCCCTGGACACCCATCTTGTTTGCGACACGGCCACACCATTTGGCTGTCCCCGTTGCAGACCCAAACCCACGCTAATCTGTTGCGGCCTTTGCAACCCAGGTGCCTTTGACACGTATACAACTCCATTCACCAGGATTACACGGGGCCCTCCGAAATCTCACATCAAGCCTTTCGACATGAACAAACCTGCACCGAAATCACTATATGTAGACCTACTCACATGGCGCTATGCCCATGCAGTTGAAGAGATGGATGTCGACGCAGTGGAGATGTACGGGGCGAAGTTATTCATGGGTGATGAGATCTTGGATAGGATTGTTGGATGTGCACAGGCCGGGAAGCTTCCTTCGCTAGGAAACATGGACAGGGAATTCGATTGGGAGGTGGAATGGTCAGCAAGACACAAGAGCTTGTTGTTTGACATTGTCAGGCGCCACTACCCTCTTCCTGCATGCCATTCAGCCTCGATTCCGACACTCACATCTGGACAACCAACAGGAGTACCAACAGCTTCGTCGTCGAAGCCACGAAAGGAGAATCGCTGTGGCGCCTGTCATGCGGCAGGTCATATCCGTATGCTGTCTTTTCTTTACTATAACATGCTTCTCATTAGTAACTTCAATGGATAGGAACTAACCGCAAATGTCCCTTGTATGGACAGGATCGAGGACACCACACAAACGAGACTACAGCACCTCAACCACTCGGTACAGCAAACCACACACCCACGATCACTTTAGCTCCAGTCGCAGGCCTCAGCTCTGTCACGCTGAGCAATGTGGACGGATGCATGCATTCGGTTCCTGCACGAAAGATACCGTACTACCGTTAACATCACAGATCAATACCACCGTCATCTTCAAGCTCAAGTTCCCCTAGGTCATCCATATCTAATTCCTCCCCCCTTGTTTCTAGCTGTCCCCTCTTTGCTGCTAATATTGTCGAACCCTTTCCTATCATATCAGGAATAGTATACTTCGTTGTTCGCCCTGTTGCAAATTCGTTCACCCGTTCTTTTTCCATATAGGTAGCGAGGTGTTTGAATGTTTGAGTCATTTTCGGCGGTGAATGCCGGGTTGTCTTGTGGTCTAGGCAGAACATTCGTTCGAACTGGGCTCGCGTATCTTTATATACCTCTATTAATGGTGACTCCTTTATTATATGCCCTTTCGTGTGATTTGAGAACTTTCCGCAGTATATCCGCTAGACCAACTGCTGGTGAGTGATTTCTACCGATGAATGGCTCAACTAACTTTGATATATAGATTATTATGCTCGACAAGCCAATCAATCCCCCTGAATTTCCCTGGCTTCCCTGTGGGATTGCATAGTATATTCATGCGGATAGCATTCCTGTAACCGTCGAACCAATAAGTAAGCTTCATAGCTTATCATTTGTAGATTTGCTCACCGTAGATCAACAGGAAAATTGAAGTGGACGTCTTCGAGGTAGCGTTGCAACTCGGCTGCATATTTATGCTTTCCACAGCCTGAGAAGATCATCATCCAAGGGAGGAAACAGGCCTCGACACGTCCAATATCCCCCGCGTTCATTGTGTATGATAGTTCTTCATATAGCAGGAAGTACTGATGTAGTATCAGTATGTTCTCATACTGACTGTCACGTTCTGCAGATTCCTTCTTCCGCATCGATGTCTCTATATCAATAGGCGCCACACGCTCACGGCATAATGTAGTTGCCAAGGCCACAGTTTGCTCCCAGGTCGGCTCTTTGCTCGCAAAATCGTCCAGCAATGTGCATGATGGATCCTGTTTAACCACCTCCAGTCTCCACGCATCCAGCCGAAGGACAATGCCAATATGCTCGATGCACTCATGCATCCGCCGATAACCAGGTTTGCTACCCAGTTTACCTGTTTCCCGAGGCCGTATCTCATAGAACAGATCCATTAGACAAGTTGTGTCTCCCCGTACTGCCTTCGGTTGGATGAATATCCGCCAAATAGCATCTGTACACGCCATCTTTAGGTGGAACAATCCCATAACATATACCACAAACTGAAGCCGGTGCCATGGAGTCGCCTCTTCAGATCGAGACACAAGGAGACTTCGAATTCGTTCGCCGGTAAGTAGGTCGCCAGAAATCAATACAATCTGGTTATCAACGTCTGTCACCCCAGGTGTCTCGGTTGGGTCCCCAAGTGCCGCTTGAGCAAGAAAGCTCTCGATGGCCTCAGCATTCTGCGCAGGCGTGCTGGGTGCTACGTCGAGAGTTCTGTTCGGAACCTGCTTTGTTTGTGTCATTGGGACAGCTTCGTATACCTCAGCTTGCCCGAGCTCACTCCCAAACTTGCGGAAATACTCTGGCCCGTAATGTACTAGATCGAAGAGGAATTTCCAGCGGTTGAATCGATCACGGCTGCGCAAGCCTTCGGAATCGGGTACGTTCGCATGTAGCTTGATTAGCTTCATAAGCGGTATTGACGGTCTCTGCCTAGGCTTGTATTTCTCCCACAGCTCCTGGCTGCAGTTGAGATGCTCGGGCATCATCGTGGGGTGCAATGGTAGCATCGTTCCAGTTGTTAAGTGGACCATTGTGTCATCATTATTCTCGACTGTAGGTACTGACTGCTTTAGGTCGATATCGAGATTGTCGTATGCAAACAAGGCCTGGATGGTCATCCCCAAGGTCTTCATATTCTCGTCAGCTTTCGTCGACAAACTTGAAACAGCCTGATTTATCGTTGTCGTGGATATTGAGATCCCCAAGGACGATAGAAACTCTCTTACAGTCTCCGGCATGTTTGCAGAGTGAAGGAATATTCCAACAACACTTTGAAACGAGTTACACTGCTGATTTGTACTCTTCATCATGATACTCAAGCAGACAAGGGCCCGCTAGTTTCAAATCAGGTAAGCTCACTTCGTTGATTGGCCATTTTGAACACTTACAATATCTGTCAGCCGCTCACGCCGTGTTTGCGATTGGTCAACTCCATCTTCCGGCTCATCCTCGCTGTCTTCCGGAAATTCGTCCTCATCCCCTCCCTCCTCCTCTGGTTCACCATCAACAGCGGATGTTCCTGCGCCCTGGCTTGCTTGTGCTCTAGGCTGCTCCCTTGTTTGATGTCCTTTTAGGTGCTCATACCGACGCTTGTGTCGCCGTTGCATCACCTTCTCGCGCTGGCTATTGATGCCTTCTTCCGCAGATAGAAGCACCTTCAGCAGACCCCATGATATGGGCGCGTCTTCTGACAGTCTCTTGATCATGCCAGTGATCTCGTATCCTCGAATTTGCTCTTCCGACATTGTCTTTGCCGCGAAATGAAATCCCTTTGACTTCAATGCCAATCCTGCAACCTCTGCAGCACACTTTTTCGACGTGATTCGATTCGCGCGCCGCACTATTGCCGCGGAAAGCAATGGGTGTGCTTCCATTTCTGATAGAATGTCATCTGTGTTACTGATGAGATCGGCTAGTGCATTGTGCTCGTCGTGAGCTCTGCTACGAAGTAATGCTAGAATAACTTCTGCCGGAGTTGTTGTTTTTGCATGTAAGATGTTGAGCACCAGGTTCAGTTGGCTGGGAGGGAGAGACATCTCTCAGTGGGGTCTTACATCTGGATCTCTTTGCGTGTATTCTCAAATCAGATCTAATTCGCACAATCGATGAACGACGAGTATGGTCTGTGGCATCTAAGTACAAGCTAACCGATTTACATCCATATTTAGACTTAACCTTATCACGTCCACATTTAGATGTTGGCATAACACTGTGACTTGGAGATTCGCCGACGCTGCCGAACGACGAGTTCAGCAGCCTGAGAACGCGCTCGGGGACGCCGGGGGTACAATTCGCCAGCCTCTCTATCGAGAGTTTTCAAACTTCTTGACGTTGTACTTGTTTGTCTAGCGCTTTAGCGCTCAGTTTGAAAAATGTCTCGCGATACGAGAGGCTGGTTTTAGGAGCCTGGGATTGAACATATACTTTACTATTCCGAACTAGCCTTGTTGATCTTGGGAACAGCCACAGGGCGCCTCTGTAGCTCTGGTACGAAACTCCGCTGATATCTGTGAGTAGGAAGTCAGACGAGATCAGCGGATATCGATAAGTCACTGAATTAGCACCGTTGCATTTAGGTGAGGCTGGCTGAAGTCATAAATTAGAAATGGCCCAGTGTCGGAACGGAAGATCCAGTTGCTTTTAGTTTGGCAAGCAAACTCCCAGCGTGACAGTTGTCAAGCCCATGTCAAGCTCGAGTCCGACACACTATGTTGTGTCGCATTTGTTGTGGGGCCGTATGAGTTGCTGAGGTGGAAGCAGGAAGCGCATGGCACTGTTAACATCTAAACTACAACAAACAGTAACTGAACAGGAGCGAGGGAGAGGGATGTCGCCGTCAATAGTTGCCTCGATCATGATGAGCCTCAAAACGACGGGCGGCAATTGGGCGTCAAATTCCTAGAACATAAGGTAGCGAGATAACTTTTGCTAGATTGTTCCTACACTCAGGTAAACAGCTGGTCACAAATGTGAATGTTAGTACGCTCCAGCCAATATATAATTTGTGCCCGATCATGTGGCCGATGTCCCCATTGAAAAGGTCAGACCAATGCACTACTCAAGCACTATTGCAAAGCAACTCAACTTGTGTAATCCGACTCATAGTTGGTCAAATGGCAAGGGTGCGCACATGTTTCACCCTCGTTCGCAAGTACATCTCAGGTGTGCGCAAGTAAACCTATACAAATGAATTGCTGCACATTATTATTAAACAAGACCACCCGCTGCACTGTCTGAAGTAGCCACTGTCTGGAGCTATGACTCGGAATTAGAAGCGAAGTGGAAGACAAAGGCTCCATGCTCCAGCCCCGCCCAGTCTCTAGATACCTCCAATCCTCTCAACAGCACCCCAGGCCTCAATTATCACTCCTTTCTTTCTCTCGCATTCACTTCCAATTTGCTTCCACTTCTGAGGCTACTATCTGTGTTGCCCCTCTACTCATTGTGAACAGTATACGAGTGCAAGATTCTACAACCGCACACAAACAATGATAACAGTACAATACATCTATTCCTGCTGCTGAATTATTCTAGTAACTGACGCACCCCGCAGGGATTCATGAATCGGAGTCACTGGGAGCAGACTGGGTTGAAGTCTTAAACTATATACACTGCGGGCAAACGCCTATAAAATCGCGCGAGATATGAAGACAATACCTTGATGTTAATACAACAATCTTCCGCATATTCCCACCGTAGATATTGTGAATTTATTTAAATTATTGTTCAACATATAAATCATCATATCATCCCAAGAATTATTGAGAATATTTCTCAAATATCAGTACTGTCATTATAGAAGAGTAAATAGAATTAATGTCAGCCTTTTACCTACAGAAATATGCTGATGATATCAAGGATGTTATTCTAAATATCACCGCAGTTAATATTCAGAATATCATCGGCCCCCTATCTGTCAGCAATACACTGATGATATTCTAAATGTCACTGTATCCCTGATGACGTATATTCAGGATATAAGCACTCATATCTCCAGCATATTGACAAAGATGGTAATCTAACCATCATCGGAAGTGATATGCTAGAAATATGTTGAAAAGTATCCAGATTATTGTACATAGGATATATGATGATAATATTATATGAACAGAAGTGAACCAGTTCAAATCACATTAATACTGGTACTTATATATGTATGAGTCCTTACGCGTAATGAATCGATGTAATATTAATGGAAATTCACAGGTGGACTGCGCGAGTGTACTCCAAAGTAGTACAAGAAGAGTAGTCAAATAACATATATACGCGATGAGTATGTGGAAAGGCTCGATCTCTGTATAAGTCACCGCGTTAAACGGCACCACCTGGTGCCCAAACCCACTTCGAGACACCAAGTCGTCGCCGTTGTCGTTGTCGTCGACAGTGATGGTACAGACCCAATCGCCGCCGCCGTCGCCACGAAATACATGGAAAACGCGTGTATCAGCAACGCGCTCCGCAAGCTCGGTGTAGGTGTGAACGGAGGAGGGGGCAGCCCGAACGGCCTGGGGAACGGGCATGTCAAGAAAAGGTGCAGGCATTATAAACACTTCTCGTCGTTCTCGATGCCCCATTTCCCCAACCTCCGACGATCAACCTGCTGCACCTGCCGCAACTCTGCAACCTCCCGCATCTCTCCCACAATATCCACAACACCCACAACACTCATAAGAGTTTGATGGAGCTGCCGCAGATGAGTGCTATGACACTGAGCCAGGATGTGAAGAGCCGGAGGGAACACTTGCGTGCGACGCTCAGCTCGGTGGGCGGGGCGATTGGCGGTGTGGGCGCGGGCGTTGCGGAGGTCGTGGGCGGGCCAGAGTGGAGGCACGAGCGGGAGCTCGAGGTGCTTGTGAGGGAGAAGCACGATACGGAGCGCGAGGTATGAGTGCTGCGTCTTTCTGTTCAACGGTCCTTGATTGCTTGGTCCCTTCATTTCGCGTTTTCGCATGTCCGCGCTTTCGCGCTTTCGGTTTGCGGATTGTTGGTTAACTATACTTGTTCGTTTCTACCCTCATTTGCAATGCTTCATATATCCATCTTTCGTTTCATTCATCTTTTGGTTTGGTTACACCGCACCCTACGCACAAGTCCGCAAGTTCGATTTCCTTCATGTTCACTAGTCCAAGCATATTCACATATGATGCACGCATGGTATGACCCATTATACCACCCACCCATCTACTCACTGTATCAGTATTTTACATCCCAATTATTCTCTCACTGCCTCACCTATCTCCATCTCACCTACCTCTATTTCGCATCTTCGCTCGTTCCAATCATCTTTCAATATAATACACAGCGATAGCGAGTCAAGAACAACAAGAAACATGTTTGATTTGTAGATACATGAGTACATAAGTGAGTATACTAGTATCTATAGTCGTCTTCATCGTCCGATATTTCTGGTGTTGCAGATGTGCGAGATGAGGATGCCTTGGATGAGGCGCTGATCAAGATTTTCGATGGCTCGGGGTAGACTTGTGGCTCCAATCGAGGAACAGCTTCGACGGTGCTCTTGGGGATTTTGTTGATCTCATCAATAATGGCCCGAATCCCCTTGCCCATCGTAGCGTGAAACCTATTGTCAAGGAGCCAAAAGAACCCATTTGGCTGAGCATCGTTGACTTCGTCCACCGTGACGCCTTGGAGCGCAAGCTCATGGGCGGCCGACTCGTCTGTATATGTGTCCGACACCTGCGTGGTCCGCATTACCTTGTCTTTCAAAACATATAACCCCTTCGAGACGTATTCCTCGTATCGCCTTGGGAAAGCCAAAAGCTCGGCGCAGGCTCGATGCCATACTTGACTATTGTGGTGATCAAATGGTGCACGAGAAGCAACCAGAATAAAGCCACGGACTTGGCGAAGCTTGATGCCGTTGTTGTTCTTTGGCCACCAAATGCCATTGGTGAAACGGGCTGTCTTAGACGAGGACCAGAAATAATGCCCCCATTCTTCAATCAGTGCATCCCAAGAGGGACGTCCAACCACGTCAGCGGGCTTATCTCTCAGACGATGATGCTGAACATGTCCTGTACCCGCGCGTGATCGTACAGCATCCGGATGTTTATCCTTGATCCATTGCGGCCGCCGCCAATTCTGTCGCAGGTAGGGCATCCAAGGGAAGTACTGCATTGGATGGATCTTCTCCATGGCTTTCACCCAAGAAATGACGTATGACGCCGCGAGATCTTGCCCTGGCTTGTTTGCTAGCGCCATATATTGCTTAACTTGGTCAATGTTCTGGGGGAATCCAGCACCGAAAGGGGGGTCGCCTGGGGGTGGTAGATTAAGCGCCTCGTTCCGCAATGCGTTGTCTTTGTCGGCACCGGCCCGCCATTTACCATCTATTAGAGACACGTGGGCGTCCGCAGGTACCCAACTTGGCGGAATGCGCCATTCGGCATTGACAGGGTCAACTTGAGGAGGGACAATGGGTGCGATCTTGGACGATGGCGGTTTGGCGTTGAAACTCGAAGTTGGGGCCGGCGACGACTCGCCCATCTGGTAGTCAATGACTGGACCCATATATATAGGAGAAGGCGCTGGTGTTGTATGCATGAAGTTACTCTGGGCTTGTGCATCTCCTGCTGAATCTTGGTGAGACATAATAACACCGGTGACGAAAATATACTTACGTCCCGGCGACGAATACCTCAAGCGCTTTCTGGGTTTGTCCGTGCTATGTAGGTCGCTACTGTAGTATGACGCGTCCGACCAAATGTTTGCGTGCCCCTGGTGGTCGTTGAAATTGGGCAGAGTGTCGAGGTGCATGCCTCCCGATTCCTCAATGGCGCTATCGTCATCGTGGTCCCCATCAGTCATCAACCGTATAGTTTCCTTTAGATCAGCGTTGGGCGACCGCTCGTCCAGCAAGTCTTTATTGATTTGACTACAGAGTGTACTCGTCAGAATTGGCGACACTAACAATCTTGAGACGTACTTGTAGGCATCCGAACTTTCCTTGTTTTTCAAGGCAAATACACTACATAAAAGTTAACCATGAAGCTATTGACAATGATAATGGACCCGTACTCAATCTCCTTTCGTAGTTGCGAAATTTGCAAGTCGCGATCACTTCTCTCCTGGGTCAGAAGACTAAATAACCGTAAGGATTAGAATGATCTATTATAAGCCAGAAAAAAGTCTTCACCAGTTTGCCTCTGCCAGGCTTTTGCATCGATCACCCAAGGCCTCGATTTCCGAGGCCCGCACTCTGTTGATCTCCGTCTGTTCGTTCAACACTATCATTGCTCTGTCTCTTTCCTCAGTCAAGAGCTGAGCCCGTGACCGGTCCTCCTGAGCGAGCCTAGACTCTTTCTCCAGCATGGAAAGCTGGGCTTTGAGCCGGGTCACCGACTTCGGAATCATATATATAAATGTAGTTCATCCATACTCCCTTCCAACACTGCTGAAGCTCTCACACAGAATGATGCATATTTTTCGGCGTAAGTTGGCGTTTCTACGTTGACTCTTTTGGGGGACCGAAGACCCTCTCTGTTAGGTCCTTCGTGTAAACGGTGCAAGCGATACCGACAGATTATCAAGCGTCGCCGCCGCAAGGCTAGACAAGGTATGTTGCTGTAGTAATTCAAGATGCCATGGCCGTCGCTGACGTGGTAACTTACAGAATCGATCATAAATGAAGGTAATTTCCTATATTTTGGGGGTTACTTTATTTTCCCGTCTATCATTGACTCATCCCGCAGAACACATGCTGTTGGTTGTCGATGACGCCTTCGATGCCCCCACCATCAAGTACCTCATTCGCTGCGTAGAGGAGGGCTTGCTGGAGTTGCAAACAAAGTCGCTCGCACTCTCCAGCGAGCTGAAAATGGGGGGGTCCACGTCTTTGACAACGAGCCAGATGGTAGAATCACATTTACACGAGACTTGTAAGGAAGCGCGGTTGTCGCTCTTGACCTTGGCGTTGGTTCTCAACGCGCTGCAACTGTTAGAAAGCCTTTAACATTCTCAATTTGATCACTGCAACTCTGTCACATGTACACAGTACTTATCAATACTAGCTACATGTATCCGTGCATTCCTGCACTGCGAGGATTTCATTTACGTTTTCGACCCCTGCAGGACTTCCAACCTACCTCATTTATCAGAACTAACGGTCATGGTGTAGGCATCATTGATGATAAGCTTTCTTGTATTCCTAGGCCTTTTGCATCGTCTTATTGATCTTCTTCCCCTCTGCACTTGCCATGGTGCTCACGACTAAATTTATCTGCAAGGGGTTCCATGATGATCAGCGCAACCATTGCGTCATGATCAAGTGTCGGTGTGGGTTTTATGTCTAAATACTGAGATTGTACATGGCTCTAGCTCATCTACACATTAGGTATTGTTTCGAAAAGACTGAAGAAGACACGGCTCGCCCGTTGGGAACTTGGCTCCATCATCGGCAATATCAGTACATCCCAATTCTACGCAAGCATGCGCACCATCATCCAGAATGCACTTCTCGAGTCGATGCACACATCGGCCTGGAGTACGACCCACACCATCACAACTTGTAGCCAATCGAGCCACGAAGATTTCGTGCGTATTTCTGCTATTTAATGAGTGATATCTAGTGATCAACCGTGTATACAGCTGCCTACTGTTAACTTAGGCTACGTCAAGATGGCGGGCATCGCCGCCGTTCAGGTGTTAGTATCGGGACGTGGCTCAGATGACGTCGTCCAGTGGACACGCCACATGTTTGGCGCACCAAGAGCCTTTCATCCCTATGTGTTTCGCGAGGTAGACCAAACCTACCGTCGAAGGACGGTGCGTAAATGGATCCTTGTTTTGCGAAAGGAGTTACTCCATACTAATGAATAACCGATCATCAGGGATTCCTTCATTCTCCCATGATATTAGCGACGTACTCAGCCTATATATCACAACGTCCATATGCTTACCCAACGGTGCCGGAGCAAGATTGGGAGGGACTTATTACCTCCATATTTACGCGGTAGGTCTTGGTTGTCTATAAGATAAGTTGACGTCTGATGTCAGCACTGGCCTGAAGTACTATATTTGGAAGTGCAACAGTAACGAACATTGCTCACATTCTCGTAAGTTGTGTTCTTCCACCTGCGACATTGTCCTCGCCTCAAAGTTCACACTACGCTACCATCGACGTTAGACGGTTGCCTCTCCATGTCAGTCGACGTGACACCACGGACGTTATGGGAGCGGAGCCTCATGGGCTGCGCATGCCATATAGGGGAACTCAACTGCGACTCATGCGAGGCCTATCTCTACCATGTCTCCACTAGCTGGGGAGCAAATGAAAAAGGGCTACGAGATATCGTTAAAACTAATAATAATGTACCTCAACTACAGGCCCAGCTGTCTGAAATGGAGACGAAATTCTCTCTTGAACCATCCATTGCCTGCATAGCTGATCTCGAAGATCAAATCCACTGCCTCACCAATGAGAGAGATAGAGCGACGAGATTAGTGAGCCAGCTCGAAGCCAAGATATTGATGATGGAGAAAGAGTCTGCAACGGAACCGGACCATCTTGAACAAATCCGCCTCTTAACTGCCGAAAGAGACAGAGCAGTGATATTGCTGAATGAACAGACGGAGCTCAACAGAGTCCAGACCTCGAAAAGCAAGGCCTCGGATACTCGGTGCTCAAGCTTGGTAGCGGCGAATTGGTGATAAAGTTTATTTTGCCTGTAATGCACGTTTCTAACTCTTGCGATTATTTAGTCTTTTGATCCAAGAGAGAAATAATCGCGATATGCAGATTTCGCAACTACGAAATGAGATTGAGTATGAGTCTATTAGCACCGTCAACATCCCCAGAGCTGAATACCATGTAGCGTGCTTGTCTTGAAGAACAAGGAAAGCTCAAATGTCCACAAGTATGTCTCGAGATTACCAGCGTTGCCGATCTGACAATTACTGTTGGTTCGATAGTCAAATCAGCCAAGACTTGCAGGACGAGCGGTTGCGCACTGCTGATTTGAGGGAAACTATACAGTTCGTGGAATACTCCCCATTGCTAGACACTGTCAGTGAAAGCAACCCTTCCAGGCATCTGTGAAACAAGGTAGCTCAACCGGAGGTCAAGTTGACGACTGATGACCATCATGACATCGACAAGAACGTCCGCATCGAGGAATCGGGAGGCAAATCAAATCTCGACAACGCGACCGATTGCAACGACGATCGCTACGAAGAGAGGACCGTTGGCTGGCTGTTGGACGCGTCACACCACAACAACACCCATAGTCGCGACCTCGACCACAACCACAACCACGATTATGACGACACCGATAGCGGCGGTAACTCCAGAAAGCGCCCAAGGTATTCGTCGCCAGAACGTAAGAATGTGTCGTCATCTTTGTTATAATGTGTCTCACCGAGGATCAGTACATGATACTCATGGGGAGGAACCAGCCCTCAGTAACTTCAACATGCATGCAACACCGCCGCCTTCTCCTCTTTCAATGGGCCCAATTATTGACTATCCAATGCGATTGTTTTCGCCGGCTCCGACTCCAATCCCGCGGTCACCCAAAATCACTCCTATTGCCTGTCCTCAAATCGACCCTCTCAACTCCGAATGGCGCATTCCGTCTAGCTGGGTTCCTGAGAACGCGCACGTATCTGTAGTCGATGGTAAATGGCGGGCCGGCTCAGATAAAGAAGATGCATTGCGGAATGAGGCACTTCATTTACCACCATTTACCACCTCCAGCCCTTGAAATCCCTTTCGGTACAGGATTTCCTCGGAATATCGATCAAGTCAAGGAATATATGGAGCTGGCAACGCAGCCAGATCAAGAACTCGTGTTAGCGTACGTTCTTTCTTGGGTGAAAGCCACGGAGAAGATACATCGATCTCAGTATTTCTCTTGGATGTCCTACCTACGACAGAATTGGCGGCAGCCACAATGGGTCAAGGATAAACGTCCTGACGCTGTACGAAACCACTGCTCAGGTTCTGGACATATTCAACGTCATCGAGAGAAAAAAAAGGATCGTGGCGTTGGTTCCTCGTCCCCGCTGGGATGCCCCACTTGAAGACTGGGGGCATTATTTCTGGTCAATCCCTCAAGACGGCCCGTTTCACAGACGGCCTTCGGGCACCCAAGAACAATGGCGGCATCAAGCTTCGTCAAGTCCATGGCTATATCATGATTGCTTCTCGTGCCGCCGTTTGAAGATGCCGAGAGCAAAATATGGCATCGAGCCTGCGCGGAGCTTTTGGCCTTTCCAAGGCGATACGAGAGTTACGTTTCGAATGGGTTACCTATTTCGAAGGGAAGGATGATGCAAACAGCTAAGATGACAAACAATTATACAGACCAGTCGGCCGCCCACAAGCTTGCGCGCCAAGGAGTCACAGTGGACGAAGTACATGACGCCCAGCCGTATGGCTTCTTTTGGCTCCTCGACAACAGGTTTCACGCTAAGATGGGTGAGGGGATCAGGGAGCTTGTAGAGGCCATCAATCAAATTCCCAGACACATCATTGATGCAA
Organism: Pleurotus tuoliensis; assembly: GCA_036872985.1. Classification (NCBI taxonomy): domain Eukaryota; kingdom Fungi; phylum Basidiomycota; class Agaricomycetes; order Agaricales; family Pleurotaceae; genus Pleurotus; species Pleurotus tuoliensis. Next base: position 971,905 of record JAYMDH010000013.1, read on the forward strand.
TTCCTCGATTCGAACCACAAGTCTACCCGGAACCATCAAAAGTCCTGATCAGCGACTATAACCCGACAGAAGTATCTTCGTCTCGTCTCGCAGATCCATGTCACCAGTATTAGATGATGATGAAGAGGAGGACTATTGTTGATAGCTGCTCCCGTATATACATTTTTTGTTGTTGCTGATTCGCTGTGCGCCTTGTTCTGTGAGTGAATGACTACGAAATTAAATCAAGGATATGTGTTGTGAACTCTACATACATCGAACATTAAGTAAAGGCGAATATTCCAGGTGTTGCGCTTCAGCTTCAGTAGCAGATTAACTTTACACATCATGTACAAGTACTATCAATTATCACCGATACCGGTTCATCCCTTGCGTGTTGCATTACCGAATGCGGTTGTTCAACGTTCAACGTTAACAGCACTCAGCTCCGACCTTCGAACCTTATGGCGTTCGTTATGCACTTTTAATCTCCGCGCAACATCTTGTGACTTAGCACGCAAATAGTCACAAATTTGCTGGTGCGCAACAATTTTTTGCAGCGCAATCTTTCTACATTTCTTGCTAGAGTCTCCGGGAATAACTCGGTAAACTATGACAAAGTCAAATAATCCTTTAAACACTGAAAGATGAGGAGGTATACAGGTGGGATCAGTGTAGAGTGTTACCGAGGTACCCGCCTCCATAAAGGGGGGTTCTCACGGTCACTATTGCAATGTGATCAAGTTTTGATATACTCTCACGGTCAGATCGTTCATACATTCCTTCCGCTGGAATGGGGGGACTGTATCCCAGGTCTTCCAACGGCCTAGTAGTTTAATTTAACGAGGAATAAAAGTGAGTGTATCTCAGTTATGTATAGACACTCAGTACAGGATACCTTTCACTTGTAGTTGATCAAGCTAATTACAAGTTTCTAGACAATCTACAGGGTTTATTGAATGTATTAAGAGTTCTACATAGTCTCTACAATGATAGAGAATGCTGTAACTACCTCAGGATGAGGCTCCTGCCCGGAATACCATCTTGTATAAGTGATCAGTATCAATTTTATGATCGTGAGAATACCCCTTTCAAGGAGCGGGCATCTCGGTGATACTCCACGGTGTGTGCATCAGCGTACTTCCTTGTTCTCAAGTGCCTAATTCAATGACAAATGATGTTTTATTTTATTTATCTACTTCCAAGCCACCTACAAGTTGTTTTAGAAAAGTTGTGCTGCAATTGCGCTCATGCAAAGTTTGTGACTGTTTGCGCGTTAAGTCACAAAATGTTGCGCGGAGATTAAAAGTGCACAATGAATGCCATAGAAACTCGGTGAATGCCGCATGTTCAATTCGTTGTTGTTTGCGGTTTCGGAGCGCTCACTTACTACAGTCCAAGCTCCAAATCTCGCTATCGAGACAAAGGAGTACGGGCCTTGAGCTTGAGATGTCTCGAAATCGAGACTGAAGCTCAAGCTCGAAGGAGTGCGGGCTTTGAGATGTCTCGAAATCGAGACGTGGTGGACATTGATCCTCCCATCGAGCCCAAAAAGATGAAATACGTTACTTGCCACTGTCGTAGCCACTGCACAAAGTGGAATCCTCAGACTCGCTGTTTCGTAGGAGATGGTAAATCAGTGTCTCGCGCTACACGAGATAATCATGTCCAAGACGACAAGCGTCTTCGCAGCAAGTTTTCAGAGGCCGCCATCACGGTCGCTGCGTCTAGTCCGGAAGACATCGGTGGTTGGCTGCGCTTAGTGACGCAAGAAGTCGCAGCAATGGCGGCTCTACCATCTTCTTCGCTCAGCAATCCATTGATCTTCATCAATAACCCCACTACGTCAGGTGAATACGATCTTCATATGGACCCACGGCAGCCCAATATGGGGATACACGCTCTACAAACACATGGACGATCCAACACAACCTTCCTCCACTCTGAGCTCCGTGTTGCCCATTTGCTATCAAAGGCATATTTCCTCGCTCAATGCCAGGAAGTGGACAATCTCATCTCCTCACTCGAGGACTATTTGCGTCAACTAGATAGCGACAAAAAGCTTCATTGGTCGCAGCAACGGAACAGGAACACCATCGACCGTAACGGCCGATTGGTGATCAACACTGGTAAGCTCCGTGTAGATTGCACCGTGATATTGGCTCATGAGTTCGTTTTCTAGATGTCTACTTTGAATCTATAATTCCTCGTGACTCTGTCGAGCAGGTTGTATACACACTTTCAGCAGTCATGCAAAATTTCTACTTTGTACCAAGAAAAGCACTTCGCTTGCAAATCACAGGGAACCGGGATCTGTTAATCTCATCTGGCGCATCCTGTTCGGTCGTTGACTCATTGGCCAAAGATCCATGAACAGCTACGTCCTCGTTACACATAGATCCTGTTCTTCGAACATATATTCCTTGTCCGACCTGTCACTCTATTTTTCCATATGACCCGAATGACAAGTCACCGCATCGTTGCACCGGCCGTGAAACCCCGCAAAGCTCAACCTGCAATGAACTGTTATGGAAAGAGTCTATTGTTGGAGGCCGTACTAGGATCGAGCCATGTCTTACATACCAGCATCAGGATTTCCAACAATGGTTGGGGAGGCTCTTATCTCGTAAAGGCGTTGAAGAAATCTTGGACGGTTATCCTGCGGGGCTCAATGCTACTCGACAGCCTATCTCGGATATCTGGTTAGCTGATGTCTTCCAGCAGCTTAAAGACCATGAGGGTAACCCATTTCTATCTCAGTCCCCCACTGAGGGACGTCTGGTGTTTGGTCTATCAGTCGATAGTTTCGAGCCCAATTCCGCTAAGCCAGGACAAACCCCCAATTCCGCGACCGGGATATGGATTGTTTGTTATAATTTTCCGCCGCACCTTAGATATCTTCCCGAAAATATATACCTAGTTGACATCATCCCCGGCCCTGCTAAACCTGATGCCACACATATCAATCCATATATTCAACTCATAGTCGACGAATTCAAACCATTTTGGCATCCTGGAGTATCCTTTTCGCAGACAGGGAGTTCGCCCAATGGCCGACACTACCTTGCGTTGCTCGTTCCCCTCATTTGCGATATGCTTGGGGCTCGTCAGATCGCAGGGAAACCCGCCGCTATGGCACATAACCTCTGTACTGTCTGTGATATCGATCACGATGACATGGATATTCTTGATCCGTCGAAATGGCCACCGAAAGACCGTCAACAACTGTTCTTTTTTGCCAATCTTTGGAAGAATGCACGATGTACGGCTTATCAAAGTCAGATTTTTAATGCGTACGGGCAGCGTTGGTCCCCCCTTTTCGATCTTCCTTATTGGGATCCCATTTGATTCATCGTCATCGACACTATGCACACCCTTGATATTAACCTCCTTAAGGGCCATCTCTGCGACATGTTCCGAATCGACCTCAAGCATTCGGGGGGAGATGGTGCATCTCACACCGCAACTGTCAAGGACAAAATGAACATCCCAAAAACCTATGTTGCCAAATTACCTGTCTGCAAGAAATTGATCGCGGAATATCCCCAAGATCTCCTCTACAAACTATTAGAATTTCACCGTGCTATTCTTTATGTTATATGTGTAGAAAACGCGATCCTGGATGTCGCTTGTACCGAAGTAATTGGGACTCGGTGGATCTTAGCGCAAAATATCGCTCAATGGGTGGGTGGATGCTTTCTAGGCACTACGCCACACCCCTAATACATCGTCTCAGCGAGCGGACAAGTCGAACTCTTCCGTACAGAGATTCATACAACAAGTCCCTATTCAGGCTATCACCCTCGATGTCCCCCTCAATGAACCTCAAAATATGTGGTTATCCGACTCGGATGATGAAGACCCGCAGGGCATAGAGCCAAACGAAATCGAGCCCGTGCCGGCGGCAGGTGTAATTGAGCCCATACCGGTGGGAGCCGCAATCAGAGTTGAAACTCCCGATCCCGGCCAAATAGTTAATGAAACTCTAGATGCATATGCTCAGAATGTAGAACGCCCTCACTCGCCGCTCGCACAAGACAAAAAGCTCCATAGCACCATACGGAAGATATTGACATACCTGAGCCCAGATACGGATGATATATCACGCGAGCATGTCTCCCAACAATCGACAATCGAGATCCTCTGCCATATTTGCCGCTTAATTGACATCAACACTTCTTCTGTACCTACAGGTAGGCGTAATGTGAAACTTCCCTTGGTGGATGCCATCATCGAGAAGGGTCGTAAAGCTACATGCTCGATATGATTGAAATCTAACATGTTTCAACAGGCCACTACGGACGAAACTGTGAAGACACGCCTGGCTTCCTTCCTTCCTGAACAAGACTTGAGGAGAACATCAGTATTGGGTATCGATATTATGAAGGAAATTTGGCAAGACATGGAACGCACGATGCTTCCCACTTGGACTTCCCACGTTCCCCATGATTGGGTCTCGCTGACAGACTTGAGTGCGAGTCAAACCTGCACACTATGCACAGTCCATTTACCCATCACCTTGATCCGACTATGGCACGCGGCCGAGGGTCGAATGAGAGAAATACTAGCAAACTTCATGGATCTCGTCACCACCGTTGTAATGGCCAATATGCGAACCACTTCGCAAGATCAAATTGCTGACTATGACTTCCACATCGTTCGTTACATGCAACGAGCTCATCAGCTCTATCCGGATGTGTCCATTACCATTAAACCAGTTCACCATGCTGCCCTCCATGTTGGAAGGATGCTAGAGGACTTCGGTCCTGTCCACTCCCACAGTTCCCCATACTATGAACGCTACATCAATTTTATTCACCGTATGAACACAAACCAGAAGCCAGGTGAGTCAGCCATGCTGCCAGCGTAAGTAGCCCCAGCCAATGACATCCACAGGTGGACAACTCGAGTCTACGTTGATGGTGACATCTGCTCGCAATGCCAATCTCTCTGCCCTTTTGGCAGACAACACCGCCCTACGCAGCAAAATATCTGGAATGGTTGACATTTTGGCCAAGTTCAGCCAAGAGGATCCACGGTGTCTTGCTCGTTTCCGCGAGTTCGAGCCCATCCCAGAGATAAAATTGGGTCTCAAGGTAGAACTCGCACATTTGGATGACCATTACTATCAGCTACTATGCAGTCAGCTTCCAGCCACTGTATCCGTCCCCCGCAGTTCGTCATTCTATGATGAAATTATGGTTCACGGCGTATCATACGGTTGTGCCGGTACTTCCAGAATCTGAAATAGTCTGGTCGTCTTTCGCCCTGGAGCAACTATCATCAATGCAGATACACCTTTCATACGAACTTGGGTTAGTAAACCGATGCCCTGCGGCACGGCGTGTGCGAGACCGTTTTGCTTAATCTTCAGACTTCAGTTCGCGTCTGGCATTGCTTGTGTGCTTTGGTGTGTGCTTTGGCACACATAATACACTTTGTCGCTAGGAAGTACTGTTAGCAGTTATGCCGATGAGCATCTTTCATTGTCCCTCATTGTCTCTCTTTGTTCTCACATCTACAAACTCCATAACTGCTCAGGCCCGAAGTGGGTCGACAGAGGACACCAAGTTATATTGCTGATGGATAGATGTATCGCTGCATATTATATTGAAAGATGATTGGAACGAGCGAAGATGCGAAATAGAGGTAGGTGAGATGGAGATAGGTGAGGCAGTGAGAGAATAATTGGGATGTAAAATACTGATACAGTGAGTAGATGGGTGGGTGGTATAATGGGTCATACCATGCGTGCATCATATGTGAATATGCTTGGACTAGTGAACATGAAGGAAATCGAACTTGCGGACTTGTGCGTAGGGTGCGGTGTAACCAAACCAAAAGATGAATGAAACGAAAGATGGATATATGAAGCATTGCAAATGAGGGTAGAAACGAACAAGTATAGTTAACCAACAATCCGCAAACCGAAAGCGCGAAAGCGCGGACATGCGAAAACGCGAAATGAAGGGACCAAGCAATCAAGGACCGTTGAACAGAAAGACGCAGCACTCATACCTCGCGCTCCGTATCGTGCTTCTCCCTCACAAGCACCTCGAGCTCCCGCTCGTGCCTCCACTCTGGCCCGCCCACGACCTCCGCAACGCCCGCGCCCACACCGCCAATCGCCCCGCCCACACCGCCAATCGCCCCGCCCACCGAGCTGAGCGTCGCACGCAAGTGTTCCCTCCGGCTCTTCACATCCTGGCTCAGTGTCATAGCACTCATCTGCGGCAGCTCCATCAAACTCTTATGAGTGTTGTGGGTGTTGTGGATATTGTGGGAGAGATGCGGGAGGTTGCAGAGTTGCGGCAGGTGCAGCAGGTTGATCGTCGGAGGTTGGGGAAATGGGGCATCGAGAACGACGAGAAGTGTTTATAATGCCTGCACCTTTTCTTGACATGCCCGTTCCCCAGGCCGTTCGGGCTGCCCCCTCCTCCGTTCACACCTACACCGAGCTTGCGGAGCGCGTTGCTGATACACGCGTTTTCCATGTATTTCGTGGCGACGGCGGCGGCGATTGGGTCTGTACCATCACTGTCGACGACAACGACAACGGCGACGACTTGGTGTCTCGAAGTGGGTTTGGGCACCAGGTGGTGCCGTTTAACGCGGTGACTTATACAGAGATCGAGCCTTTCCACATACTCATCGCGTATATATGTTATTTGACTACTCTTCTTGTACTACTTTGGAGTACACTCGCGCAGTCCACCTGTGAATTTCCATTAATATTACATCGATTCATTACGCGTAAGGACTCATACATATATAAGTACCAGTATTAATGTGATTTGAACTGGTTCACTTCTGTTCATATAATATTATCATCATATATCCTATGTACAATAATCTGGATACTTTTCAACATATTTCTAGCATATCACTTCCGATGATGGTTAGATTACCATCTTCGTCAATATGCTGGAGATATGAGTGCTTATATCCTGAATATACGTCATCAGGGATACAGTGACATTTAGAATATCATCAGTGTATTGCTGACAGATAGGGGGCCGATGATATTCTGAATATTAACTGCGGTGATATTTAGAATAACATCCTTGATATCATCAGCATATTTCTGTAGGTAAAAGGCTGACATTAATTCTATTTACTCTTCTATAATGACAGTACTGATATTTGAGAAATATTCTCAATAATTCTTGGGATGATATGATGATTTATATGTTGAACAATAATTTAAATAAATTCACAATATCTACGGTGGGAATATGCGGAAGATTGTTGTATTAACATCAAGGTATTGTCTTCATATCTCGCGCAATTTTATAGGCGTTTGCCCGCAGTGATAGTCTATAAGATACTGCATTGCTAGATACCTACGTTAGGAACTGCTTTGTACATTGAAAAGTTGAGTAGTTTAGCGATACCCTGCATGAGCCGAGGCAAGGAACGGGGTGAAGGAGCAGGCGAAGAGCCACGCGCCGTCAGCGATGATCCGGATGTTGATTACTACGAAAGTCCGATCAGACCGGGGAATCAAGGTCATGCAGCCGGCATTATAATGTGCACGGAGTGTGCTACCGAAAGCTACATTACAATCTAGTCACTTGGGGAGATGTGGTGACATTTTAATGCAATGGCTTACAGTTCTGATTTTCAACCCGACCTTACTCTAACCTTATAATGTGGCCTGGGGGGGTATAAGTGGGTGGCACATTATAATGCGGTTGGCTGGATAATTCTCGAAGAATTATAATGCGGTTACATGGATTGTTGGGGCCTCTCGTTGGATTGGGACTTGCTAGTGTGGGCCTCGCGTCCCGGTACGAATCCCACCTGGAGTTGTGTCACATGATTAGAGTTCGGCGTTTCCCGTTCGTGCAATGTAAAAACTGATTTTAGACTCCGATTCGCCTGATAGCGTACCACCATGTACCAAATGTTGGACGTGTTGAAGTACATTGTAGAACTGGTAATAACATAATGTTTAGTAGCAAAACCCAAAGCCTCTCTGAGAGCTGTTATGAGCAAAGATTAAAGTCGTTATTGATGAGGTATCATCTTACTTTTAACATCCATCTCTTTTCTTCGAGTAGATTCCACTTATGATTCCAGGTGTGAAGGAAGGGAGACTCGAATACGGTCCCTACGTCCAAGGTAAAGTTCACTGAAGCTTCATTTATAGATCATGGTCTAACATTTTCATGAGATTTGTTGGGAGACAGCTCCACTGAATTTCACGCTCGTCTCGTTTCTGAGAACGCCTACAGTGCATATGATTTCGCTGGTTATGAGCCAAAACGTTGGCCAGCTCACCTTGGATGCTCACTAGACCACGCAGGCAAGAGAGAGCTTCTCAACTATCTCAAGAATCCACAGTCAGTAGTATGGCGTATTGTGATAGAAGTATGTGTCGTTATGAAGCATTCTAACTTGATCCATTGCTAATTATGTAGCCGCTATATGCTGAACGGTCATTCGTCCGAGAGCTGACAAAGTCTCGATCTGGATGTAAGCACTATGCGTTCTATCATGACGACGAGCCGGGAATACTCTATGTGGCATGCGGGACGCCAGACGAGATCGATCAATATCTCAAGATTGAAAGTTACACCAAGTATGTGCGCAAGTACGTATTTGACACCATAGTAAAGGAGTTGGTGTCTCCGGTCGATTCCACGCTATTATTGTTCTGTGATTCTCGACACAGACTGAAGAAAGGTTCCTTTGTGCGACTTCCTCCTGGCAGCAACTACAGTAATGCAATAGCTTACATCGTCCAGGTGCATGAGGACATGCTGATGCTTCATCTAATCGTTCTGTCAATGGCCACTCAGCCCGGCCGTCTGGCTCAAGGCTCCGAGAAAGAGGTGTTGGATACATCAAGTTATCCACCGGCTATTAGACGGGCGCCTGCGGTTTGGATAATGCGGTCACCGGCTATTCCACACCGGTGCCTTAGCGCCCTATTGTACATATTTGGAAGGACCCTGTAATTCGAACCATATGTTCGCATACATGTCTTCTTCACATCTCAGCGACCTTATCATCACGGAGATGTGAGTACTACCTGTCTACTGTTTTATTTTCCCTTAACTCACCTATAGTAGACATTCCTTTATTGCAGGTACCTATACCATGTACACAGTGACCTTACCATCACTGAGATACATTCATTTATTGCAGCTCTTTTCCCACTGGTTTGATCTCCTACCTGAGGTCTCACGCGGTTCCATTCCCACTCACCTCCACTCCTTCATCTTCCCTCATGCTGTGAGTCATCACGTGTGAGATCGTCTTCACTTTGTCTCTGCTCCAGCACTCAACAAGAGGAGCCCAGGGAAAAGCCATATCTCGTGTATCATAAGGGCAGACTTGCGCACGACGGCAGTCTGTATACTCATGGTCTATCTTGAGGTCAATTACCTTCTCCTTGTGTTCAACCACTCAACCTCTGTCTGACCGTTGAAGAAGCAAACCTATTAAAATTATGTCCGATAGAAGGGATCGACCAACCATTGAGCACTATCGGATCAAAACACTGAATCAAATATGTGTCGTTTGAGGGACATACACAGGATTAACTGGGTGGGCCATTGATGATATGGTAGACGGGACAATCAGAGTATCCTTTTTCGAGATGTTTGGAGACAAGCCTCTGGTGGAAGTTGAAGTGAAGAGGGCAGATTTGTTCTTCATAGATGCCAATGAAGACGATCTGGTTCTCGTAATGAGGGGTATTTCGCAGGGGTACAAGTCTATCTCGATGTTTTCATCGACAAGTCTACAGCGATTGCCTCCGTTGCGACTCCCCGTCTCGATGGCAGTATCTTGACCATTCCTGCCCATGACATCATCAAGGTCTCCGTCATTGGAGACTACATATAATTGCATAGCACAGGACTCGAAGGATGCAGAGGTTATCTGACAGAGGATCTATGGCAATTTGGAAAGGTTTACGTTGATTATGGACGTCGCACTCTGCATATCAAAGCTGGGTGAGCGGAAAGTTCGATGAAGTTTATTCCTTGACCAAGTTCTTGCAGGTCATCGTTCCTTATTCGCAAATTTCCTCATTGGTTCCGTGTTCAATGATTCGTACATTTGTGCTTCGTTGGCAGTCGGACCAAAGTCATCGACAGACCGTGGAGAAAGACATAGACGAATGCGTGGAAGCCTCATGTGGCAGCTCGTTGGCAAGGAGGTACTCGTAGTGCACGACAAGCATCTCAAAGGGCATATAGGCAGGGTGATTTCCTTCAGATTATCAGCGTCGGACACAAAGGTGCCCGAAAGGTTATACAGCATCCAGAAGAGTAATTCGCATTCATCATCGACATATACTGTACGGGAAGTTTTCCTAAGGGAGCCAAGTTGCCTATCGAAAGTAAAGTTCTATAATATTTATTCGACTATAGCACACGACTACCTGTAGCCATCGGCTTGCAATTGTGTTTGTTCAATTCGGTCGAAGTCGAGCCCAGCAGGCACCGGACACTAGAAATTGCAGAAGTTGCGAGAGTGATTCATCTTTCGGTCTCGTAGATGTTACTCAGCAAGGCCCGATCGACCCTCCCTTGCACAATCTCGACAAGGAAGCAGATAAGGCTCTTGGACATGCACGCCTTGATGAGATCGAGGCTGCATCAGACAGGCTTGGGATAGTTCCAGGTGAACCCAGTCAACGAGTCTTGTTGCATATCATTAATTATCTTAGGCGCTTGGTTGCTGGACAAGCGTTTGCTTCACAAGAAACTCGAATTGGAGATTAGCGGGACACGAGGTGATCATCTCTATCGGGAAGGATGATATGAAGGCAAATACAGGTTCACCGTCATCACCCGACGTTTAGATAACATCAAGGAACACATCTTGGTCAACATCGACTCATGCTATTCTGAACCTGTAACGAAATTCAAGTTGCGATATCTCTGGCCGAAGCCTTCGTCATTTTCGCCGTCGACGAGAGTTGTCATCATCGGCCCTTCAGTTGAAGGCATTGAATCGACGATAGGTTGCTATGGCATTGTTTATATTTCTCCTTATGCTATTGACGACGACGTCCGTCTTGTCTTCTGTCTGCCAGAAGGACCTTACTATTATTTTCCGACGTCTTCCTTATGTCCAGCTGGGCATAAGGTGGAATGGTTAGGATATATGTACTAGTACGTTTTCTTTCCTGATGTTATACACTCTATATCTCATCAACGTAATGAGGGAAATGTGTTATCTGGTGCCGCGATTTATTGTCTTCAATTCAATTCCTATGAACTCGGTTACAATGGGATAAGCACTCAAACACCAATCGACACCTCGCAGTGTCGTATACTTGTCCATCCGAGAACTAAATAAGACATCACAACAAGTAAGGAAGGGCGTGAATGTGGGTCGTTCACCTCACTGTGGATCCATTCTTCCCATCCCAATACCTGTTGGGAATTCAACTTCGATATGAATGCGCCGGCTTCTACTGTCACAAGTACCGAGGACTTCATGAATAGGCCGAAGTAGAGACGCAATGCCGATTGTCTGACGGGAGGGACAACAATGGAAAGACACAACATGAGAGGGAAATTCAAATGAATAAGCTGCTTATCGTACCCATTCACTCTTCATGTTGACAGGCTAGCCTGTCAGGTCAATAAGTCTGAATGGTTAAGTACGTATTTACGTTACAATTCAATGACGAAACTCTGCGTAAATGCGAATATAGTAATACACATCGTCAACGAAATCTTCGTCTGTATCGATCTCATCAGTGTTGTAGCCCTCCGTTTCGTCGATGTATTCATCGGCGTATCCATTGATGTCGATGTTGCTCGTTTGTATGAAGGCCTGTTCGGTGTCATCATATTCTAATCTCCATCTCATATCCCTCAAATATTTCTCTTCTTCGGCAGGTTCTTCCATACACACATGCTGCAGTTTAACAATCCAGGTGTCTTTGTCGCCCACTGTGCGAACCTTCCCCTCGAAGACTTCGAGTGCCATTGCCTCACTGCTGGACTCGACTTTCGCAATGCAACTGAGGGAGGGGAAAACGTCTTCTTGTTATTATAAGTAGGTGCTAGGTACTATATATACTTCTAGTAGATGTAACTAAGTATGCAGTGTGTGCATGTGCGAGTAAGTAATATGATACCTAAGAAAGAACGTGGCCGCAGCTGATAACGGACCGAAACAAGAAGTAAACGAAATGAATGTATACGTACAATATACCATGTATCCGAGTTCGAACATAGTGCCAATCCCACACTCGCAAGACCGTCATTCGGCATCACGGCGAAATATGCAGGCCAGCTGTACAAGTCAATAGCCGTACCCAGGATACTCTACGGAGCGGAGATCTACCTCACCCCACCGAAGCGCCAGGCCACCAAGAGGCAGAAGGCTAGGGGGATCGGGGTGCAAAGGACTATAGTTGGGAGGTTGGCCAGCACCCAACGCAAGGCGATGCTAATGGTAACCAGGGGCATGAGCACGACAGCTACTGATGTCCTGGAGGTTCTCTCACAGGCTTTCTACCATTCCATCTGGTTGTTGAACGTCACCGATTCAAGGTGAGACGCAGGGCGCTGCATCTCGCCACACTACCGGAGGGGCACCCTCTTTTTCCACATGTCAGGCGAGCGGCGGCGGTTGACGTGAGGAAGTTCAGGTCACCGGTGCATGCATTGATGAGCGACTTCAAGCGAGACATTCAGGGGGGTGGAGATGGTGCAAACGACAAGATGGGACGCAACATGGAGGTCAAAGCTGAAGATTGAGATCGCGGGCACGAGAGAGGAGGCGAAGCGGAGGGAAAGTGTGGACAAGACGAGGGTGAAGATATACACAGATGGATCTGGATACAAGGGCCAGATCGGGGCTGCGGCAGTGATGATGAGGGATGGAAGACAGGTGGGCAGGCTGAAGATGAACCTGGGGTCAGATAAGGAGTGCATAGTATACAACAGGGAGTGCACAGCAATTATATTGGCAATGGAACTGATTCGCAGGCAGACAGGACTGGCCAAGGCAAGGATTTATGTCGACAATCAAGCAGCAATAATTGCGATGGGGTCCAGGAAAGCGGTCCCAGGAAGCTACCTCCTGGACAATGCACATGAGGTGTACAAGGCGGCGAGGAGAAGGAATGCGGGGATAAAGGTGATGATATGCTGGGTACCAGGGCATGAGGATGTGGAGGGAAATGAGAGGGCGGACACAGTGGCGAAGGAGGCGGCAGAGGGGGGAGTGAGCGCAAGGGAGAAGCTACCAGGGATACTCCAGGGGGATGCAGCAATCAAGAAGAGCAAGTCGGCATTACTCCAGGCATTCGGCGGGAGGCTGAAGAACAGGGCACAGAGGGGGTGGAGGCTGTCGGAGAGGTATGGGAGGATGGCAGAACTGGGGATGAAGAAGACATCGAAGGTGCACCAAAACGCGCTAGCCGGCATGTCAAGGCAGCATGCAAGTGTTATAACCCAGCTCATAACAGGGCATGCCCCACTCAACAAGCACCTTCACCGGATCGGAGGAGTGCCATCCCCAATGTGCTCAGCGTGCGGAATATATGAGGAGACGGTTGCACGCTACCTAGCCAAATGCACAGCACGCCGAGCAGCCAGGGAAAGGCTCAGGGCGAGAATAGGACCGGCCACGATGGATGCGAACAGAGCCCTGGTGAGCATGAAACACTATCCAGCACTCCTAGAATATGTCGCGCAGACCAGGCGTATCGCGTGGGCGTGATGGAGCCGCCGAACAACACAGCACAGCACAGGTGTCGATCGAGACGAGTTCAAGGACACTGCATGCGGGCAGAGCCCGGTGACACCCCAATCTACCTTACATTCACTCTATTCTGCGGTGGAAACCACCACGATATTGCGGCAGCGACATCAGGCAGCTGGGCAGGGCATTTTCTCTTAGGCAAAGGCATTGCTACGACATAGGCAGTAGATACAGTAGGCTACGGACCCTCCCACATATGGCGCTGCCACTCCGGAGGTTAAATGGGACTAAAAAAAACAAAAAAAAACCTCACGGTCTTCGTAGACTGCAGCTTACAGACGAACTCATATGACTGCGGTCTTTGGGTTCTGGCAACCATTTTGGCTACACTTAGGGGTCATCATATCACGGGCCTAACGCAGGAAGAAATGCCGTACCTGCCCAGAGACTTTTGGACTTAATTATTTGTCAACAAAAGGTGGCAGAGACTGGGACATTGTTTATTGCTTCGTTTGTACCATTCCAACAGATAACAAAATGTGGTTATGTACTGTCTATGATAGGGTAATTCAAAGGATACACCGCCAACTATGAAGGCCAGGCCTGGAAGAACTTCGTGATGCCGTTTCTGAGCTTGAGGATGGAGGTGTTAGTATCTAACGATCTCAAGAGGTCTTCATCACCAACAGTCGGCAGTCTTGGGTTGCCTTGCTTGTCTTTCAAAGCTTCAATCTTGGCGACACCCTCAACTACCCTCCAAAGGTTCTCTTTTGACATCTTCATGGCGTCCCGACATAGACTTTTGACACCAGACCCCAATGGTTTCCCCCCGGGATTGAAGGTTGAAACTTGACCTTCAACCGTGGATGCGCTTCTTTGGCCATGGAGATTTAAAGCCTAGGAGTTGTCAGTTATAGTGATTATTATAGAAAGGAGACGGGCAAACCTTGTGGTCCTAAAGGATAAAACAAGCTGCCACCAAGACAGCAGTGTAAAACTTTGAGTTAGAGTTGTCACCCTCCTCACGTGCTAAATAACGGAAGATGGATTTTTCTGAATAAGAAGACGATTTTCCGGTGGTGATGACAGAGATTGCAGACGCAAGTGGATCTAATTGTGGATCTAATTCATCTGCGGAGCCTGCAGGTGGCAGTGCGACGTTGCCCAAGTGTTGGTCAGGCTTGATCTCCTCCTTCTTCTGAGGTGTGTCTTCTGAGAGGTCGATTACGATGCGAGTAGGAGTTTTGGGAGGTGGAGGGGAAGGGGAAGGGGAAGGGGAAGGGGAAAGACGGAGTGGGACATCGGCAATTTCGGAGGTGGCAATGCCTACTTTGTTCAAGAAGTAGAAGGTATTGTCGTCTGGCTGGCATTGCCATCCTGAGTCAGTCAGGAACTATACAGACAAGTTGGCAGATCTTACTTCGATCCAATTGAAACCACGGCCAGAATTTAGTGAATTTCGGCAGACAATGAGGCTCTGCAGCCCTTGAAGACAGAGGCAATCGATCGGTGAACCTGTTTCTCTGCGATGGTAGACTTCTAACTTCCCGTTCCTAAGGTCCATCTTCCCCATGCAGACGTAAAGCTCGAGGGTTGAATGGATGGTCTATTCAATATCCAAGTCGATGAGAGCATGATCCTGAATCGGATCAAAAGACATATGCAAACTGAATCCTCAAGCTGCACGAAGGCCTTGAAGGAATGCTTGAGCACGTCCGGAGCATTCAGAAGGTCACTGAATGAGAACCGGAAGAGGAGTTGGTCATGAGTAACATTCAGGACCCCACCGGAGCAAGCGAGGTCTTGTTGAATAAGGGAGATCGGCTTGAAGAACGTCGAGATTGGAGTGTTCGTCGTTAGGGACATCTGGTAGGCAGTATTGTACTGGGATAATCTGAACGACATTGTGTGTAGTGTAGCTGATGAGATCGATGAGAGTCAATTGTCAAGCTTGATGTGTGGATTGATTTTATTTATTCACGGTCTATTGGGTGAGGCACGTGCTCCCCCTTTCTCCTATCTCCTGTCTCTCCCTTTGTATGTTTGTACGCTATAGTATATATTCTCGCGTTCATAGTATTTCTTTCTTCGTCTCTCTATCTCACTTCTACACTCGATAGGTATGTCTCGCATATAGTATCAACCTGTGCTACCCCGGCGAATCCCCAACACAAGAGGGCAAATATCCCATTTGTGACTTGGAATGCTCGTGAGCACATGTCGTTTCCTCTTCTGGACACCTGCAAGAAAGTCACGCCTAACAATTTAGGGTAGCAACGCGCGGGGAAGGGGAGCACATTCATCGATGTATATCAGTCGCAATGACCAAGGCCGCTCAACGTGCCGTCGAAGCCAACTACCTGCCCCGCCATTGTCAATGGGTACACTGCCCACTGGCCACGACTC
This sequence comes from Pleurotus tuoliensis, assembly GCA_036872985.1. Taxonomy (NCBI): domain Eukaryota; kingdom Fungi; phylum Basidiomycota; class Agaricomycetes; order Agaricales; family Pleurotaceae; genus Pleurotus; species Pleurotus tuoliensis. Next base: position 987,973 of record JAYMDH010000013.1, read on the forward strand.
TCTGGAACACTCGTGAAACATTCATCGCCCATCTGGGCACTCATGCAGCTGGCAAGGTATGCTTTTGGTGCTCGTCATCGGACGTCTGTGGGACGACCGAGCTCCACGACTGGGAGCTGCACTTTGGACAGCATCATGGACCGAACATCCAGCCAGATGTCACAACGGATTATTGCTATCTATGCAACACTTGGTAAATAATGAAACTCCCCCCCCCCTTCTCTCTTCCAACATCTCTTGGGTGATCACTTCTTCTTCCACACAGGCTCTCAGATTACGCTGGAGACCGGGCGCGTCGCTGCCACAGAAACGAGATGGGTTCGGAGGCAGACTCTGATCGTGATCCAGCAGCCCAGTAAGACAGTGCGGCGGCCTTCGCAAATGCGATAGATGGAGCCAAGCGCTGTTTGCAAACGCGAGCGAAATGAACTTGATGGTTGTCACCAAGTTGTCGCTGATAGTAAGAGGAAACCGTTGTTTTAGGCTTTTGACCAAGACTCTGCAAGGCGTGACCATCCGTTCAGACTCCGCAAGGTGTGGGCCAGTCCTGACTCCAGTCTGAAAGCAGTTGACGCTAGTCAAGCACCAGTCGGTTGCAGAATGATCAAGGGCGCTGAATTTTGAATCACCTACGTAGTGATCCATCGAAATCGCCAGATGGTTGTCATCTCTGCAAGCCTACAAGGCTTTATAGCCCCACCGCACGCAGGACCAGAGTTCTGGTTCATATCAATCACGCTTGATGGCGCTCTCAACGGCGATGAGTTTGTCTGCCATGGCACGACGTGGGACGACGTAAAATTTGTTGAGTCCGACTACATGCTCATAATGTGGGGTAGCTCTCGAGATGGACAAACTTCAATTTTGGGTACTTGTAAAACCTGCATTTGCAATGAAATTCACTTACATTACCGGATCGGGATGACCCTGTTTGGATATCTGTGGTCATCCACTAGACGCCTGTCCGGAGGTCAGCCTCCTTCCTTTGCTAATGTCAAGATCAAGGTCTGGTTGTCGAGACGGATTTTTCTCTACCACCACTGCACCTATGCATGACCTCACCACCTCGCTCGTGCTCTGCCTCCCCACCTTGCTCGCTGTCTGCGGATCTAGCTTCGAGCAAGTGACAGGGGATCATGTGATCGCTCTTGTGAGGATTAGTGTTGCGGAAAATACCTAAGCTAGGTAAGATCGATGTGACCGCAAGCTTAGCGCGCGGTTCCAAAGGTCTCTGCAAAACAGGATGACGCTCCTCCCTTTCCTATCTTCGCCTTCTGGCTTCCGCAATCACATTCCTTGCCCCCCACTTAAGCCTGCCTTATCCCGGTGCTACAGTAGTAGCTGATGCCGGGTGCGGGATGTATCAGGTACTTAAGTGGATAGCAATCCTTCGCGCGAGATCAGCTTCGCTTATCTCGCCGTCGGTACGTGTGATTTGTGCCCTCCTTAGAGCTTCGCTCACTCCTCGCCTTGCAGCTCATACCATATAGCTTCTTATTCTACTTACTTCTCCCGACGTTTTGCTTTGCCCACCCTCCACTCCCTCTTTATCTTTATCTATGCTTAGCCTACTTATGTAGCCCTTCACACTCACATTCAATATATCTGTTCGGCTCTCGCGAGCCTGTTTTGGCTATACCTCGGTCAGCCACAAAAGTCAGAGGTACCTGGTTATTTACCTCGTCTGGTCCAGGGGACATGTAAAATACTGGTTAGTTACTGGTGAATAACTAGCACGTGACCAAGCACATGATCAGAATCCAGGCAAATTTTTCCTACTTTTGCACATAGAGATAGGAGATAGTAGTAGTCTATAAGATAAAGCGAAAATCTCACTGAAGTGGGATGCTCACACTGGCTCTGAGATCTGAGAGTCAGTGTGCTGCCTAATAGTCCCTGCATTATATATACTATCCTAATGTGCCCTACGTGCCCACTGCAACTCCCCCTATACAGCATAATCATGTGACCAGTAACTTACATGTCCCTCTGGCCATCTTTTGGTCGAGGTAAGTAACCATGTATTTAACCGTTAATAACCAGTGAAAAAGCGTGTCAGTGAAAAACTAGAGGTATTTTCCGCAACACTAGTGAGGATAGATGAAATTTATCCACGGTCTATCTACAAGCGCACGTGAGACCCCTTTCCCCTATCTCTCCCTTTCAGCATCTGCGCCTTTATCTTCATGCGCACGTATATATATATAGCATGATCCCCCGTTCCTGCTTCTCATCTTCTTATCTTCATGCTCGATAGCACATCAAGTAGTTCACTTCTTTTCCCCCACCCATATCGCTTACCCTTCTTTCTTCATCGATACATTTCCATTCTTCGAACATGAACATTACATCGATTCCATCTACTACATAGATTCGCCACGTCTACATATTACTTACATACTTTGCCTAGGCCAGCTTGAGTTCGGCTCTTGTTAAGGGTTCTCCTATCTCAGGAGTTCGTCTTGTGTCCCACTCCCAGGTTCCATCCGTTCCTGGGCGTGGACCAATCGCCAAACGAACAAGAGAGCTTTTGGCGACAACGAATCCACTCTTTGTTATCCCAAACGAGTTGGATGAGTTTATGAACGTGTTGATGACCTGAGGGGGACTCGCATCCCTCTAGCTCCCCGCCGTAGAAATGTCACTGTCGACGCTCCTTGGAAGGAACACCTTCCGCACTGGTTGATGATCTCTTTCCTGGATCCTGATGACAAAGTCGTCGCGAGAGGCGTTGGAATATTTGCGTGAGGATATATGGAATCACCTTCAACGCAGGGGGGAAGACTCCTTCCACGACCTCTTTCTCCGCAAGCCGGGTGGTGCGCTGAAGCAACGACGCTGGAGTATGCACACAGGCAATAGTCATCGCAGCTCCCGAAGGCATGTTGTATGTCATTGGGACCCCTGGAATCATCCGCACCATGCCAGAAAGAGGCAACCACTTGAATTTAGTGCCTTCAGGGATCGGTTTAACTTCAGGTGGTGAGCTGATGTGAAGGAGACGTTGCCGGAGGACATCCTTCTCAGCTCGATTGAATGGTGTGCCATAGCGATATCCACGGATGAAGCGCGTGTCTGGATACAAGGTAAAGGTTTGAGCTTGTGGATAGGATCGTGTATTGGGAGGTGGTGCTGGTGGTGCAGCACTCAAGATTTGAGGCATGGATCCTTGGTCGGTGCGTAACCTATCTTCTTCCCAATGCCATTTTGCATCTGCCCAGTTCGGTGCCATCAGAGGTTGGTCTTCCTCTTGAGGCAGTCGACCGTAGAAGTACTGTTTTGTTTCTTTCATGACTTCAATAGCAATCTTTAGTTGCTTCAAGGAAGCAAATGGGTCAAACTTAGCGTCCGGACTTGTGATTTCTGCAGGGTCACCTTATTGTTGTTTGAGAGTTGTGCTTAAGAGTTGAGATTGTTGTTGAAGTCGCTGGTGCGGAAGTCACTGCTGTTGAAGTGGCTGCGCAGCACAGCAATGCGTTTACCATGAGGTATGACCACGTGTGTACAAACAAAGCAAGAAAGTATATATGCTTGAGAGATCATAGCGAGACAATGTACAACAACCATAGATGTATCTCTACGTTACAAAGTCCTTGTGCTAGAAAGCGACGACCAATGTCCATGAGTCTGCTCCAATGCTTGCCTCTCAAAAGGTCGAAATGCACCTGCCAATCAAGAGGAAAACATGGCCCACAACGCACGGGTGCCCCACCATAGAGTCCACAACAACTACAACAAACTGGGGTAATGAAGACAGGAAACGGAGGATCGGCCTGAGATTGTGAGTCTTGGAGGCTTGTAGGCAGGCACCGTGAAGCGCTCGTGTACAAACAAAGAATAGGGGCAGCGCAAAACCTCAGATCATGACCAAACAAGTTCGTGCTGAGGTTTTGGGCGCCTACTCTATGTCCGAACAACTGAACGCCGAACCCGCCGTGGCGTTGTCATTAGGAGTGTGACGTTGGGGGGATGGGTGGAAACATTGATGTCGTATTGCGTTTTTGGGTTTGTACGATTGGCGTTCGCCGGTTGGTGAGACGCGTGAGACGTGCATTTGTGGTCACATCCTCCGGGCCCGTTGCCGTATGCCGCACGTCGCCGTTGACTGTACCCCGATCCTGCCTCGGTGTTGCTCGTTCGTCGGTTGTCCCTATGGCGGGCAGCGTCACATAGTGTCTTGTTCAGCGGTAAGTGAATGTGCCTGAATCCAAAGGCCGAGGTCAGCGTTCGGGTGGTCGATGAAACGGGCAACGTTAACACACCTCTGTTTTTTGATGGCCCTCCCCTTCCTTTGTATCTAGTTACCCGTTTCAGTGGCGGCCATACCTTGTCCCCTTCATTTCCACTTTGCGTGGGTGTGCGGTTTCGTATGGTCTGTGATCCCTTGCTTTTGTTGAATTACTTGACACTTCGTATCCCATTTTGCAGCCTTTCGGCGGCGTGTGCTGACTTGGGATATTGAGGCGTGGAGGTGAAGGATGGTGTTTGGGAGTCAATGGGTAGGCGTTAGTGAGGAAGGGCGGTGAGTGAGCCTGAGAAGCGTGAGTGAGAAGACAAGGGAGAGACCCACTGACTAGGACTCAGGTGACTCACGCAGGGGAGATATGCGACGCCAAGGCAAACGTGCGGTGGCGCCGAGGGTACTGAGTGCTTGAGTCACGATGGAGGTCTGAGGAACGTTAACGATGAGGAACTCGTTGGGCTCGCAGGCAAGGACTTGGCTAGGGCTACAACCTATGGGAACGACGACGACGAGAAGGACAACGACAGTGCATGAACCACACATGCTGCACGCTGCACGTCCGACGCCTGCATTGTCCGTTGTGCATGCACGGAACGGGCTGAACGGAACACTGGCAGAGCGCGAGACAGGGTAGGGGCAGAGAGAAGAGCGCGTGTACGGGCAAAAGCAATCCGCGACGGCGAACAAGGAACAGGAAGTAGGATCGTGATGGGAGACGAAACGAAGGGGAGGCGGAAAAACAAAGGTGCGTCCCCGCTATTTGGAACAACGAACGTGGACCGGCATTGTTCATGTCAGCGCCCTCTTGCCTCTTTCAAGCACCTACGCGCCCTCAACACAGACCGACGTATCCCGCAAACCTCAGCATATCTACTTCATGTTTCCACGCCAACTCCGTCCAGGGCCTCGCTACTCACTCGAATTCACAACTGCGCCATCAACGCAACAGAGCCGTGATTCAGCATCTATCAGAATCCTGCGGAGAGAAGTCATCTAGACGATGCGAGAATGCTGAGCGAGGGCAGGGTAGGGGTTGTTGGTCGTGGCTGAGGAGCAAGCATACGGGATGAACGACTGAAAACATGGAAGAAAGAGGTGTTAGTGAGACAAAGAAGGACTGGAGGAAGCGGAAGGGGGAAGCATTGAACGATGATGACAATCAACGGGATCACAACCACACATACCAATGGACACATTTCCCCATCGTCAGAGACAATGAGGTGTTGCTAAAAACTTGCTGGGGGGTCATGGGAGTGCTCACAGAAACAGGCTCAAGAAACTTACGATGGTCTAACCACTGGGTAGCTGAAGGAACACGATCGGATGATTATGGAGGGATAGATTGTGTTTAGGTGTACATTAGTTACAAGAATCAACTCATATGGCATGTAACTTGTACTGGTACATACTTAGGGCCCGGTCTGCTCGTCGAGATGTTAGCCCCGACCTGCCAAATTTGAGTCCCACGGTTAGATCAAACCCGGCCCAAACCTACCCCAAGCCGGCGGTTTGCTCTGCTGCATTGGGGTTTGGGGCAGGGCCCATGTCACATCAATTCTCGGCGCTTCTTCGTATCCCCTTGCTTCTTCCCCCTTGCTTCTTCCCCTTCGCTTCTCTCCCCTCACTTCTTTCACTCACACGACAATGCCTTCTTCGACGCGATCAAATAAGGAGAATCCTCCTGTAACGAAGGGGAAAAAGGCCATATGGACAGACACCAACGACAAGGCCCTTCTTGACTGCCTTCTTGAGCAACAAGCTGCTGGCAATTAAGGGGACAATGGCTGGAAAACCCTGGTATGGACTGCAGCTGAGGAAAGCTTGAAGGGTAGTGAAGAGAGGAGCAAGGGTAGTTGCAAGACTGCTACCAGTTGTCGCGATAGGTTCAAATTGGTGTGTACTTGATATCTCAGTCTACAGGCTGCTACTTATCATGTTGGTTAGCTCAAGGAGAGCTTCCTTGTTGTCCAAGTCCTTCGCTCTCTTTCGGGATTTGGTTGGGATGACCAACGGCATCTTGTCACTGCAACTGACGATGTCTGGGACAAGTATATTGATGTATGTCTCCTCATCTTCTCCTACTTGCTGTTGCTGATTATACTAGAAACATCCTTCCGCCAAGAAGTGGCGAAAGAAGGTGTTTCCTTGCTATGACCTCATGTTTGCCTTGGTTGAAGGTCGTAGTGCAACTGGTGATAATGCCGTCAGTATCACTGCTATGGTTGCAGATGATAGTGGAGATATTGGAACTCCTCGTAGTGATAATGAGGATGAGGCCTCTCAGGTATGTGTTATCAGTATTGGGTTTAACTTGAGAACTCAATCATCATAGGATATGGACACATTTCCCCATTCCTCTTCTCTTTCCCCTTCACCGCCACCACCACCTTCATCTCAGCGTCGGAAGCGTGCTGCCTCTGATGCGGATGACACTTCGACTTCATACAGGACGAAGCGGGGCCGTACCTCTGGTCCTGATGCTCTTCTTGCATTGGCAGGAGCTGTCAGCAAGGTGGCTAATGCAGGAACGGCTGCTGTAGGTTCTTCGGAGATGCTTTCCGGCTCTCGTCTGGCCAAGGTCATTGCTGCATTGGACATGGATCATGATCTAACCATAGAAGAGAAAGGTAAGGCACTTGTTCTCTTCCGAAAGGACAGTTCAAGTGTCGATACATATATGGGCATTGATAGTGATGTACTTCGCCATGCATATATCCTTGCTGAGCTATCCTCTCTCTAGGTTACTACTTATTCACCCCACTCCTTTATTACATCATTTCACATTCTTTACCCCATTCCACTCTTTACATCTACATACCTCCTGCAATTTTAATACCAACATAATTACATGTTCTGCTGTAGATACTGTTGGTACTGCTCCCACATCTCTTTAGCAATCCTATCTCGGAAGTTGTTTGCCCGATCACGTTCTTCATATGAGATGTGAGTTGAATAATCATCTGTGGTTGGTGTATGTGATTGCTGGCGGTAGTTGTTGAGATCCTCCAAAGTTGCTCCATCTAAATCCTGGGGATCATGGACATGGATGAAGTTGTGAAGTACACATAACACAAGCACCATCTTTGCTTGCTTCTTCAACGAATACTCTGGGGCAGTGTTGATGAGCTGGAATCGCCGCTTGACAACACCAAAGATGCGCTCAACAACATTCCGAGCTTGGGCATGGCGCAAGTTGAACAATTCTTTGTAATCGCGTGGGCTAATATAGAATGAGTAGGACATCAATACAGTCAGAGACAAACCCACGTGTTTGTGGATCTTGACCACTCCTTGAGATGGTATCGGACACCACGGTAGGGTACCAGCAATGCATCACATGCAGGGAATCCAGCATCACCAAGATAGTACTTGCCAGGGGGGATCGCAAAATCGGTGGCCCTTGCATCTGCAAAAACACGGCTATCTGCAGCACTCCCTTCCCAACCCACACATACATATGCGAACTGCATGTCAAACGTGGTTGCGGCAAGAACATTCTGAGTGAGCCTGCCTTTGCGATTTCGGTTTCGTGCAATCTGACTTTCATCGGGGATAAAGGCATCGATGTGAGTACCGTCAAGAGCTCCAAGACAGTCTTTGAGGAATGGGTAAAGTTTGGGGTTGGTACATATCTCGGGCGGTGTGATATCACTTGGTGGAAGCTTCATATAGCGCGTATAAAACTGGGGATCAGTTAAATGGTTCAGAAGGTTGTCGAACACCCTAGAGAATCATTAGCAACGGTTAAAAAATTCAAGTTGATATGTATACCATGTGATTGTCCTAGGACTATGTTGGAAACGCTTGCGCACTTCTCGGTGTACCGCACCTGACCGACACATGTACAGAAACATTGCCAACTGCTCCTCATGCCCAATATACCTTGAACCCTTGAATCCAGAGTACTTCTCCAGCTCCTGATTGAGCTTTCGAAAGACTCGCTTACTCATCCCCATCATATTGTGAAAGCGCTCCCAATGTCCATCAAGAAGTTCCTGAGTCCATTGCTCACCAGTGAGAGCAGAGGTATACATAGGAGTCTTGATCAGATACTGAGCCATATGAAGGGCAGCCCCCCCTACAACTGCAGCAAGGACAGCAGAGGTCCATAGACGATGTCGTGCTTGAGCATTGGCAGCTTCTCGAAGTGTTTGGGTGCGGCTGTTGGTAGTACGAACCATTGTTGCGATTGTTATCAGATTGGCGCCGTATTTAGAACATGTGTGACAAATGTGACGCGCTCAGCCAAACCCCAGCGCTAGGAAATGTGTATTTCAAACTCAGCCAACCCCAGACCCGAGGGACTAACATCTCGACGAGCAGACCGGGCCCTTATGCTGTACAATGGGATGGATGAGTTGCGAAGAGAGAGCTGTGAGACTGAACTGCCGTTCATATAGTAAAATTTTCGGACTTTGCCGTCTCCCACGGGTTCGAACTCAGAGGAGATAATCTTATCACAACGCCTGGGATTGCATAACTGTAGTAGCCTACGTTGGGTAAAAGTATGATGAAGGTATTACAAATACCTTAACAATACAATCGTGCAAAGTATAAGCTGGTTATGTACCTCCGCGACCGATTTGCATATTCGTATACAACATATAAAAAAGGTATAGTGAGTAAAATACTTTCTCGATACTTTAAACTGAGCAAGCCTAACCATTGATTTGACAGTTGTTGTTCCCCGCCACCGCCGGCATCGCCTCCGCAAACAAGCACCTAAATTCGACTTTGACTATGCCGACTTGCTCTACAACGCCGAAGGTGCATGTTCTTTCCTCTGCGAACCCTTACGCTTTACTTATCAGTATCATAGGCACTCAAATCCAAAGCGACAGCACAGCAAATCCGAGCAAGTGTCTTTCTTTGTTGAAGTCTCCCTCACTAACTCCGTTCTTGTGTAGCTATTGACGAGATTTCCCCAGACACTCAAGAGCAGATTGATGCCCAAGGAGTTCAAAGCGCTGCTGAGAAGCGTTCCAAGCGAAAGCGGGCTGAGTCTCAGACTCAAGGTATGAGATCAATCTAGAATTCCATTGTATCTGTTAACAAACATTTAATTTTAGCTGTTCAGAGCAAGCGACATTTGTCTGCTCCAGAGGTACTCATTCATCCCCATTCTTCATTTGTAGTTGCTTTATTTACTATCTTGACTAGTCAGCCAACTTGTCAGGCGCTGACGTCAATCAACAGCACCACAAACGGAATGGTGGACCCCGTGTCCCTAACAAGACTAAACTTCAACAGTCTGCCGCACACCATGCCCAGCTTTCAGGAACGGGAACAGGGACTGACGAAGAAGGCTCCAACCAATCCGATGCAACCCACCGATCAGGCCGTCTTCGTCAGCCTCCTGTTGCTTTGAAGTTGGCGCCGCCCGTCCTTGTGCAAGGGCTCATACCTAAGCAGAAGGACCCCAGCGAGGATCTCAAGTTTTACCCAAGCCAATGGCAGGACGCCCTCGAGGACGCGAAGGACAACTGCCGCCAGTATGCCATTATATCTAACGGATTCCCCTCCTCCAAAATTCCCCAGGACATCTTGGATATCCAGGAGCAACTCGACGAGGCCATAGTTGACTACCGGGCATCAAGCCGTCTTGCACTCCCAGAAGGTATGAATCTCTCTTAGTTTCTATCCATTCTGCGCTTACTAGATTGTTTATTATTATTCCGGTAAGGGTTTTACCCTGAATGTATCCCCGGCATGACGATCCTGGTACGTGCTCTTTCCTTTCTTGATGCTTCTGATACCTCTTGACAACGCTCAACTCAAGCTCTTCCAGGACATCCGCTCCTGGTATGGGCGTGTTTTCAAGGACACCGCAATGGAAGTAGCAAAGTCACAGTATGCCTTCGAGACAACGCGCCTTGATGACATCGGCCACAATTCGACCCAGAAAGCTGAAATGATCTTGGAAAACGTGAATAACCTACTCAAGCAGGGTAAATTCCTTGCCGGTCCCGTCGACAAAGCAAGTGACCTCCATCTTTTCTATCTCGTATTTTAGCTGACCGACTTTCTCGTAGGGCAAAACACAGATCTTCGGCCATCCAGCCATTCAGATGCTGTGTCGCAAGGTGTTTTATGGGCCCCAGCCGAAGGACAGCTCTCTGGCCGTTATATTCCCTGGGTTTTTTTAATATTCCATTTCCGCGCATGCCTTGGTTCTTGCAGCGACAGCGGTAATCCTTGTGGAGCACTCGCTTGATACACAGTCACTGATTTCGTTATCCAGATTCGCTGGGCCTTGGACAGCTGGAAATCGGGGCAGGTACGTCTCCAAGCCAGTATCCCGCCGCTCGCAGATCTCTGATCGATATCAGGGATTATGTTAGAAGCGCTAATGCAAGAGAGAGCTGCAGAAGGACTAGGCCTGTCCATGCTGAAGAGCAATTATGTGCGTTCAACAACAACGAGACTAGTGGAATGTATTCACGCCAAATAATACAGGCGTACATAACAAGCAACGGATTCGCGCTAAGCCATTCCACGCCCTTCAACGGTGCCCGTATCACTAATGATGTCGAGGAAATCGAGGGGACGTTCGCTATACAAGGAATCGTACACAGCACAATACTGCCACCTTTCTATCACCTTTCAAAGTCAGTGTAGTTGTCATCGTTCTTAAGTCCGGCTATTAATATCGTATAGGTCTATCACCGAAAATCAAGCTCGTCATCTCCGTCAGTCGATCTCCTTAACAGGGTACAAACTCCCTGCATTCGCACTGGCAGTTGACAACATACTCGAGATTTACGCGCACTACGAACGTTTCGCACCAGAGAAAAGTACCGTCAAAAAACCTTCGTTTATCACCACGGACGGCCATATCGGACCTATGATAGACTTCAGTAACAGGTTTTTCACTCCATCAAGATACGCTGATACGCCATTGGCCGACATACCCATCGAAGCTGATCCTTACAACTGCATGGTCAATGCGGATAGACTCGGGTTCGCCCACACAGAAGAAAACGAAGTACGTTACGCAGAGGTGTACAAGAGAGGTAACAAATGGTAAGCCACCGCGACCATTACCCCGATTATTGAACCTGAACACATCCCGGATCGTAGGAAATTCCATAAGATCAAACCCAGCGATATTCGGAAAGGTGACCTTGTTGAAATTCAATTCAATCTGACGCTCATCGGCACCGGGCAAAACACGTTTGTTATGAGGCCGATACTGCGAGAGGTCGCATGGTTTAACAATTCCCTGTCTCTGGTAAGACTCCACCAATTGTCGATAACGTACGAGTGTATATCTCAAAACTTCAACAGATGGCATCAATGAAGAGGCAAGCTGCAAAGTTAATCAAAACGGGACAACGATAGATGCATAGAATAGCAAAGCGATGACCTGCATACGATGACGACGACGAGATCGATATAGAGGGAGACGTGAGACGTATGAAAGAAGTAAAATTAACAGAGGACGCGGCACAACGAGTCCATATCATACCGGAGACTTCGACATGATAGTTTCCGCTTGTATTCACAATAGGGACGGAACAATTTGAGGCAAACGTCGCATTCCTCAAATTGTCAGACATGTAGGATTTGCTTGCGCTGTACATTGTTTCTGATCGCTATTCCCTGTACATACATATTGTTTCTTATGTAAATAGACTCAGATGACATAAACCAACAGCATATGTACCGATCGTGATCGACGAAGCGTGAATACATACAGTCGTGACGTCATTCAATGTATAGTTTGCACCTATATTCAAACACGTCTAGCAGCAAACCACCTCCAATTCATAGTATACATCGCACCATCATTAATACGCAGTAAATATTTGCGAGCGTAGCGAGCAATCATGCTCTAAAGGGTTCAAGGCCCATGCAAATAAGGACAAACAAATTCTGCGTACTTTGGATGCTCGGTCGTGTTTTTTTGCGGCTTAACTAGTCCTTTTTTTGTCTTTCTGAATCGTGAGATGTATGGACTATGCTTGCCATCATTGATTTGTGCAAATAAATGGGCGCGTTTGGTGGAGATTTGATGTTTTACGACCATATTTTGGTGAAGATCGTTCAAATTCCGTCACCGAGGCTCGCTGACGTGGCGCGCGCCTAATTCTCTTTGCCTGCGTTAGCCTATGGTATTGATAGTGAGTACTGTACTTGAAGTATGCACTGAATGAGAACTCATATGCCTTGAGCTCATAGATGCTGCTAGCATCCATCTGCTAGCGATATACACTGAATCCTTGCCCTAGCACTTCGAAGCGAGCTACCGCCGGCGCGGCCCGCGGATCCATATTAACATCACTTAACAACACACATATGCACTAACATAACAATTAAGCCGTCCACACTCTCAGCGCATCAATTATCCTAACGCAAGCCGTGTAGTTTTAATGAGTAGCTCTCTAGCTGTTACCAAGTATCACCCGTTAATGCATCAAACTTACCTATGTTCTCGTTATAAGCGTGCCTCCGTCAACTCGCGTCAGTGCCTCTTAGCTCAACCCCACCGCTGATATCGTTATAACAAGATATCTTTCAACTCGCGATGTTACCCTCGTAATACCAGACTGAATTTCCCGAAAACAACGGCTTCATTCACAAACACACAGTCACCCGCATGCGTTCGTCATCGTCCATACTAAACCACCATTCGCAATCTCATACCGCGCAAACTTCGACAACCATCACTACAACAATCCCATCACTCTCAATCATCAAGAACTATTCACGATGACAGAACTATTCATCGTCGCACAGTTATACTCGAAACGTCTAGATGAAAGAGAAAGAATAGTACGAATTACGGAAGACGCCCTGACCTCAGAAACGGTCAAGGACAGCATGAGCGTCACGCTCGGTTACCCAGTCGAGTGCCTGTCTCACTGGATTAACGTGTAAGTACGTGTTAGCAATCTGCACTACTTATGATATCGTCACAGGAGGGGTCCTCATAAGAGCACGAAAATCGACAAAAATCACATAACCGTCAGGGGTTACGTGTGCGAGGACCACGCAATAACGGCGCATTTGTATCTGAACGATAACGGCGAGTTCGATCGGCATGTCGCGTACCCAGACGGCAAGATAATCAACGCGAAATTGTCGCATGTACGAAGGTGAGCGGCAGGCGTGTTTGCAGACATACTTATCGAATTAAACTAACGGCGCGACAGCTACTTGTATTGAATTTTTTGTTACAATATAGTCAGAGCGCGTCATATGAAAGGGGGGCTTGTAGATCGTAAACAGACAAAAATGTTGTATAGATCATCGACGTTTAACGTACACGTAGACGTTGTATAGAGTAGACAACTGTAGATAAATACGAAGCATGTACATAGTATACCATATACCATAATAAAATAAAATAATTTATAGGGAACGTACACACCGCAAGCACCGAACTTGTCGCAGATCCGAATTGGGGTCATCGATGCACGGGAAAATGTTACCCTTATCGAGGGCGTCGACTGCCAGCATGGGCCACACCACTGAGTCGTTTATGTGCGCGCTTCGGTGAGTCTCTCAGCTTGTCATACTCATTGTTTAAGCACTCAGTTTCACTCATTCACTCAAGGTCGACAGACGTGTGGGTCTGTCTCTCAACGATCGCCTCAGTTTCACACCACGGGTCAACAAGCGCAACGGCGTCGGCGATCCGTTTGTTACTCAATTTGCTAGACAAGTGTGTTAGTATATCAGTCTTGTATGAGCCTGTGTAAGTTTCACGAATGAGATATATTCGCTAACCCAAGCATGTTGTTCGACACAGTTGAATTGAAAGGAAAGAGACGGAGCTTGAATTGTTCGACTTGATATACAATAAATTTCAGAATATCCCGAAAATGTACACACGTGATAGCACACCTCGATGATGCGTGACCCATTAAATTATTGCCTATTATCTATCCAACTCGTCTTGGCAATGCGAATATGTGGATTCGTAGCCGCCAAATGCTCTCTCGCTCGGGCTGCCAGAAACGTGAAGGAGATGCCCAAAAGACGGACTCCAAAGCGATGTGAGGCAGCCGAAACCCGAGAAGGCGGCAGACCAACAGGGGAACCCAGATAGGGAAGCCCCTGGAGGAAAGCCGACCCAATGGGCCGAGCTCAAGCCAATGGGAGAACGGAGTGGAGAGCCGTAGGCTCGGGATGCGGAGTAGAGATGGGAGGCCAATGGAGTCTGAAGGAAAGGTTGAGGAGACGCTCCTTGGGAGTGTCGATGTATAATTTGTATGTGTCGCTACGCCAGCGGCCAAGTTGCTGTATTTCGTGATCAGTGAGTCCCGTCGCCGCAGCTGCGGTAGCTGTGCCACGTCTGAAACTGTGACCTGAATATAATTCAGGTTTGAAACCTGCGAACAGCAAGGAGAGGCGAAGCCGAGCGATGAATGAGGATCGTGTGAGTGGGGTGCCGTCTTGGTCAGGAAAAAGTGGGGAGTCAGGGGGCTGGGGATTGTGAGTGTACAAGGCTTTAAGGGCCGTGACGGGGCATGTGGACACTCCGGGTGCTGCTGCAATGTAAATGGGGACACCCTTGCGAAAGGGGTCAGTCTTAGATGAGGGGAGTGTCATGATGAGGAACTCAGCATGTTCAAAATCAGGTTTGAATTCGACTGAGCCTCGTGTGAGATGGATGCTAGGGTCGAATGTGGTGCCGGTTCTGGGAATAGTGAACTCGCCGCAGCGTAAGAATCCTGCGAAAGCGAGAGTCGCGGCTGCTTTGAATGTGATGTCCAGAAGTGATGCGCCGCTGCTGAATACTGTGAGCTTTCGCAGTATATCGATGGTGATAGGCCCTTTGGGTTTGCGGTCCTTCTCGCCATGATATCGTTTGATACCCCTGATGAGTCGTTGCACGATAGGAGCTTCGCAGACATGGAAAGGGAGGTCAGCGTCGACGTGGAGGGACAGACGGCAGACAAGTAGGACTTAATGGTCTTTGGCTGGAGACCCTTGTTTCCATGATGGGTGACCCATTCGAGGATGGCTGTTTGAGTGGCAGGTAGGACTGAGTAGTCAGGGTTGAGGTGCTGAGAGTTGAGTCGAACAAACTCGATGAAAGATTTTTGACCGGTAGTATAGGTCGAGCGGGTTGAGGATGCGAGCCCATGCCAAAGGTAGAAGGCAGCGTTCCGGGTGAGGTGAGCATTTGTTTGATACCAGTAGTCTGGGGGTTGGGAGAGGAGGGCTGAGTGTCGAGATTAGGGGCAATCGAGAACATGTGAGTATATTGAAAACGTGAGGCAGTGTCAGCAATAGCATTATCAGCGGAGAACAACCAAACAGAGGAAATAGAGAAACGAAGGGAGGCGCAAAGCATGAGCACCAGCTGTAACAACGAAGCGAGTGGTTGGGAGCGAGTGGTATGGATGTTGAGGGCCGCGTGAACGTTGGTGTTGTCGACGTGGAAGATGACCCGTTGTCCTGTCCAGAGATGGCCCCAGCAAAGTATGGCGTGCAGAACAGCGTACAGTTCTTTGAAGTTTATGAGAGCGTCGCGATGGCGTCGAGGTATCCTGGAAGTAAACCAGTGGTTCCCGAAATGGCCACCAAGACCCTTAGTCCCACTAGCATCCGTGTAAATGTCGATAACCCCTGACGGCTCCTTTTCGATAATGGAGACGCCATTCCACGCAAAGGCGTAGCTGGCCCACCAGTGGATGTCGTGGCGAGCGTATGCTGGGATGTGACGGGATGTAAATTGGGTGGAGAAGGATTTGGAAAATTCTATGAGGCGCCGTAGGAATGCGCGGGAGTAGGGGATGACCTGCGAGGCGAAGTAAAGAAATCCAATCAGCTTCTGGAGCTGGGTGAGGTTGCATGATTTCTTGGCGTGCCAGGCAGCGAGAAGATCGTGGAGATAAACAAGTTTATCTTCTGGGAGGCGAGCCTCCATGGCCAGTGTGTCGAGCTCCATTCCTAGGAATTCGAGGGACGTGGTAGGCCATACTGTTTTATTGGGTTGAAACGTAATTCCCAGAGCAAGGCCCAGACCTTGTACCCATTCCGTAGCTGCGTTGGCAATGTGAGGAGGGGTGGAAGAAGGGAATATGGTGAGGATATCATCGAGGTAGTGCTTGATTAAAGCAGGGATATGGCGCTGGATGATCCAGTGAAGGGCTTCGGCAAACAGGTTGAAGATGTAGGGGGTGGAGCGTAATCCGAAGATGAGGACCATGTAATAGTACAGGTCCCTGTGCCAATTGCAGCCTATTAGGAAGCGATCACGGTGATTCAAGGGTATGTGCCAGAAGGCGTCCTTGAGATCATGCTTCGCGAGCAGGGAGCCATGTCCTGAGCGTCGTATTGCGTCAATTGTGTGGGAGATTGATTCGTATACGATGCTTGCTTCGGAATCAGGTATACCGTCATTAACTGATGAGCCAACAGGCCAGGATAGATGATTGATGACGCGATGCTTGTTGGGGTTACGTTTCTTGGAGACGGTGCTGAGGGGTGACGCGCGGAAGAAAGGGTGAGGGGGGTGTTTGAAAGGACCTTGTATACGACCGCTCGCGGCGAGAGTATTGATGTCATCTTCAATGATATAGGGGTGTTCCAATGCCGTCTTAAGGTTCGCGCAATGAGGGGATGTGAGGTAGGCACCAGTATATCCTATTGCAGCACCGTAATCTATGATATGTAAGATAGCTTCTACGAAATCTCTGTTTGGGTAGTCCGCCAGGAAGTACAGTGCATGTCATCAGGTCACCGCAAGTGGCGTAGGGCGTCTAGAAAACTTTTGTAGAATTTTTGTGATTTTTCTAGGAAGGAAACCGATGAAAAGAATGCATTTTACACAAGATCTTCACTTTTCCCACGTGTTTCACTTTTTTCCCCCTGAGAAATCTCGTTGTAGGTAATAAGACAAGGCCTTGCGTGAGGCAAGGCAAGATGAAATCGAAGGATCGGGTATCAATGTTTCGACGGACCAAGCAGTTTCCAGTGTGGAAGAAATGGACCGTCTCCGTCCTTTGGATTGCTGCATGCAGTGTGTGCTGTCACTGCAGGCAGACTTTCTTAATGAGAAGCCGTTGCTCCAGCTTATCATTGAGAATGCAGGCCATAAGTGTTATTTCTTATAGAAGTTCCACTGTGAGCTTAATCCGATTGAAATGGTTTGGTCACAAATCAAACGGTGTAAGTTTAGAATTTGGTCGTCTTTGTTGGCAGGTCAACTAACTAACTACTGGTAAGGTTTCCGCGAGCTCGCAGATGGAACATTTCCGACTGCGAAGAAGCTCGTGCCGGAATGTATTGATGCTATTAGCATTTCAAACACCCGACATTATTTCCAACACTGTTGGCGGTACATGGATGCATATAGGTAAGCAATAACCCATTATTTCTGAGACTACTCAGACTTATCTTTTGCCAGAAAGGGCCTGAGTATCAAGCAGGCTGAATATGCCGTTCAGAAGTACTCTTCTCACCGGCGCATCCCTCAATCCATAATGATGGATGTCCAAATGCAGACAATTAGATAATAAACTCAGGGTAGTATTTCCATTTGGGGAACCTCGATATGACGTAATTAAGGTTGTTTCACTTGGTGCGGATGACTTTTTTCAAACGTTGAGTAATTGACTTGGGATGAACACCAAACCTAGCTTAGGTATTTATAATGTATTTCCGACTGTTTTTGACATCCTTCCAGGCCGTTGTGATTTATAATTAGAAGTGGTAGGAATTTAGGCGCCACCTGCCAACTGAGTTGTCGTGACCTGATGACATGCACTGTACGCCCATGCATCCGGTACCAATGATGATGAAACCCTGGGGATTAGGGTCAATGCGATCGGGAGCTCGATTGCATCATGGATCGGAGTTGGGGCATGGCGGTGGCGGTGAACCGGGTGTGAATAGATTGTGATGTGGTAATACAAAAGGGGAAGTGAATGGGGCAGCGACAGGGGCAGGGGATGTATGAGTGAGTTGGGAAGTGAAGCGTGAGCCGCGTCCTGTGGGCGAGGACGAGGGTTGGACTTGGGGACGTTGTCCCTCGTCCTGCCGTTACTGCAAGTAGATTTCGCGGAGCAGGTGGAGCGGCCGTGAGCCTCAGAGCCGCAGGTCGAGCATTTATGAATGCGACCGTTGCGGCATGGCGAGGAGCAGCGGCTCTCGTTGAAGTTGTTGCAGACCTGTTCAATTTTGGGCGAGTTGGATCTGGTGGGTTTGGGCTTAGAGGATGACGACGACGAGCAATCGGCGTTGAGCTGCACCGCGGCCGAGGAAGGTTGTAAGATTTGTAGGACAAGGTCGCCGTCGATTCGACTCCATCCCGTGAAGTCACCATCCTTCATTTCCCTGAGGCATTTGGCATGGAAGACCATGTGGAACTCCAGGACGGTGCGATAGGTGTATATGGTGAGGTAGTGATTGAGCGAGCGAAGGTAAATGAAACCCCCGCGAGCGACATGAGCATATGTCGTGATGTTACCAGTGGTGAGGAAGACGCCGGTGGAGAGAACGTCGAAGTAAAGCGTCAAGGCTTTGAGAAACATGTTGAAAGTGGGGAGCTCGCGAGTAACAGAGGGCTCCTTGACCTGGAAGCCTTCTACCGTGTAGATGAGTGAAGTAGTCGCGAGAGGCTTCATGTTGGTGGTAGTTATGAGCTTGTGGAGTTGTTGTGGCCGGAGCTCATGCTTTACTATCGATTGTAGCACCGAAGCCTCGACTTCGGGGAAGTAGCGTAGGATGGAGGATGTACCGGCAGCTGGATTCATGGTTGAAGGGGGTACAAAGGGGTTGGCGCCCTGAGCGCTAAGGGGCGCGTAGGGGAAGGGTGGTGGAAAGGACGCGGCCGCAGGCATGACTGGATCGGTGGGCGCGATTGGGGGAGCTAGGTTGGGTATAACTGGATCCTGAGGGCTCGTACCCGCTGTTTGAGAGATGGTTCCCTTTAAGGAATTGAGGGAGTTGTTGATGGAGGTGGAGAACAAAGAGAAACTCGCGTCGAGGTGCGTCCTTTCACGTTAGAGGAGACAACACGACCGACGCCATCTACAATTGCTGCTGCCAAACCAACTGACAGAGCATCACCTTGAGGAGGTGCAGATGGGGGAGGAGGAGGAGGAGGATCCGTGGGAGCCATAGTGAGAGGGATCTCTAACGGGGGATCTGTCTCTGTTTCTGGTGGGAGCTGAGGCTTGACCGGTGGCTCAGGCTGTTGGCGCGAAATAAACTTTCCGTTGGCGTCGTGCAATCGGGGTGCGCAGTGCGAAGAAACTTTGGGCGCCAGGAGCTGAGGCAAAAAATAGACTGGGCTCGATGACTATCGAGCGTAGTCGTAAGAAGAGAGACAAAATCTAATATTAGTAGCGTACCTATCGAGCGTAGTCATAAGAAGAGAGACGAGGGAATATACATGCGGGCGTAGTAATATAGATAAAGTAGACAAAGGCGAGTGAAGGGAGACAGGGGACAGGGGGACACGTGCCTTGCCTGATAGACCATGGATAACTCAAACCTATCCATCCATTGCCAGTGCAGAAGACGACCACCCGTAGAAACTAGAAAATGGTCAGAATCATCTCCGTTTAACATTGAACGGATGGTACTCATTGTAGTGTAGTAAACTAAACATTGTCGAAACACACTAGGCGGAGTGGAGCGCATCTGAGTTGGGCAGCGATAATGATTACAATATACATACTAACGTTTAACTCTGTTTAACCTTAGTTAGGCTTTGACATTTTAACACTTAGCACTTGGCGCTCAAATAGCGGGATCGGAATGGCTCTGCTAGCCAATCATGTTCAATCAGCCTAAGTAATCAACGGAATCAAACCCTAACGCCGCCAAGGCACGAGGGGTAAAATTTCAGAAACGACAGGACTATATAAACGAATCCAATCCTTCGGAAGGATTCGTAATTAGCTCTTTCGCCTTCTTTCTGAAGGCTTTGTCTTCTATGACTCTCTCGGGGATGCACCACCTTCCGTCGCCTTGGTGTGGGGCTTCCGCGTTTGTCACACGTGTCGATACCATCCAGTGGTCCGTGTTCGTCAGTCCTGAATGGTTTATTTGCCATTCATTCGATGATCTTAGTAGCCGTTCGGTGACATATATCCTGTTGATTCTCGATTTTGCTCCCCCGTTCATTATTGGCTGCATGGATGTGTATGACCTCTTATCAGGCTGGGTATGCCTCCATCCATCTCTCAGACCTAATTCGGACTTAAGTTCAGCGAGTTCCTGGGTCTCGTAGGCCGTCGTTGTGGGCTGGGTTCCTGTCTATTGCGTCTTCCACCATGTTGAAATCGCCTAACATAATGTCTGGCTTCCTCGTTCTGGGGTGGTTCGCGAAGAAGTCGTTTATCTTCCGCCAGAACGTCGCGTTTTCCCCTGGTTGGTTCGGGGCGTACACTGCGAGGATCGTGAGTGTTTTCTTCCCTCCCCCATTCTATCGATGACAGGACTGCAGGTCCACTTATGATAACTTCTGACGACTCCGTGCTTGTGTCGATGTGGCTTTTATTCATGACTATTGCCACTCCGGCTTTCTGGGAGGGGCTCTCCTCGTCAGCTGCTGCCACGATATGCAGTTGTCTCCCGAAAACAGCTTTTATTGCCTCGCATCGCTCCTCATCTATGTGCGTCTCCTGGACTGCGAGGATCGCCAGTTTCTTGTCTCTCATGATCTGGTTAATATGGTGCCTGGTGTTTGACCAGCTTTTCTCCACTTTCTTTCAAATCATCAGTGATCCGCTATAAAGCTAGACGCTGGGGCGTGGAAGCGAGGCGACTCACCTTTGTGCGTTCGGATCGATAGGACCTGCTTAGACAAATGGGTCATCGTGACAGTAGTTCCCTGTTTATATAGATGAGGGAAAGAGGATACGCAAACGATGATATTGAAGGTACAGGATGGAAGGAAGCACGACGAGAAAAGCTTGGTTCTTCTTCAGCACCTGGGAAAGCCCCATCAGCAGCCCGCAGAGCATGTTCAGAAGGACAGCGCTTACCTTCGCAACGGCGAACTCGAAGTCTTCCTGCGTTACGTGCTGTCGTCGCTCCCGCAGAGCGTACATGCCCGCTTCCGTACATATACCTCGGACTTCAGCACCAGAGCATTGTCCCATCTTCTCCGCCAGCACGCGCAGATTTATGCCACGCTGCAGGGACCAGGGACATCTTGCGGGGGTGTCAGGGAGGGTGGAGAGGTACGAGCGTGACGTGCTTACCTTTCGGGAGTGGATCCGGAGAATAGAGACACGAGCTTCGGGACCTGGGGGCGGGAACTCAATCTTTCGATCTATCCTATCCGCCCTGGGCGCAGTAGTGCAGAATCCAGAATATCGGTGCGATTCGTAGCCATGATGACCTTGATATTCTTCGTCGGCTCGAACCCGTCCAACCGATTCAACAGTTCCGGCATCGTCCGCTGCACCTCCGAGTCCGAGTCGCCGCCGCCGCTCCCGCTTTCGCCTCGCGAGCTGCCGATGGAGTCGATCTCGTCCATGAAGATGCTCCCTTGCCATCACGAAGAGCTCGTGAACCGTGCGACTCCCTTCTCCGATGTACTTCTGCACGAGCTCGCTCCCGCTGACACGGATAAACTTGCAGTCGGTGTGGTGAGCGACTGCACGGGCGGGGGACGTAGAGCAGCACGACCTTTGGTTGCGCGATACCGAGGGCTTCGAAGAGCTGGGTAGCTCGATGACCTCCTTGATTCCTTTAATTTGCTTGTCCACGCCACCCACCATCTCGTACGTGCTGTCGGGCACCTTCTCGACCATCATCAGCGATACGAGCGGGTCGACTTTGTTGGGGAGGATTTTGTGAAGCGTGTATGAGTCTGATCGTAAGGCGACTCGAAGCGTCGGTGAAAGGGAAGAGATATCGATATCCGCATCAATATATCGACCACTGTATTCGTCAGGCGTGGACGACACTTGAATTATAAGTAAACGTACTGTATTCAAGACTTTGTTCTTGCCCATTATTTTTACCACTTCGCCTACATAGCTACCAGGCTCATGCAGCAATTGAAGTTCCTCTCGGAGTAATCTGACTAGTTCGTGTTAGTGTCGTTGGCAGGGTTCCTTTCCTCGAGTGCCGATTTGTCAATCAGCCGTTATACTTGATCACCGCGAGGAAAGCTTTATGCACTGAGTGTGGGACTCGTGTAGACCTTGCTTATCCGTTATCATGATTAGCTTGTAGGTCGCTACCCACTAAAACCCCGCCCGAGTCTATCCAGTTCTTTGGTAGTCTATTTTCGTTTAGGAGTACCCCTTTCCATGTTTTCAGGACGGTGCTCGTCTGGCATTGGTTCAGCCTGCACTTTCCTTAGAGGATCGAGTACGCAGGAGCAATGGCTGGAGTGTCCATGCGACCAAGGAGGAAGCGACGATGAGGAGTACAACAGCTCTACCGTGCGGAAGCCTTCTTGGATTTTGGGGTTCAACGCGCGCCGCCGTGTAGTGCAAGGCTTTCGGGTCGACATTGCCGAGGGTGGCGTTGAATCTCGACGGCCCGTCAGTGTGACACCGAAGATTGGGTGCCAAATCTGGTATGACATGCACGCCTACTCCGTCTTGAGGCCTTGATGTTTGACATAGGGCTCAAAGGTCTGGTATGGTGTCGTCCCCGACGCAGGATCGTGCATCAAATATTGCGTACGAAGGTAGTCGCTGCCTTAATAAGGTTCTGCCCTCAATCACACTTACCCGACCTCAGCTTCGCGCGTGAGACTACTTGATCGCCTCAAGTCCTCTGTAGGTAGGTCTTGTCACGGTTTACTTGCCAGCGCCAGCGGTCGAGGGGTTCGAGTCCTCGGAAACGCGTCTGCGTCTGCGTGAGTGCATTACTGCCAATTCAAACCCACCATACGAACGCTAAAGTACTCACCGCGTATCACGTACACGTACCGCCCGGCCCGTCGCTAGGTATTCGACAATATTGGAATCGGTTCGACTGCAAGCGAATGTTACCTTTTTTCTTCTCGATTTGTTGTGTTTAGTTTGATGTTTGAATTTCGCAGGCAGTTGAGTGAGAGCAGGAGAGCTGGCGTCGAGCGGTGGGGAGCCTGGGCATTGGGGGCACTGGGTGCATCAAGAGGAAAGGGGTGGCGGGCAAGCGGAAGGGATGGGATGGCGTTGGTGCCGAGTTACGACCGGCGTTGAACGTATTCGAGTTCGATCTGAAAACCTAGAGATCGGTGGGTGTAAATCCTTGTCTTGCGCTGTACTAATCTGACTGGCCTCGCGAAGTTCCACTCTCTAGCTTCCCTGTGTGTGCCGCTCCGCCCCCCTCGATTCGCCCGCAGCCGCTGATGGTCTCGCCGTTGGACTCGCAACTGTGTACAAAGATAGGGACATGCGAGCGCGGGTGGACGTTGAATACCTTCGTAGTGGAGACTCCTTAAGTATAAAGTGTGTGCTCACCATTTTCAATCTGTCGTTACAGGAAAGAAGCATTTTCGCAACTGTGCCAACACATGTATTCCAAAGCAATGAATACATATGGCACATGATCAGACACCCCACACGAAGTCTTCGAAAGCAGTTAAAAGGAGACGGAACCCGAGCCGGTATACACCCGATTGATACCCTACCGCCGCCGCCGCAACCAGAAGGCACAATCCATAGAACCATGCGGCCCATCCAAGTGTACCTCTCCTGCCCTTTGGCTCTATGCCAGAAACATATTAGCTAATGCCTAAAGGTGATCCCAATGGCCCACCAAGAGGGCGACCTCGATAGATACGCAGTGCAGATGGGTGTGCACGACGAGCTACTAAAGCAGCGTGTAAGTCGTCAATTTGCATCTGAAGTGTGAACTAGACTCACTGTGCACGACATAGACCTACCACGTCGTCGATACAGTCTCGAACGACAATCGCGATTACAAAGAGGCTGGGAATCAACGCAACGAGCGGTGTCTTCACCGGTCTGCACGTCGAGTCCGAGTCTTTGGACTTCGAGCTAGTCCAACGGCCGTAGATTGCTCAACACACCCGGTAGATCACAGGGCACGCGAATCCCATGGCAGATATAGCGTAAACGACGCCTGCAGCTCGTCCGATACGGTGACCACGCGGAATGAGCCGGTTGTGTTCGACGAGGCACTAGAGCACGGTGAGTCGCCCGTTTCGTTGAGAAACCACGCGATACTACTCACAGACTTCGGTCATAGAGTTCCCCAGAGTCGACATCGCTGTAATGGATCCCCTTGGTGCTGAACTCAACGAGAACGAGTGATAGCCCCGCTAGCAACCTCCAGACGGCCTTTGTGGAGTCCACGCTTGTTTGGTAGTCGCGCATCGTTAGCGATCGTGTACCTGCCATCCCGTAAGTCATCGATCACGCCCTAATTCATCTTAACCGATTGTTGAACGCAGTTCGGGTCCGCGCGCACACACGAGGCCGGATGAAGGCACCGTCATCGGCATTGATCGCATCGAGTGGGTAGGACACGCTGTCGAACTCGACGAGTCCGGCGCCGGCGTGATGGTGATGAGTGTCGCAATCGCGCGCGTCGAGATACGGGCTGATGGGGCACGATAAAAGCTAAGATTAGGATCAGTAGCCATATACGTAGACGTAGATGCAGGAGGACTCACCAAGGGAGAGAGACTGGAGGTCCGAGGTCTGAGGTGTCTCCCCCGTAAGCTGTGTGAACCACGAACGCCGTCCGAGTCTCCAGGATCCAGATCCAGATTGAGAGGTCTTGAGTCCAGCACGCCGAGCGACAGGGATTCCAGGTGAACGACGAGTGTTGTGGTGAGCGTGAGACGACAACGGGGGACTGTATGAGTGAGTTACAAGGTGCAAACTCGGTGGAATGCGCGACTGATTGTTTTGGAATGACAGACGGACTATCGACGGACTCGCCCCCGAAAGGAGCCCCGGGACTGTGTAGCACGTAGACGATAACGTGCCCAATGTGCAGGTGCGCGGCTCGACTGGACCTGGGATTGATTGGCTGA
This sequence comes from Pleurotus tuoliensis, assembly GCA_036872985.1. Classification (NCBI taxonomy): domain Eukaryota; kingdom Fungi; phylum Basidiomycota; class Agaricomycetes; order Agaricales; family Pleurotaceae; genus Pleurotus; species Pleurotus tuoliensis. Next base: position 1,013,136 of record JAYMDH010000013.1, read on the forward strand.
CTTGTAAATAGAACGCGTCAATCTACGCATCAACGCCGAGTCAGCGACGCGACACAACGAACAGATATAACAAGTACGTGCCTTGCTGCTCTCTATTTCTTTTCCATCAATCGTGACGCTAACGTTAGTAAACCTCTGCTTAGTCGGACAATCCGTCGATCCCTCGCTGCGAAAGTAAGTCATTCTAAACCAATTTATTATCTATCTACCTACTGATCACATACATCTAGCGTACATCGTTCAGTCCTTACGACACGACACCTTACCATGTGCCCTGGTCGTCGGGGGGTTCTGGCCTATCGTCTACGCGTCGCGCGCGCGCGATCCCTCCTCTCCACATGCAGTATCTAGGAACGCGGCTGGTGTTGTTGATCGTTGCTGGATAAATGCAATTCATTCGGTGGACTGGGACAACCAACAGAGTAGGTAAGTAAACATTCATTCAAGTGAAATGCGAAGAGGTGGCTTACCTATGTCAGTTTCACTAGCGTCGTCGTCGACGCACACACGGTGCTCCCTGCTCCTTGGTACGCATCTCTGCTCGTTCGTTCGTATTCCCACTGCGCTCGCCGCTGTTCCCGTACTCATTCCGTACCCGTACCCTTACCCGTCCTCGTTCGAGTCGAGTTGCGCGTTGCTGTCGTGTGTTCCCATTGTTGTGGATGTGTTCGCAACTCTTCTCTTTTGCGGGTCCTCTCTTTTGCTGCGTAGTCTTCTTGCTTTCATGTCGCGCTGACGTCCCATTCGGGGCTCTCGTGGATCGTGGACTACGACGATGACGACGGCTGCAGACACGTTGAATGTGGTCTTCTTCGTCGTCGTGTGCATTTAGGTTTGCGTGTGCGTACTCGTTTTCGTTTTTGTTTTCGTTTTCCCTTCGTGTTCGTTCTTGTTTTCGTTCTCGTTCGTTGACCTTCCATTGGCGTCCTCATTGCCGCGCCTCCCTTTTCTCGGTTCGTTCTGCCCGTTCCGTGTTCGCCTGTCGTTGTTCGCTTATTTCGCACTTCCTTTGTCTGCACCTTCGCTTACTCGTACTCGTATTCACGGACAGGCCTGTCGCTAATCTGCGATCGCCGACCCCTGCGCTCGGGCTCGTGCTAGCTAGCGTTCGACGTCGGAATTGGCGGTGTCGGCGCGCCGCTCATGCTCGAGCTACCTTGCGCTCGACGTTGGTATTGGTGGTGGTGTCGGCCCGCCTCTGCGTCCTCCTTCGCATCCCCTTCGTTGTACGTCGACTCCGTCTCCTGCTCTCATCCCCTTCTCTTCTCATATCGTTCCCCTTCTCGTTCCCATTCGCTTGCCGTGTGGCGTTGGCTGCCGTTCGTGTTCGTGCAATGTTATCGTCGCTCGCTCGCCCCCTGCTTCGTTATGCCCTCTCTCCCTTCTCTCCACACACACTCTCCCTCCTCTCCTCGTAGGCGTCGTCATCCTCTACGTCCACGTTTGCGTTTGCGTTTGCGTTTGGGTGCGCGTCCGCACCCGCTGATGTCCACGTCCTGTTCTGTTCTGGCGTTAATTTATTCGTTCTGACGTCATTTATTCCAGGGACTGGAGCGTCGTTCAGCGTTGCGTCAGTGTCTGCACCTGTGTCGGCATCGGCGTTGGATAGCGATAACGATAACAAGAGTCTAGCAGTAGGTCAGTCGTCGTCGTCTTCTTGCACGTGCAATAGTCACTCAATCACCCACTCATCTGTTCACGGGTTCTTCCGCTCGTCATTCCCTCGCATCCCTCGTATGCATCCCATCCGTCCGTTCGACCCCCCTCCGTCCGTCTCCCCTCTTTGACTCCCTTCGAAAAAAGTTTTCTGGCGACCTGTTTTCTGCGCGAATCGAAGCACGTAGCGTCGTTTGACGGCTACTTGCTTTTCTGGGAAATAGTTTTTTGCGGACCTGTTTTCTGCGCGAATCGGAGGGCGTAGCGTCGGTTGACGGCTACTTGTTTTTCTGAGAAAAAGTTTTTTGCGGACAGGTTTTCTGCGCGAATGGAGAGGCGGGGAGTCGCTTGACGCGGACTTGTTGTGGGCGGGCTGGCGGTGGACGGGGGCTGCGGATGCCGGTGTTAGCTGGGCGCCAGGGTGGTATCGATCGGCGTTGAGGAACGTCGTTGGTGTTGTTGGTAGTTGCCGGATAGGTGCAAGTCATTCGGTGAGCTTGGACAGCCAACAAAGCAGGCGAGTAAACTTTCATTCGAATGAAATGCGAAACTTACGTCAGTTTCACCAGCGTCGACGGCGACATGCACACGGCGCTCTTTGCTCCTTGGTACGCATCCCCACTCGTTCGCTTCATTTCGATTCTCCTTCGTTCGTATTCCTACTGCGCTCGCCGCTGTTCCCATGCTCATTCCGTACCCGTACCCGTCCTCGTTCGACTCACGCGTTGCCGTCGTGTTCGCGGCGTATTCTTCTTGCTTCCCGTCTCCTCATGTCGCGCTGACTCCCCCTCCAAAGCTCCATACCTACCCCCTCTCGTGGATCGTGGACGACGACGACGACGGCTGCAGGTACGTTGAATGTCGTCTTCTTCGTCTTCGCCTTCGTTCATCTCCTCGCGTGAATTTATCTATGCGTGCTCGCTTTCGCTCGCGTTCCCCTCCCTTTGTTTTCGTTTTCGTTTCCTTCGTGCTCGTTCTTGTTTTCGTTCTTGTTTTCGTTCTCGTTAACCCTCCATCCACGTCCTCATTGCGGCGCCTCCCTTTTCTCGTACCGTTTAGCTCGTTCCATTTTCGTCCTTCTCTGCGCCTTCGTGTACTTGTACTCACATTCACCAACAGGCCTGTCGCTAATCTGCGATCGCCAACCCCTGCGCTCGTGCTCGTGCTCGAGCTAGCTTGCGCTCGACGTCGGTATTGGTGGTGTCGATGCGCCTCTGCGTCCTCCTTCGTGTCCAATTCATGTACATCTCCTCCATCCCCTGCTCTCACATCCCGTCACTTCTCGTTCTCGTTCTCGTTCTCGTTCTACATTCGTGTTTCCGTTTCGCTTGCTGTGTGGCGCTGGCTGCTGTTCGTGTTCGTGCCATGTTATCGTCGCTCGCTCGCTCCCCGCTTCGTCATGCCTTCTCTCCCTTCTCTCTGCGCTCTCCTCTCCTCGTAGGCGTCCTCTTCCTCTGCGTCCACGTTTGCGTTGCAACTTCCATACCCCTTCGGGAAAAACATGGGCCTTGTCTGCACGACGACGAGTCTAACAGTGGTCGCATAATCGTCTACGGCGCCGAAACGACGGTCAAGACACCTTCGCCAGGCCAGAGAAAACGAGCGAGCGAGCTATCTAACCCAGCGGTGAGCCAGACCGTCGCTACGCACATGTGATTTACTCATTAAACAAGCACTCGTAAGGATCTTCCCGATTCATCGAGTCGTCCGTTTCTTCCAGAAACCATGCGATACTCACAGACTTCGGTCATAGAGTTCCCCAGATTTGACACGGCTGTAAACGTCGCTGGACTCGACGAAAACGAGCGATAACCTCGCTACCAATCTCCAGACGGCCTCTGTGGACTTTGCGCTTGTCTGGTGGTCGCGCATCGTTAGCGATCGTGTACCTGCCATCCCGTAAGTCATCGATCACGCGCCAATTCATCTTAACCGATTGTTGGGCGCAGTTCGAGTCCGCGCGCATACACGAGGCCGGATGAAGGCACCGTCATCGGCATTGATCGCATCGAGTGGGTAAGACACGCTGTCGAACTCGACGAGTCCGGCGCCGGCGTGATGGTGATGAGTGTCGCAATCGCGCGCGTCGAGATACGGGCTGATGGGGCACGATAAAAGCTAAGATTAGGATCAGTAGCCATATACGTAGACGTAGATGCAGGAGGACTCACCAAGTCCGAGCGGAGGTCCAGTTCAGGTGTGCGCTCGCATCAGTGTGCGCTCGCATCAGTGTGCGCTCGCATCAGTGTGCGCATGTGTCCCTGCATGTACGCCTGCACCCGCACCTGTCTTCAAACTCGTCGTCTTCGATGTTGTGGGACTCGAGGCGATAGCGATAGCGATAACGAGCGTCTAGCAGTAGGTCAGTCGTCGTCGTCGTCGTCTCGCGCGCGCAATAGTCACTCACTCACCCACTCATCTGTTTACGGTTCTTCCACTCGTCATTCCCTCGTATCCCTCGTATGCATCTCATCCGTCTGTTCGACCCCCCTCTGTCTGTCTCCCCTTCTTCGTCTGTCTCCCCTCTTCGAAAAAAGTTTTCTGGCGACCTGTTTTCTGCGCGAATCAAAGCACGTAGTGTCGGTTGACAGCTACTTGTTTTTTGGTAAAAGGTTTCTTGTGGACCAGTATTCTGGGCGAATCGGAGGGTGTAGTGTCGGTTGATGGCTACTTGTTTTTCTGAGAAAAGGTTTTTTGAGGACAGGTTTTCTGCGCAAATGGGGAGGCGGGGAGTCACTTGACGCGGACTTGTTGTGGGTGGGCTGGCGGTGGACGGGGGCTGCGGATGACGGCATTGGCTGGGCGAGGGGGTGTATTTGGAGTGCCGTTGCGTGCATAATAGATTTGGGTTGCGTGTACTCGTGCGTCAGACGTCTGGGTGGACGGGCGGACGGGCGGACGGGCGGCGCACGACGGGATGCAATGAACTGTCAATGACATGGGGATTAGTCTTTCGATGTTCGGTATTCAAATACTCAAATATTGAATGTACACACGGGGTGGAGATGCGGATATGTGCAGTTGACTGAACTTTGAAACACCTCTTGCCTGTTACCTTGGTTCGTGCCCCGGGTCGTGTGCCTGCGCCTGCGCAACGTCCCCTACAAGTTCGCTGGGCGGACGACGAGCGAGCGCGGTTTGACATTTTGGGCCTGAAAGACGTACAGCAAGAAGGGCTGAGCGCTGGGTGATAGAGCTGGAAGTGAAGAACTTTTGAATGCATGAGAGTAAGAGCATGAGCGGAGGGTATGTTGAGCATTGGGCTTTGCGTCGAGCGTCGAGAGGAGTGTACGGTGCGGTGTTGATGGAAGGGCGTGCGTGAGTTGCTACGTGATAAGCGCTAAGAAGCGCCCAGTTGCGACGGGTTCTAACTTGTTTTCGGCACGACGCGAGTCAACAGAGTCACTCGATTCGGTGAGGTGCTTCTTCGAGCCATTCGTCGACAACGGCGACGACGACTCGGCAACGTGGGCCGACCATCATCGACATGCGCAAATCATCCCAGCGACCTTCCAAGACCCCGACGCGCGGTGTGACTACTCGCCCGCGCTCTCCGCAACGCATGACGTGGGGTGTACATGTAAACAGGCAAGCGTCACAGTGAGCATCATAACCCTCATCACGCATCACGCATCATCGGCCCTCCCTCCCCAGCCATAAGTCTGCTCCGTCACTTCCGCCTTCTTCCAAGTACGGTCTCCTGCACTCTGCCACCTGCACTCTGCCACCTGCACTCTGCCACCTGCACTCTGCCACCTGCACTCTGCCACCTGCACTCTGCCAACTGCGCTCTGCCAACTGACCCCTGCCAACTGCACGCTGTTCTGCGCGCTCTTCTCTTTCCTTCCCCCCTCCCTCTGCACGCTCCTCTTGCAGAACACAAAACGCGAAAATGGAGCCATTTCACCTATTCACCTACTCTGGGTCTGCGCCCTTTCACGCCGCGTATCGATACCATGTATCCTCACTTCACTTCACTGCTTCACTCCTTTGCGCTTGACCACCCTGCGCCCGTCCCTGCTGATATCCGCGATTCTCTTTGGCTTCCTCGGTTATCCTTGGAATACGTTCCTCCCCTACGTACCACGCACTTGTCCCTGTCCACCCGTAGTTTGTTGTAAGTATATGCATGTATATGTATACTCAATTATCCTCCGCCCGTAACTTCGCATCGCACCTATAGTCCTCCTTTCCGCCCTACTACGCCGCCGCCCACGCGCCACACCACTGGGCTCTTCCTTGTTCCGTGTCCCATGTTCTGCTTTCCGATCAGTGCTTTCTTTCTTTCTTTCCTTCTTTCTTTCCTCCTCGTTCTGCATTCCCCTTTCGCGCGTTCAGCATTCTGCATCCGTCGTCTCTCTCTCTCCCCCTCTCTTTTTGTGTATTCGCGTTTTGCCCCCCCCCCCCTTCCTTTTGACTGCCCCGCCCTCTTACCCGCCCTCACTACATCCGCCTCGTCGACCGCCAGAGAGCTCGCGCCCTGTTCCCCGTTCCCCGTCGTAGACCCCTTCGGTCTACCGCGCGCCGCCCTCCCCAGGACACGAAGAAGACCCCCATCCTCCACGGAACCGCACCCAGTAGACACCGCTGCAGGGTACGCGCCGCACCCCCCGTAAAACCCTAGACCCGCCTACCTCATCAATGATCGCCGCAATCACAGACGCAGACGCAGTTCGCGCGGTTCGCGCGCCACCCTCGAACATCCAAGGCGATCGAATGATGGATCACAGACGGCTCTGCACGATCGACGGGGCGTACACACTCTCCCCCCCTCCTGTCAACCACCCTTCAGATGTAAACAGCTCACGCTCCCCTTCCTTCTAGTCGACTGTGCCGTCGCTTTCGAGTTTGCATCAAGTACGCCGCGTTTTGTGGTGCGTCGATACCCTCATTCTTCTACTCGCGCACCCCCTCACTGCGTATACACTAGACATTCAATACCATAGATCCACTCCCAATCCTACTGCACACATCAAGGGGTCGGGAACGCAAGCAAAATCTACTAGCAGCAAGACGTCGCCCCTGAGCCCATCGCATTCTTGGAGAGATCGCCGTTCCACGGGGGATGCGGGGATGGATATCGAGGTTCCGAATTGATCAAGGTGCGCGCAGTCCTCTTTTCCTCCCTGCTTGTTAATATCACCACCCGTAACGCGCGATTGACGCCATTAGTGCAAGCAGATCCACGTGCGCACTTCCCGCAGTGCTGTATTGTCTGATGGGCCGAGTTCTACGGCAGAGGTGGAGGGAGGAGATGCATATCGCGGGCTCTAGACTATTATCGATCAAGGCACGCTTACTCGCTCCCCTTCCTGCTTGTCACTACTCGAAAACTTACCTGTAGGTCTCATTTTCCCTTGTATCTCGCCACCTTCCCCCTCCATCATGGAGTCTCAAATCGTTGTATCCACTCAGCGTCTAGTGAATATCAAGTACTCAAGTAATCAATCTCAAGGACTCAAGCCACCCGTCCTGTTCTTCCTCCTCCCTCAAACCCTACGATCACACGATTGCAACTATTATCTGCCCCATTGAGCGGGCAGAATCCCTGGACCTTCCACTCCCCTCCTCCCCTCCTCCCGTCCCTCTGCTCTGGGTGTTCCCTTCCCCCCGCTCCCGTCCCTCCACCCGGCTCCTCCCTTTAGCGCCTCCACGCAAAGCCTGCACGCAATGCAAGCTCCCACGTTGTCGTACACGGCTTCGATTCCCGCTCGCGCACCGAGTTCCCTCCCCGGCCTTGAGTTTTTCGAGAACGTCTTTTCTGCGCGAATCAGCGCATATAGCATCGATTGGCGGGGTTTTCATTTTCTTGGGTCAGGTTTATTGAGGGTATGATTTCTGGGTGAATCGGGGTGCGTAGAGTCGACTGACGAGGTCTTGGTTTTCGGGGGTTTTGGCCATCAGTGAATTCATGGTTCTGCGACATAGGCATACAATCAGGTACATTACATATAATCTCACGCCTTGTGCATAATTTCGGTACAATATTGTATGTATCAAGATTTTTGCATTAATGGGCTTATATTAGGCACAGAGTTCGTATCTTCAAGGTGCCAACGAGAAACCTTTTAGAATGCTTCCATGTACATACTGTACGGCACCATGCATGCGGTAAGCTGTGATAAAGGCCCATGAGGACTGTAAATTGTGCAAGCATCTATTATATGCAGTACATCATACTAATGCACCATCATTGTGTATGACAACAATACCCGATAATTCATGTATACCAACAATACGAAGGGGGTCTCAATGTACACAGTGATATGGGTCACAAATAAATGTTATTGATCAATCATACAAGCGTAACCATAAACAGATTGCTGGCTAGAATTGCCTTGTAAACCCAAGTGGCACCTGGGTACTTGTAATAACCTCGCGGATACCACGATTACTATTTACTAGCGTTGACGTTGCGATGCGAGCATGGTTGCAGAAGACGTAGCGGCGGTTTTCGACATTGTTTTCGGGGAGTTTGGAAACAGCTTCCTGGTGGAGAATTCCGGTGAGCACGACGACAACTACTTCTCAAATAATCACAACTCACTTGGTGTACCATGATAGAATCTTACAAGTGTGCGCGTGTTCAGGCGTATTCGGTTTCGGAATTTCGAAATAGTCCACGATGGTGTTATAGAACACAGACAAACGACGAACAAATGCAGACGGATGGAAAACAAAGGGGACGCCGAGGGACCAGTCTCGTCTCAACGAGGATAGAGTGAATATGAAGTATGTACCTCAAACTCGATGGAAGTCTTCGAGATACCGTTGCGCTGGCTGCGAAATATGGGGGCAACATCAATACTCGATGGTAAGCCATGTAGTTTAGCACTCACCCTCGGAGCTGTCGCCTTCGGGACGAATGATGGGCAGGCGCAAACGACCCAAAGGCCGAGGTACACAACTAAGAAAGTGAGAATGAGCAGACGGACAGCCGCAGCCATGGAATGACCCGATCAGAAACGATATCAATCAGGTACGTACCCCGAACTTCAGACGAGTCTTCATGATGTTAATGTGTTCGCTGCCCAACACAGATACGACGTCAATGTTCGACGCTCGATAAGGCCACACCCAAGATCAGCACTCACCGATCGGTTACGACTGCCAGTCGTCAACAGCAGGCCATTACCTTGGTCTGCACCGCTCGATGGTGTTGACAAGCATGAGGATCGAAAGCCCTGGAGGAGAAACGAGGAGAGGATGAGAGAGGATGGGAACGGAGGAAGCGAGAGGGATGAGAGATGACTCGCCAGGGACATTCGAGGCTCGCGCGCGCGCGAAATGGGCAGGGGGAGGGTATCCCCTCGACTTGCGAATGTCGACAATCTAAATGACGTAGAGGGACATCAGCATCGAGTAAACATACGGGTGTATAGCGACGGCAGAACTTACCAGCAGACTGAGTGCACGTCGCGGCCTACGGACATGAGGAATGAGCTACAACAAACTAAGACGAGCCGGGAAACGATATGAACGCATACGGCGATCTTGAAGCTACAAACGTGCACCAAACCGATCTACGATATGGAGCACGATGAGCTCTCAAGCCCTAGCAAGCGATGGCGACAACTTGGACTAGCGCGTGGCTGCATGGCTGAGGTGTTCGGGCCTGGCATCAGCTTGGATTATTTCCACATAGTCGAATTGTAGTCGATTTGCCAAGAGCTGGCGTCAGTAAGGGAGAAATGGATCTTCAATGGGTCCGTGGTTAGCTGAGCTCATGCGGCGAAAATCCGAGTCTGTGCTCACCAGAACAGCGATGCATGCTATTGTCCTTCTTCTTGGGACGTTTACTAGCTCGAGGTTGAGGATCTTGGTTTTCCGGTGGCAGTTAGAGTGAGTGATAGCGCGTAGCGTCTAACAAGTTGATTGTTGATTTTTTTTAACGGTCAGGCAGTATTTCAAATAGATTTCATTCCCCGTCAAGCCACCAATTGGTTGCTCCGAACCGGCAAGGGTCTGCCCGACGATCGCGAGCGCACCCTGCTCAAGCTCGACCGCAGCGACTCAAGGTGCAAGGATAGAAGATGTCGTCGAGATCGTTACGACATTTCGGGGACTTGAGACGCTAGCGGTGAAGAGGATGTTGAGACGTTGATGATTAACTGAGGCCTGGACTGCCAGTGTGACACAGTGTTCGTCACAAATTGAATCCCAGTTTGTAGTCAATTCTATACCATTATAATGCGCTCCCAAAATTGTGGAACAATAGTTAGATAAATATAAACACTAGATCGAAGCCTGGGGTTTGCAATTGAAACGTGATGTTGTTATGTTACCGTGCATCTAATATCAACGTAGCCGTGCTATTGATATTGGGATCTCATGGTGAGAACATCAATATACATATTTAGGTTATGATGAAAAAATTGAATTACATTCCATGCTAGCTTCACACTGGTTTGTAGGTTTGAAGCGCATGAAATCTACGTGAATAACGGTGCATCAAAGATAAGTCAAGGGTTTTGTGGGAAACAATTTCCCCTAATGTCAATCGCCACATTGGAAAAGTGTGAGTCTACGGATTTCGTGATGTAGTAGGTGGTGGGCGTGTGGCGGTGCGCGGGTGGTGGAAGATCGTGAAGTAGTCGACGGTACCCTGCGTGAGCCATAGCTCCTAGCTCGCTGCTCTCAACCATCCAAGTCGTTCCTCATGCGCACAAATGAATGGACACACCCTCCCTGTCGTCGAGCGTTCAACTGCTTGATTGATCAAATCATCGGAAGGTCGGAATCGAGGGTGGCCATGCTGCCGCTTTCGCGTCAGTGGCAGGGGAGAGCACATGCATAGAAACAAAACCTGAGTGCGAAGTGGGATACGGCGGGACCCCAAGTACGAATGATTTTGAGTCAGTGTCCAACATTGCTGCAGTCGGCAGTGGAGGCGTTGGTGATGTGCGGTGAGTGTGGAAGGATTTCTTTCGAGTTACGATGCTTGAACCGCGCAATGGGGTGGAGTTCTCTAGGAGCATGTCTGAAGAGGGATGTCAGGTCGAGTGGACAAGCATAATTGCAGAAAGAGTCCAGCTAGGTCGGGGTTGACGTTGAAAGCGAGGGCGGTTTGTTTACGCATTGGCGACTTTCGAACGCTACCCCTTGCCAAGAACTGGAGCTGAGCATTGCTCTTGGTAGATCGAGAGGCTGGGGACAAATATAACGGGACAACATGTGTCCCTGCGTCGAAATGGAGAGAGCACAATGGCGAAAGATAGAAGTGGAGATCCAGTAAAGTAGAGGTGTATGTATCCTCTCTTATACGCTGCTTGTTGTCGATGGCCTCGTCCCACAGCGCTGAGAGTTACATCCAGGAACGTTGCAGGTTGTAGATTCAGCGGCGAGTGGAACGAAGATGGATAGCTATGAATAGCCCGCGATAGCCGCAAGACCTGCCTCGCTTCACTTCGGCCTTGAAACAGGCAAAAGGTGAGACACGGTCAAACATGTGCCAATGAAATGGGGACATAATTTTTATAAAACGGTTAACGAAGGAGGGTGGTGCCTTGAGCAAAATGCGCAGGAGTATGAGGCAGACGCAGGAAGGTTGAAGACACTAGACACTAGGAGAAGGATGGGGAGCGCAGCGAGATACAAGATAGGTACATTCATTCTGAAGTCGAGCTCGTATTGGATTGATTTTACACGATGGTATCAGTTCGTGAGGTCCTCTGCGTATCACTACATTGACAAAGTGACCCCATCCCCGGCATTCGTCTCCCTTACAACCTTAACCATCGGCGATGCCGTCCAGCTCACGAGAGTGACGCAGCACGGAGTCTGGACAGACGTAAGCCTGGCCCCCAAGCTGCCCCGATCCCGAAATCCATTATGTAGCAAAGCCTTCTTGATCTCGAGGGGAGGGGTGGGGACAACGCCGAATCTGGATCAATTGATCAAATCCGAACGATTGAGAGCGGGGGTCGGAGCGTTGGATTTGAGCATCAGGGCAACACAGACGGCGGGGGGAGTGGAGGGGGTGGTAGGGATGGTACACGCCCGTCAACCTCTTGTATTTGAGAAGCGGACCTGCACGCTGGAAGGAGTGAGCTGGATGATGCCCACTGCACCCCGTGGACCTGCAAGTTGATGCCGTTCTCCTGCGCGGGAGAGAATCGACACGGTGTACTTGTCGTAAAGTTGCTTCTTGAATACAAGAGATAGGTGTTTCGAAGTGGTGCATGCATGGGCGGGAATTCATGGGGAGGGGACGCGTCGGCGGAACGCACGTTGCAAACCAAAGCTGCTTGCGCTCGAGCTCGCCAGCGGCACCCCGCTTCCACTACCATCGGGATAGGTCCAGGATCTCGAATAGAGCCTACCACCTGGGCGACGAGGTGGAATGCGCTAAGGTGAGCACATCCGCATGCGAAGGTTGGACGGTGTAAATGTGAGGACTTACGCGCATGCAGGATACGAACGGAGTCGATCGAGCTTGCATCGATCGCTCGTATCCGCGCCAACGTTAACGCTTACCGCCTTACCACCCATCCCAATCGCAATTCCATCGCATACGCAGACGCATACACCAACCGACGTTGAGCACCCAGTCCGCCAGTCCGCCGTTCGTGGCTGCGAATGAACTCACGCACGCACGCTAACGTGAACACGACGACGAGGATGAAGACGAGGGAGATCTGGCTGGGAGATGGTCAGCTAACGCGCAGAGTACACAACGTATCGACGTTGGGCGCGTTCATATGAACATGAACATGCAGACGGAGAAGAAGAGGGATGGAGACGGGGATGCAGCGAATCGAAGGGGACGCACATACCGAGTACACTGTGAGGTCGACGCACCCCACACGCCGTCGCCGTCGAGATTGAGCTCGAACGGGGATCCGATGCAGCCACTCGACGACAGGAGTGTGTGTGTGTCTGAGCGTGGATGCCCAGTAAGTGCGTGCTCGTACATTTGCGCAGAACATGTTACTCACCTTGCTATTCCATTCGTTTCGGTTTGGTAGGGATGCTTGCCGGCTCCACATCCATCCGACACCCATCCAAGTGTCGAGTTTACGAGGGAATGTACGAGCATGCATGCATCACACGGGCGTGCGCACACACAGATACACCGATCTGCAGGCTCCAAATTCCATCTATCTGCGACTTGAGTATTGTAGTGCGACTTGAGATATTGAGATATCGAAAAGCGTATTTCGCGGCCGTGACGAGTACCAGGCGGGTTACGGGGCAGACGGCCAGCCGCAAACCTCGCAGGAAGAGCCTTACGGCTGAGGGTTGACGTGACACCTGAGTACTGAGTCCTGAAGTCCGTCTGCGTCTCGCGAGTATTCCGCAATTACGGTGTTGGTGACGGATGAAGCGGGAGGTACTCATAGAGGGAGGTGAAGGTCCGTGAGGAGGTAAGGGGGCGAAGGGGGCGAAGGGGCGAGTGGCGAGGAGATAGGAGGTCGCGGGGTGCGTCCGTGATTTTGCAAGATCTCAGCGTCCACTGCCAGAATACGTTGTACAACGTCAGCGCAGGCCACCTTGGCCACCGAGGCATGATGCCTGCTTGAATGCGATGATTCGCAAGGGAAACTTGCCCAAATTGCTCCTCGCACACCGCACCCCCGCGCGTCATGTGACAGTAGAGAGAGGTAGGGCAGAGAGGTGAGAGTAGAGAAGAGAGGGAAGAGCGGAGAGGTGAGAGAAGCGAAGAGAGCGGAGAGGGGGGAGAAGCGCAGATAGGGCGTCATTGACACACACACACACACACACACACACACAACGCACTCCTCTTTCGTCAATGTCATCTTCCCCGATTAGGCTGGTGACCGTCCTGTCTATGGAGTCTCGGTGAGAGACTGTCGATAGACAGGCCGGTCGATCTGAGTTTAAATCCCTTAGAGCTGCGGAACGTTCAGGATTCAGAGGTGTTGTAGGCACGCGACGGGGTGAAGAGCTCTCAGTTAGGTGTTATCATCCACGACGCCTCCATTGTGTCGTGTGCAGCTAGCGCGTATGCGTGCCGTTGACATTGTTTTGGACCATCATGATGCCTCCGTGTGTGGGGCTCGATTCACTTTGATTGAGTGATAAAGATGGTGATCCTGCTTGGTTAGGTCCCATATCAATGGCGCAGCGAGTGGGTACCTAGGCCTGTGGAAAACGCAACACGAAGGCTTGTTCGTCGCTCACGTGTTTCAAACCTCGATCACCAATTGCCACATTCGACGTTGCGCACGCGAGCGCGCACGCGAGAGTTCCTTCCTTTTTTGAACATTCCGCAGCTATACTGAATTTAAACTCAGATCGACGAGGCTGACTATCGTCAGTCTCTTGTTCAAGACTACATCGTCAGACTGGTCACGAGGCTACATGTCGTTGCATACATAGTAGTAGCTATGTTCGTAATATGATGAGTCTGGATGTGCATACCGCAACTGCGGGTAGACAGCCTGCAGACAGCTCATGTCAGGGGTACACGTGCGACACTCCCTTGCAATATGCACCCATATCAAGACGACTGCCTTTGCCCATGAGACCCAGTGAAAAGTCGGTCGATTGGGAGCGACTGATAGCGAGACTGATCGTGTGAATCGTGTGAGACCAATTGAAATATCTTATGATCAATTATTGTTTGTAGAACATGTACATCGTTGGATTCAAATTAACTTCCTTACATTCAAAGAGACTGAATCGTAGGCTACGTTCCTCAAATGTGTCTTTCAATTTTGAACTTCATGTCATTTCTTGTTGGCCTCACGTGCACAATCCGTCTCATGGTAAGCTCTGGTAAGCTGAGTTATAACTTGAAACTTGCCTCCATCTCCCATGCATCCCCAATTACTCGGACTAGCGGCGACGACGAAGGTACACCAGCACGAAGCACGACATAAAGTGATGTAGTTCTCAAGTCTTCAGAAGCTACCAGGACTCACGCGCCTCCGTCAATACCTTTGTCAGAGTACGGACTCGCCAACAGGAACATCAACGGAGGGAATGTGATGGTCAGTACTTTGACTGATCCGCATATATCCACCTTATCCTTGTCTTCAAGTGGCATACGACCTGCAGGAGAGGCAGGGTAGCTCTGGCCTCATTGGACTCTGAGTGCAAGTCTCAATGCAAGGAGCATGGAATCCAAGCTTTGCAAGCTAAAAGTGGCCGCTAAAAGGTATGTGGCCATGATATATACTGCTATTACTGCTGATTAAGTAGCATATATGCGCGCTGCTGCACAACCTGCTGCCTCAAACATATGTCGCGACTCGCCGCCGCTCGCGCCACCGAATGATCTTCATTAATGTCCCAAAAACCTCGCAGCCCTGTTGTACTAGACCATGGCACACTCTGCGGTCGTTGGTGAGTTTGCCATTGCCTTGTTGTACCCTCCTGATTGTCGACCACACCTCACGGTTGGCCTACGATAGCTACCCCCATGCAACGCGCCGAACACCACTCCATCCACCAACTTGTACAGAACTCCTATGGCCGAAGATTATCACTGCATCACATCAAAATCCGACCTTTCTCCTCCGAATCGAGCGCGAACTCCACTCCACCGCTCTCCAGAGCGACTACGAAACCCATTCCAGTCATGCGGTGTTTGGTCGCCTTGTATACGATTCGAAGAGCGACGCTGGAGCGACGCAGCGAAACGGCAGGCCAACGATGCAGGATATATTGAATCGGATGTGCTAGATATGGAGCTATAGAACAAACAGACGGAACATGTAGTAGTATAATCAATAATATACATTATGCGAGCGCAAACGATACCAACGAAACGGTCACCTGAAATAACCTGAGGGAATCGCTAGTGCATGATCAAATCTATCAATCACTCGATTTCAGTCAATGTGAATATATACCGATGCTCTGAAAACCGTTGAAAATGATTTTAATGGCCATGTAGTCTACGGTACACGATCTCAAAAATAGATGATATTGTATTTCGGCAAAAAACATTGTGAGTTCGACTCGCAACGATTCACACGATCCCTCTCGCTGTCAGTGGCTCCCAATCGACTGACTTTTCACTGGGGTTGAATATTTGAGAGTTCACGCGCACGTGCGACACTGCAATGCGCACCCATATCAAGACAATTGCGTTCGCCGCTCAGGAAGACGGCTCACGTGGCACGTGGCGTCTGGGTTGGGTACCGACGCGCAAATCCAAATCGAGCGGTTTTCAACCTCAGAGACCTTAGCTTCTCAAGCAAAAAGATCGGCAATGGTGTCGTTCGGAATGGTCCATTGCGGAGGTCTACATCAATCACCAGGTTTGTCTTGTCGGTCCTTCCCTCGCCTCTCTCGATCGCTGACGAGATTCTGGCTGCGCTTGGTTGGTGTTTGTTCTTTCAGACTTCCATGTGGCGCTGAGACCATCCTCGTACCAAGCCTCTTCCATCCACTCACACAAACGCCTTAGCTCAATTATCCACTCACATGACTCGCATTCATTCACTGAATCTCCACCGCCTCTTCCGCCTCCGCCTTTGCCCGGCAACTCTGAACAAACAAGAAAGCTGAATAACAGGACGAAGAAGGACAACAGGCTCCTGAGCGATCTGTGGCTCATGTCCGCGGCAACCTTCGTCTAGGCAAGATTGAGCAAGCCAAAGGCTCGATACAAGAGGCGGAAGTCCGGGACGAAGATAATCCCAATGTTTGGGTTCAGGTGAGTCGCTGGCTTCAAGCTCTTGTGTGCAGAGGGGGGTATATGTTGTGGATCGCATCTCGCTTACGTTTCGGTTTATAGCTCAACGCGCGCGCAAGGAGAGGCAGCACAGTCAGAAAGATGGATATCTCGCCCCTACAATGTCCTTCCCAGAGCACATTGGTTACTCCGGGAATGCCTACAATCTGCAAAGTAGTCAGGGAATTGCTGTTCGCCCCGGGCACTCTGCCTTGCACTCTGGTACAATCCGACCACAGCGCAATTACAGCAGTTTCCAGCGGTCGACTGCTAGGAAAGTACCTGGGATTATGAAATTCGCGTCGGAGCAGCACCTCCCGAGACAAAGCGCGCATTTCGTTGCGGAGGTAGAGCTGGAGTCGGACTGGCCGGCTGGGAATAGAAGAGTCAGTAGGACATGAAAAGAAGGGGAGAGTCCAGCCACCCCTGCCCTTCACCACACGCACGCGCCCATCCAACCTCATCATCTGCAGCCCCCGTCCACCGCCAGTCCACCCAAAACAACCCCGCGCCAAATGACTCCCTGCCTCCCCATTCGCGCAGAAAACCTGTCCGCCAAAAACTTTCTACCAGGAAAACAAGTAGCCGTCAACTGACGCTATGTCCTCCGATTCGCGCAGAAAACAGGTCCTCAAAAAACATTGCCCGAAAAAACAAGTACACGCCAAACGACGCTACACCCCACGATTCGCGCAGAAAATGGGTCGCCAGAAAACTTTTTTCAAAGGGATTAAAAGAGGGGAGACGGACGAAGGAGGGGAGACAGACAGAGGGGGGTCGAACTGACAGATGGGATGCGTACGAGGGATACGAGGGAATGACGAGTGGAAGAACCGTAAACAGATGAGTGGGTGAGTGAGTGACTATTGCGCGGGCAAGACGACGACGACGACTACTGACCTACTGCTAGACTCTTGTTATTGTTATCGTTATCGCCTCGAGTCCCACAACATCGAAGATGACGAGTTTGAAGACAAGCGCGGGTACAGGTGTCCATGCAGGGACACATGCGCACACTGAACTCCCTAACTCCCACACAACGCGCACCCAAACGCAAACGCTAACGTGGACGTAGAGGATGACGACGCCTACGAGGAGAGGAGGGAGAGAGTGTGTGGAGAGAAGGGAGAGAGGGCATAACGAAGCAGGGGGCGAGCGAGCGACGATAACATTGCACAAACACGAACGGCAGCCAACGCCACACGGCAAGCGAATGGGAACGAGAAGGGGAACGAGATGAGAAGAGAAGGGGATGAGAGCAGGAGACGGAGTCGACGTACACGAAGGGGATGCGAAGGAGGGCGCAGAGGCGGGCCGACGCCACCACCAATACCAAGGTCGAGCGCAAGGTAGCTCGAGCACGAGCGGCGCGCCGACACCGCCAATTCCGACGTCGAACGCTAGCTAGCACGAGCCCGAGCGCAGGGGTTGGCGATCGCAGATTAGCGACAGGCCTGTCAGTGAATACGAGTACGAGTCAGCGAAGGTGCAGACAAAGGAAGTGCGAAATAAGCGAACAACGACAGGCGAACACGGAACAAGCAGAACGAACCGAGAAAAGGCGCAGCAACGAGGACGCCAATGGAAGGTCAACGAACGAGAACGAAAACAAGAACGAACACGAAGGGAAAACGAAAATGAAAACGAAGGGAGGGGAAAGCGAACAGAAGCGAGTACGCACACGCAAACCTAAATGCACACGACGACGAAGAAGACCGCATTCAACGTATCTGCAGCCGTCGTCATCGTCGTAGTCCACGATCCATGAGAGCCTTGAAGGGGAAGTCAGCGCGACATCAAGAGACGGAAAGCAAGAAGACTACGCAGCAAAAGAGAGGACCCGCAAAAGAGAAGAGTTGCGAACACATCCACAACAATGGGAACACACGACAGCAACGCGCAACTCGACTCGAACGAGGACGGGTAAGGGAACGGGTACGGGTACGGAATGAGCATGGGAACAGCGGCGAGCGCAGTGGGAATACGAACGAAGAAGAAACAAGACGAAGCAAACGAGTGGAGATGCGTACCAAGGAGCAAGGAGCGCCGCGTGCATGTCGTCGACGCTGGTGAAACTGACGTAGATAAGCTACCTCCTCGTATTCAACTTGAATGAATGTTTGCTTACTTGCTTTGTTGTACATCCCAGTTCACCGAATGACTTGTCGCCTATCCGGCAACAAGCAACAACACCAACGACGTTCCTCAACGCCGTTCGACACTGCATGTGGAGAGGAGGGATCGCGCGCGCGCGCGACGCGTAGACGATAGGCCAGAACCCCCAGACAACCAGGGCACATGGTAAGGTGTCGTGTCGTAAGGACTGAACGATGTACGCTAGACGTATGTGATCAGTAGGTAGATAGATAATAAATTGGTTTAGAATGACTTACTTTCGCAGCGAGGGATCGACGTACTGTCCAAGCAGAGGTTTACTAACGTTAGCGTCACGATGGAAGAGAAAGACAGAACGGCAAGTAACGTACTTGTTTATCTGCTCATTGCGTCGCGTTACTGACTCGGCGTTGATTCGTAGGTCGACGCGTTCACTCTATTCACAAGTCAGCCAATCAATCCCAGGTTCAGTCGAGCCGCGCACCTGCACATTGGGCACGTTATCGTCTACGTGCTACACAGTCCCGGGGCTCCTTTCGGCTGGGGCGAGTCCGTCGATGGTCCGTCCGTCATTCCAAAACAATCAGTCGCGCATTCCACCGAGTTGGAACTCACTCATACAGTCCCCCGTTGGCGTCTCACGCTCACGCTCGCCACAGCACTCGTCGTTCACCTGGAATTCCTGTCGCTCGGTGTGCTGGACTCAAGACCTCTCGATTTGGATCCTGGAGACTCGGACGCCGTTCGTCGCTATCAGGTTCGCACAGCTTATGGGGGCGACACCTCAGGCCTCGGACCTCCAGTCTCTCTCCCTTGCTCGGACTTGGTGAGTCCCCCTGCATCTACGTCTACGTATATGGCTACTGATCCTAATCTTAGCTTGTATCGTGTCCCATCAGCCCGTATCTCGACGCGCGCGATTGCGACACTCATCACCGTCACGCCGGCGCTGGACTCGTCGAGTTCGACAGCGTGTCCTACCCACTCGATGCGATCAATGTTGACGCGGTGCTTTCATCCGGCCTCGTGTGTGCGCGCGGACTCGGACTGCGCCCAACAATCGGTTAAGATGAATTGGGGCGTGATCGATGACTTACGGGATGGCAGGTACACGATCGCTGACGATGCGCGACTACCGAACAAGCGTGGACTCCACAAAGGCCGTCTGGAGGTTGCTAGCGAGGCTATCACTCGTTCTCGTTGAGTTCAGCACCGGGGGGATCCTTTACAGCGATGTCGACTCTGGGGAACTCTATGACCGAAGTCTGTGAGTAGTATCGCGTGGTTTCTCGACGAAACGGGCGACTCACCGTGCTCTAGTGCCTCGTCGAACACAACCGGCTCATTCCGCGTGGTCACCGTATCGGACGAGCTGCAGGCGTCGTTTACGCTATATCTGCCATGAGATTCGCGTGCCCTGTGATCTACTGGGTGTGCTGAGCAATCTACGGCCGTTTGACTAGCTCGAAGTCCAAAGACTCGGACTCGACGTGCAGACCGGCGAAGACACCGCTCGTTGCGTTGATTCCCAGCCTCTTCGTAATCGCGATTGTTGTTCGAGACTGTATCGACGACGTGGTAGGTCTATGTCGTGCACAGTGAGTCTAGTTCACACTTCAGATGCAAATTGACGACTTACACGCTGCTTTAGTAGCTCGTCGTGCACACCCATCTGCGCTGCGTATCTATCGAGATCGTCCTCTTGGTAGGTCATTGGGATCACCTTTAGGCATTAGCTAATATGTTTCTGGCATAGAGCCAAAGGGCAGGAGAGGTACACTTGGATGGGCCGCATGGTTCTATGGATTGTGCCTTCTGGTTGCGGCGGCGGCGGTTGGGTATAAATCGGGTGTATACCAGCTCGGGTTCCGTCTCCTTTTAACTGCTTTCGAAGACTTCGTGTAGGGTGTCTGATCATGTACCGTATGTATTCATTGCTTCGCAATACATGTGTTAGCACAGTTGCGAAATTGCTTCTTTCCTGTAACGACGGATTGAAAATGGTGAGCACACGCTTTATACTTAAGCAGTCTCCACTACGAAGGTATTCAACGTCCACCCGCGCTCGCATGTCCCTATCTTTGTACACAGTTGCGAGTCCAACGGCGAGACCATCAGCGGCTGCGGGCGGATCGAGGGGGGCGGAGCGGCACACACAGGGAAGCTAGAGAGTGGAACTTCGCGAGGCCAGTCAGATTAGTACAGCGCAAGACAAGGATTTACTCACCCACCGATCTCTAGGTTTTCAGGTCGAACTCGAATACGTTCAACGCCGGTCGTAACTCGGCATCAACGCCATCCCTTCCGCTTGCCCGCCACCCCTTTCCTCTTGATGCACCCAGTGCCCACAATGCCCAGGCTCCCCATCGCTCGACGCCAGCTCTCCTGCTCTCACTCAACTGCCTGCGAAATTCAAACATCAAACTAAACACAACAAATCGAGAAGAAAAAAGGTAACATTCGCTTGCAGTCGAACCGATTCCAATATTGTCGAATACCTAGCGACGGGCCGGGCGGTACGTGTACGTGATACGCGGTGAGTACTTTAGCGTTCGTGTGGTGGGTTTGAATTGGGAGTAATGCACTCACGCAGACGCAGACGCGTTTCGAGGACTCGAACCCCCCGACCGCTGGCGCTGGCAAGTAAACAAGACCTACCTACAGAGGACTTGAGGCGATCAAGTAGTCTCACGCGCGAAGCTGAGGTCGGGTAAGTGTGATTGAGGGCAGAACCTTATCACTGAGGGAAGTGGCGGCGTTGATAAACAAGGTGGGTTCGATTGCTATTCAATGTCACACGACAATGAAAGGGAACGATATCAACATTGATCCCTGGGGTTACCCATCTTGGTTCCCGCTAAGACCAATGTTCAAGAAATTGTATGGACAACGCCTGGGGCAGTGAAACTGACATTTTTTCGTTGCTTTATCAGTGTCGGGCACATTCCCTCGGAAGCAGTTACCTGGGTGCAGGGGCATCCAATTTGCTCTGTTAGGGCCTCTAGGCACAAAATACCAGCAAAACAATGTATATTCCTAGCTAATACATCGGATTTGGGGCTATGTATGGGTTGGTCGCAGGAGGGTGTTGATGCTGTATACACATTTGCTCCATGGGCCCACTGCAACGGTCTAATACGTAGCTCATCATTTGATGCCAAAGATAGAGAGTCGGGCTACACAAACTCACCAGATAGTTGGGAGATGAAGGGAGGGAAGGAATGAAGTAGTTTCCAGACCCTGTAGAGAGGTCGGACGGTGCTATGCACTAGACTCAGATAGCATATATATAGGTGTTAATGGAAAGAACGACTCACCATTGACCAAGTGCAGGGATACCTCTTGTAGATCCCTAGTCACTCTCAACCAGACTGTACATGTATATGCTGACCATATTAGGTACTAGCCTTATCGACTGCAACCACCACCTCCGAGAACTGCTGGATGCTGGATTATCAATGGGGCGCAGCCATGTAAGTAGACTGGGCCTCACCGTTGTGGCCTAAGGCTCGAGGAATGAGTAATTGCAGCTCATGCACTACTATACAGTCTTTGGCTTTAGGGTGGAAGTGGCCATGGTGAGGAAGGAAGCGGTGGGAGGGAAGGAGGAAGTGGTGGGAGGGAAGGAAGACGATCGCAGGAGCGTCGGACTAAATGATGACAAATCTACTACCACGTGATTGGGTTTGAACGAAATTTCGTTAAAGTCCAAAACAACCATGAGGATTCTTACTCACTTCCCTGCGAGATAAATGGTTTGAAATTGTTAACACACAACACATATAAGTAGAATAGACACACTGGCAAGCATAAATACCAGTTTCCTCATCAATGTATGGGACATTGATGCAACCAGCACCATAAGTGTTGATCCTATGGCCTTGCTAGGAGCAACATGCTAGGCACTGGGCTGATCAATGTTGGCGGCATGTCCGAACAAAGGCAATGTCTGGCTGAATAGAAATGTCATCACTATCAATGTCGATGACACTGTCATTTTGACGGTGAGTGTCAACAACACTGCTTACTAATGCCCGCACTTCCCACAGTGTTATTAAGGCAGTGACTACCTTCATACGCAATATTTGATGCACAATCCTGCGTCGGAGACGACATCATGCCAGACCTTTGAGCTCTATGTCAAACCTCAAGACGGAGTAAGCATGCATGTCATACCAGATTTGGCACCCAATCTTCAGTGTCACACTGACAGGCCATCGAGATTCACCGCCACAAGCCCTCAGCAATGTCGACCTGAAAGCCTTGTATACACGGCGGCATGCATTGAACCCCAAAATCCAAGAAGGCTTCCACATGGCAGAGCTGTTGTACTCCTCATCGTCACTTCCTCCTTGGTCACATGGACACTCCAGCCATTGCTCCTGCATACTCGATCCTCTAAGGAAAGTGCAGGCTGAACCAATGCCAGATGAGCACCGTCCTGAAAACATGGAAAGG
This sequence comes from Pleurotus tuoliensis, assembly GCA_036872985.1. Taxonomy (NCBI): domain Eukaryota; kingdom Fungi; phylum Basidiomycota; class Agaricomycetes; order Agaricales; family Pleurotaceae; genus Pleurotus; species Pleurotus tuoliensis. The sequence goes on from JAYMDH010000013.1 coordinate 1,036,012, forward strand.
GGTACTCCTAAACAAAAAATAGACTACCAAAGAACTGGATAGACTCAGGCAGGGTTTTAGTAGGTAGCGACCTACAAGCTCATCATGATAACGGATAAGCCAGGTCCACACGAGTCCCATACTCAGTGCATAAAGCTTTGTTGTTATGGGTCACGGAGGGTTGGCGGAGGTGCTTACTAAGAGTGTGTCCCGGGACACAGTGGCTGTGGACGACCCCGGGGAGTGCTCTGGCGAGTGTCGAGGACAATGGCTGATGCTCCTCAGCATGAATTAGGGGAAATGATGGCGGAAAGCTGTAGATATGGTAGCCGAGCCCTCTACATAATATTTCCGGACAATCTAAGCAAGTGGTTAGCAGATTAGATGGGGAACATTTACCTGGCGCTGGGAAAATGATTGTTATGTGTAAAGCATGTCCCAACGACCTTTAAGCACCTTATTTTCTATGAGACACGCTTGGCACCCAGAATACACCCAATCTAAGCAAGATAGAGTGTGTCCCAAGAGTTGCTAAGTGCTCGATATTTTTCTGGAACACGGGCTAAGTATCTCCCCTCTGTGTTCACATTTCTGACTGTATTTTCTACTTCCTGCTCCATATACTTACTCCGGCCACTTGAGCTCTGGCACACAGTTGGTTCATAGTATGTACAAATTTCCTAGTGGTCCCCCGTGCCCATCTTCGCTCTCCAGAGCCTCTCGCGTGTTCCCAACCACTTGCCTTTCCCAATATGGTACCCAGGGGCTCGGCCCGGCATCTTCCACTATGTGTCCCAACCCGATCTAAGTGTTGCTTCAACGTGTGGCGCTGTGGCCGTGTTTCTCTAGTCAGACTTTCCATTTACCACTCCTCCCTAGGACCATGAGTCGCTGACATTGACTCCGTCTTTTCGAAATTCAGCAGCCCAGTGCACACGAGCGGGAGAACCCCAATGAGCCATGTCATGTACCAGGTCTTCGGGGACGTTGGGTACACTATGGAGGGCGGGGATGAGAGTTACATGGAGTTGATGGGCACTTTCAGGCTGTATGTCGCGAGCAATGAGGCAGACCTCAGGGCAAAGGTGCTTCTCACAGCAGCCCATTGCACGAGCGCACCCACCACGCAGTCAGATGGAGATGCCTGGTGAGCATCTTGAGCAGCTCACATTAAACAAACCTAGCATTGATTGGCAACAATCCTTCGACTTTACCAGAGGATATTTTTGCGAAACCTCGTTTCATTTCAAAAGCATGTAGTACAAGTGTATAGTAAGTTGTATTGACATCATGTTTGCTGCCGTGGCCATTGCGTCCAACCCAAGCCTGAAATAACGATTTTTGCGGGAACATGTATGGCTTCATGATTTAATTGAGTCGCCATGTTAAACTTTAGGCTATTATAGTGTGATCAGAAGCTTGTTTAAGCATTCTAATGACTTCTAATTGCCTTGGTAACAATCACTAATGATGTGTTGATGCAATCAATCAATAATATGTAATGAAATTGCGCTCTATTGACTCTTTGTGTCTATTACTCTAGACATGTAAGGAAAATGACCCTCCTAGGTTCCCACGGGTACTGTTCTGCGCGAGGCGTGAATATTGGTGTCCACTAAATCGCGTCCGAAATGGTTTAGCTCCGGAGCAGCTTGGGAACATGCCAGACATCATTCTAATGATGGCTCCATGTTTCATTTTCGCTCCTTTTGCTTCCCTGCGGAGACCGAGGCGTTCCGGTGTCTATTCCGGCCGTCACAATAGAGGTCAATAGACCTACTAATGGGGCGCCAAACGTGGGAACGGTGCATTGACCGTGGGAGTCGGGCGCTTTGAATTTATATACAGATTGCTAAAGAGTGCTTGCGCACTTTTAGCAATACTGTCAACACCAGTCATCCCATGATGACCTGGGTTGTCCCAATGGGTGTTGGCAGTGTCTATGGGTGGTCCCCAATGCGTGGGAACCGGGCGCTTAACGTGCGGCTGCACAGCGCAACTTTGTTTTACATTTGTACAACAAGTGAGTGCATCATCTTCAACACAACCCCCTGATGCAACACTTGGTCAATCCACGTACTGGGGCACCCATAAACAACCCCCTGGCCCAATACGTCCTCTTATCCAACAAGTCCCATCATTTTCCTCAGCTTCTCTGCTTGTGGCTTGGCCAGTGCTTTGGTGAGCAGGTCTGCGGGCATGTCCTCCGTTTGCAGATAGACTGGTTGTATGCGCTTGCAATCAACTTGATCGCGTAACCAAAAGAAGCTCAAGTCAAGTTGCTTCATTCTGCCATGGTGTTCGGGGTTCTTTGCCACTCTAATCGCTGACTGGTTGTCCATGTATAGCATGGATGGTGAAGTTGGCTTGTAGCCAATTTCTGAGAGGAGGTTCTTCATCCAGCATATTTCTTTACCAGCAGCAACCCCAGCAACATACTCTGCTTCAGTGGTGGACAGAACAACCATCTGTTGCGCTTTACTGCTCCAGCAGACCGCTCCCAGCCCAATCTTAACCAAGTAACCACTTGTAGACCTTCCTGTCCCTTTATCACCACCATAGTCAGCATCACTGTATGTGACGAAGATTTCATCTCCTATGGTGGGATCCGGTCCATAAACCAACTTCATGTCCATCGTTCCCTTCATGTAGCAGAGCAGGTGCTTTACAGCTTTCCAGTGGATCATGCCTGGATTCGAGTTGAACCTAGCCAGTGCGCTCGCAGCAAAGGCTATATCAGGCCGGGACATTGTAGCCAAGTACAATAAGGAGCCGACAGCACTCATGTAGGGGATATCCACCATCTCTTGTGCTTCTTCATACGTCTTGGGACAGTCATCTGTGGTCAACTTCATACCTGGAGCCATGGGAGTCCCCACCGGTTTGCAATCAGACATATTAAACTGCGCAAGCTTGTTAACAATGTACTGACGCTGTGAGATGTAGAGTTTGTGGTTGTCCCAATCTCGAGTTATTTCCATGCCCAGCAGATACGAAGTTTCCCCCAAGTCCCGCAACTTGAAATGCTTTTCCAGCTCAATAACAAACTTGTCAAGAGCCTCCTTTGACTTTGAAGCAAGAGTGATATCATCCACCCACACTGGGACTATGATTCTGACAGTGCCATCATCATAGATGTAGAGTGAGGGATCAGAGTAAATCTTTTTGAAGCCCATTAACTGCAGCACTTGCCACAGTTTCTCACTCCACAACCGAGGTGACTGCTTTAACCCATACAGTGACTTGTTCAATTTACAGACTATCCTTCCTTGACCCTTGGTTGCCCCTTGCTTAAAACCCTCAGGCTGCTCCATATACACTTCAGCATCAATATCACTGTTTATAAATGCTTGTGAGGATGTCAACTGAGCGCAAGTGTAGATCATCCCTAGCAGCTAGAGCAAGCACAGTCCTGATAGTAGCATGTCTAGAAGGCGAAGCAAAGGTCTCATTATAGTCAAATCCAGGTCGTTGACTAAATCCTTTAGCAACAATCCGACCCTTGAACCGTTCAATGCTTCCGTCTGCATGATATTTGACCCGAAAGACCCATCTGACTCCAATTGCTGCTTTTCCTTCTGGCAAAGGTTTCAATGTCCATGTCCCATTAGCAAGTAGCATGTTGTATTCAGCTAGTGCAGCCTCATGCCATTGTGCAGCATGAGGTGACTTCATTGCCTGAGCATAAGTCTCTGGCTCGACTAACTTGCCAACAGGACTAGCTGTTAAACTTTAGGCTACTATAGTGTGATCAGAAGCTTGTTTAAGCGTTCTAATGACTTCTAATTGCCTTGGTAACAATCACTAATGATGTGTTGATGCAATCAATCAATAATATGTAATGAAATTGCGCTCTATTGACTCTTTGTGTCTATTACTCTAGACATGTAAGGAAAATGACCTCCCCAGGTTCCCACGGGTACTGTTCTGCGCGAGGCGTGAATATTGGTGTCCACTAAATCGCGTCCGAAATGGTTTAGCTCCGGAGCAGCTTGGGAACATGCCAGACATCATTCTAATAATGGCTCCATGTTTCATTTTCGCTCCTTTTGCTTCCCTGCGGAGACCGAGGCGTTCCGGTGTCTATTCCGGCCGTCACAATAGAGGTCAATAGACCTACTAATGGGGCGCCAAACGTGGGAACGGTGCATTGACCGTGGGAGTCGGGCGCTTTGAATTTATATACAGATTGCTAAAGAGTGCTTGCGCACTTTTAGCAATACTGTCAACACCAGTCATCCCATGATGACCTGGGTTGTCCCAATGGGTGTTGGCAGTGTCTATGGGTGGTCCCCAATGCGTGGGAACCGGGCGCTTAACGTGCGGCTGCACAGCGCAACTTTGTTATACATTTGTACAACAAGTGAGTGCATCACCTTCAACACAACCCCCTGATGCAACACTTGGTCAATCCACGTATTGGGGCACCCATAAACAACCCCCTGGCCCAATATGTCCTCCTATCCAACAAGTCCCATCATCTCCCTCAACTTCTCTACTTGTGGTTTGGCCAGTGCTTTGGTGAGCAGGTCTGCCGGCATGTCCTCCGTTTGCAGATAGACTGGTTGTATGCGCTTGCAATCAACTTGATCGCGTAACCAAAAGAAGCTCAAGTCAAGTTGCTTCATTCTGCCATGGTGTTCGGGGTTCTTTGCCACTCTAATCGCTGACTGGTTGTCCATGTATAGCGTGGATGGTGAAGTTGGCTTGTAACCAATTTCAGAGAGGAGGTTCTTCATCCAGCATATTTCTTTACCAGCAGCAACCCCAGCAACATACTCTGCTTCAGTGGTTGACAGAACAACCATCTGTTGCGCTTTACTGCTCCAGCAGACCGCTCCCAGCCCAATCTTAACCAAGTAACCACTTGTAGACCTTCCTGTCCCTTTATCACCACCATAGTCAGCATCACTGTATGTGACGAAGATTTCATCTCCTATGGTGGGATCAGGTCCATATACCAACTTCATATCCATCGTGCCCTTCACATAGCGTAGCAAGTGCTTTACAGCCTTCCAGTGGATCATGCCTGGGTTCGAGTTGAACCTAGCCAGTGCGCTCGCAGCAAAGGCTATATCAGGCCGGGACATTGTAGCCAAGTACAATAAGGAGCCGACAGCACTCATGTAGGGGATATCAATCATCTCTTGTGCTTCTTCATATGTCTTGGGACAGTCATCTGTGGTCAACTTCATACCTGGAGCCATGGGAGTTCCCACCGGTTTGCAATCAGACATATTCAACTGCGCAAGCTTGTTAACAATGTACTGACGCTGTGAGATGTAGAGTTTGTGGTTCTCCCAGTCTCGAGTTATTTCCATGCCCAGCAGATATGAAGTCTCCCCCAAGTCCCGCAACTTGAAATGCTTTTCCAGCTCAATAACAAATTTGTCAAGAGCCTCCTTTGACTTTGAAGCAAGAGTGATATCATCCACCCACACTGGGACTATGATTCTGACATTGCCATCATCATAGATGTAGAGTGAGGGATCAGAGTAAATCTTTTTGAAGCCCATTAATTGCAGCACTTGCCACAATTTCTCACTCCACAACCGAGGTGACTGCTTTAACCCATACAGTGACTTGTTCAATTTACAGACTATCCTTCCTTGACCCTTTGTTGCCCCTTGCTTAAAACCCTCAGGCTGCTCCATATACACTTCAGCATCAATATCACTGTTTATAAATGCTTGTGAGATGTCAACTGAGCGCAAGTGTAGATCATCTCTAGCAGCTAGAGCAAGTACAGTCCTGATAGTAGCATGTCTAGAAGGCGAAGCAAAGGTCTCATTATAGTCAAATCCGGGTTGTTGACTAAATCCTTTAGCAACAATCCGACCCTTGAACCGTTCAATGCTTCCGTCTGCATGATACTTGACCCGAAAGACCCATCTGACTCCAATTGCTGCTTTTCCTTCTGGCAAAGGTTCCAATGTCCATGTCCCATTAGCAAGCAGCATGTTGTATTCAGCTAGTGCAGCCTCATGCCATTGTGCAGCGTGAGGTGACTTCATTGCCTGAGCATAAGTCTCTGGCTCTACTAGCTTGCCAACAGGACTAGCCTCCAAAGCTTCTTCTTCAGATTCGGAAACATCATCATCTAAAGCAGGAGTTGGATCTCGCATTTCCCAGACATCAGGAGTTGCCTCCCTAGCCTTTGGAGGTGCAGCAGGAACCTTCCACCATTCACCTGGAGGTCTGATGTCGCGTTTTGGTCTTCTAACAGCCACAGGTCTATCATCGACTTCGGCTTCAGCATCACTATCATCCACATGAGGTGCAGCTCTTCTACGACGAGGACGAGGTGGGGAAGTCTCTTCTGGCTCTGGTGTCACATTATCCTGTTGCGCTTCACCCTCCACCTGTTCTTCTTCTTTCACATTATCATCATCATTAGCAGTGTCATCCTCACTGCTGTCCTCATCGTCATTATCAACTGCAGGCAAGTCTATGACCCTTTGCTGAGCATCGTTGTCGTCCTTGGATGGTGCCTCTGGTGCGCTCTGCTGACTGGATTTCGGAGTAGGAACTGGTTCAGAGGTGGTGCCTTTAAGAAGTTGGCCACTATAAGTGTAGCGCTCATCAAAGTCTGCGCGTTCACAGATGATGACCTTCTTCGTCTTTGGATTGTAGAATTTCCAACCCTTGTACCCATCAGGATACCCAATAAACACACACTTCTCCATATGCGAACCCAAGTGTTCCCTCTTGTCCTTCTGGACATGCACATAAGCAACACATCCCCACACTCGCAAATGCCCAACATCAGGTTTTCGTCTATGCCACACCTCATATGGCGTAGCATGAGCTACTGAAGACGTAATGCATCGGTTCAAGACATGAACAAGTGCAGCCAAACACTCAGCCCAAAAGGCCTTTGACAATCCAGCCTCATCTAGCATTGCAGTGATCCGTTCACTAAGCAGTCTGTTTGCACGTTCAGCCACTCCATTCTGCTGTGGTCTGTTTCGCACTGAGAACTGCCTTTCAATGCCATGCTCCTCCAAATACTTGTCAAACTCTTTGCTCATGAATTCACCACCCTGGTCGCATCTGAAGACTTTGATATGCTTGCCAGTTTGGTTCTCAGCCCAAGCTTTAAACCGTTTAAAGGCAGCAAAGACTTCGCTCTTCAGCTTCAGAGGAACTACCACCTTTAGCTTAGAGTAGTCATCAATGAATGTAACCCAATATTTCTGACCAGAGTGGGAATCAATTCCGACATAATGAACATCAGAGTGTACCAATGCCAGCAGCTCATCAGCTCTGTTGGATGACGAAGGAAATGGATTTGCATGCATCTTCCCTGTTAGACAAGGGATACAAACAGGATCTGGCTTTGCAGAAGAGTCCAATGTCAATCCAATCACCATTTCATCCTTAATCATCTGCTTAATTCCGTCATGGTGTTGGTGGCCAAGCCATCTATGCCATAGTGTCAGATCCAAAGGCAGAGTGGACGCAACATGAACAAATTCATTTGTATCTATTGTACTACCATCTAAATAGCCTATACCAGCATCATTGATTGTAGCACAGAACAAAAGAACATCATTACGAACAAACTCTATTTTATCCTTTGTGATATGAACATTAAAGCCTTTATTCCGAGTCAAATACAAAACAGCAAGCAGATTATTGCACAATGCAGGAACTGTTGAAGGTGATGCACACACTTGTTGTACAAATGTATAACAAAGTTGCGCTGTGCAGCCGCACATTAAGCGCCCGGTTCCCACGCATTGGGGACCACCCATAGACACTGCCAACACCCATTGGGACGACCCAGGTCATCATGGGATGACTGGTGTTGACAGTATTGCTAAAAGTGCGAAAGCACTCTTTAGCAATCTGTATATAAATTCGAAGCGCCCGACTCCCACGGTCAATGCACCGTTCCCACGTTTGGCGCCCCCATTAGTAGGTCTATTGACCTCTATTGTGACGGCCGGAATAGGCACCGGAACGCCTCGGTCTCCGCAGGGAAGCAAAAGAAGCGAAAATAAAACATGGAGCCATCATTAGAATGATGTCTGGCATGTTCCCAAGCTGCTCCGGAGCTAAACCAATTCGGACGCGATTTAGTGGACACCAATATTCACGCCTCGCGCAGAACAGTACCCGTGGGAACCTAGGATGGTCATTTTCCTTACATGTCTAGAGTACTAGACACAAAGAGTCAATAGAGCGCAAATCATTACATATTATTGATTGATTGCATCAACACATCATTAGTGATTGTTACTAAGGCAATTAGAAGTTATTAGGACGCTTAAACAAGCTTCTGATCACACTATAATAGCCTAAAGTTTAACAGGTTATGGGCCCTGGGCTTTAACTTGACATCATTAATTGATTGATTGTTCCTGCATTATTGAATTGCTGCCTATTGTTATACTGGGGGTTTATTGTGATTGATTAGTGACTCTTTGAGTACTGATCTCGCATTTTGGCCTATTGGAGCTTTATTGAAAGTCACAACAAGACTCTAACACTGTTGTTATTGATAGTCCACACAAGACTTTAAATTGTTATTGTCAGTCAAACAAGACTATAAACTGTATTGAACACTATGTCTACAAGTTCTAGTTCAGATAATGGGGTCAAGGTGAAACCACTGACCAACTCCAATTATCAGGAGTGGTGTGGTGAAGCCAAGGCTTATCTGATGCGACTAGGGCTGTGGAGACTAGTAGCTGGAAGGGAATCTAGACCCACAGTTGAAGCTGAGCTGACCAAATGGGAGGCTAAAGCTGAAAGGGCTGCTGGGGAGATTTACCTATTGGTTGAAGCGGACCAAAGAATTCATTTCCGAGGTCTAGAGGATGATCCAGTGGGAATGTGGGCTGCCATAGAGAAGGCACACCTATCCAAGAAGCCCGGCGCACGGTTTAATGCTTATGATGACCTGTTCTCAATACACAAGGAGGACAATGAAGGTCTAATCGATTTGGGAGTCAGGATTAGCAAAGCAATGGCTAATATCCAAAATCTGCGTCCAACAGGCTTTACCATTGAGCAATTAGACGAAGAGTTGCAGTGCATGGCATTGATTCGGGCTTTGCCTGATGAATACAAGCACTTGTCAGCTTCTTTGTTGCTAATGGACAAGCTGGACAAGGATACTATACTCCAAGCATTCCGAAGCGAAGAGTTAAACCGTCAGCGCCAGACCGAGCAAGCGAATAGAGCCGGTCACAAGGGTTATGGAAAGAAGGGTGGGGCATACAATGGGAAAGGCAGAGGTCACCCCACAGTTGATGCAGACACCTGCTCATTCTGCAAGGGCAAGGGTCATTGGAAGAGGGATTGCGAAGCATTGAAGAAGGTCAATGCTAGCAATAAAGACAGTGGATCTGGGGGGAGCAATGCCAAAGTGGCAGCTGAGAAGGCAGATGCTGTGACAGAGTTTGCTGGTCAGGCAAGTGCTCGATCTACGGATGAGGCTTGTGCTACATTTTCTAATGATACCCATTGGAATACAGATACAGGGGCCACTTCTCATATGACACCTCACAAAGAATGGATTCGCAATTATACCCCTTATAGAGTGCCTATTAGGCTAGCGGATCACACCATTGTATATAGTGAGGGTGTCGGAAATGTGCTCTTTAGACCTGTTATTAATGGTAGACAAGTTGGAGATGTAGAGATCACTAGAGTACTCTATGTTCCTGCATTGTGCAATAATCTGCTTGCTGTTTTGTATTTGACTCGAAATAAAGGCTTTAATGTTCATATCACAAAGGATAAAATAGAGTTTGTTCGTAATGATGTTCTTTTGTTCTGTGCTACAATCAATGATGCTGGTATAGGCTATTTAGATGGTAGTACAATAGATACAAATGAATTTGTTCATGTTGCGGCCACTCTGCCTTTGGATCTGACACTATGGCATAGACGGCTTGGCCACCAACACCATGACGGAATTAAGCAGATGATTAAGGATGAAATGGTGATTGGATTGACATTGGACTCTTCTGCAAAGCCAGATCCTGTTTGTATTCCTTGTCTAACAGGGAAGATGCATGCAAATCCATTTCCTTCGTCATCCAACAGAGCTGATGAGCTGTTGGCATTGGTACACTCTGATGTTCATTACGTCGGAACTGATTCCCACTCTGGTCAGAAATATTGGGTTACATTCATTGATGACTACTCGAAGCTAAAGGTGGTAGTTCCCCTGAAGCTGAAGAGCGAAGTCTTTGCTGCCTTTAAACGGTTCAAAGCATGGGCTGAGAATCAAACTGGCAAGCATATTAAAGTCTTCAGATGTGACCAGGGTGGTGAATTCATGAGCAAAGAGTTTGACAAGTATTTGGAGGAGCATGGCATTGAAAGGCAGTTCTCAGTGCGAAACAGACCACAGCAGAATGGAGTGGCTGAACGCGCAAATAGACTCCTTAGTGAACGGATCACTGCAATGCTAGATGAGGCTGGATTGTCAAAGGCCTTTTGGGCTGAGTGTTTGGCTGCACTTGTTCATGTCTTGAACCGATGCATTACATCTTCAGTAGCTCATGCTACGCCATATGAGGTGTGGCATAGACGAAAACCTGATGTTGGGCATTTGCGAGTGTGGGGATGTGTTGCTTATGTGCATGTCCAGAAGGACAAGAGGGAACACTTGGGTTCGCATATGGAGAAGTGTGTGTTTATTGGGTATCCTGATGGGTACAAGGGTTGGAAATTCTACAATCCAAAGACGAAGAAGGTCATCATCTGTGAACGCGCAGACTTTGATGAGCGCTACACTTATAGTGGCCAACTTCTTAAAGGCACCACCTCTGAACCAGTTCCTACTCCAACAACCAGTCAGCAGAGCGCACCAGAGGCACCATCCAAGGACAACAACGATGCTCAGCAAAGGGTCATAGACTTGCCTGCAGTTGATTATGACGATGGGGACAGCAGTGAGGATGACACTGTTAATGATGATAATGTAAAAGAAGAAGAACAGGTGGAGGGTGAAGCGCAACAGGATAATGTGACACCAGAGCCGGAAGATGTTAAACTTTAGGCTATTATAGTGTGATCAGAAGCTTGTTTAAGCGTTCTAATGACTTCTAATTGCCTTGGTAACAATCACTAATGATGTGTTGATGCAATCAATCAATAATATGTAATGAAATTGCGCTCTATTGACTCTTTGTGTCTATTACTCTAGACATGTAAGGAAAATGACCTCCCCAGGTTCCCACGGGTACTGTTCTGCGCGAGGCGTGAATATTGGTGTCCACTAAATCGCGTCCGAAATGGTTTAGCTCCGGAGCAACTTGGGAACATGCCAGACATCATTCTAATGATGGCTCCATGTTTCATTTTCGCTCCTTTTGCTTCCCTGCGGAGACTGAGGCGTTCCGGTGTCTATTCCGGCCGTCACAATAGAGGTCAATAGACCTACTAATGGGGCGCCAAACGTGGGAACGGTGCATTGACCGTGGGAGTCGGGCGCTTTGAATTTATATACAGATTGCTAAAGAGTGCTTGCGCACTTTTAGCAATACTGTCAACACCAGTCATCCCATGATGACCTGGGTTGTCCCAATGGGTGTTGGCAGTGTCTATGGGTGGTCCCCAATGCGTGGGAACCGGGCGCTTAATGTGCGACTGCACAGCGCAACTTTGTTATACATTTGTACAACAAGTGTGTGCATCACCTTCAACAGAAGAGACTCCCCCACCTCGTCCTCGTCGTAGAAGAACTGCACCTCGTGTGGATGATAGTGATGCTGAAGCGGAAGTCGATGATAGACCTGTAGCTGTTAGAAGACCAAAACGCGACATCAGACCTCCAGGTGAATGGTGGAAGGTTCCTGCAGCACCTCCAAAGGCTAAGGAGGCAACTCCTGATGTCTGGGAAATGCGAGATCCAACTCCTGCTTTAGATGATGATGATTCTGAATCTGAAGAAGAAGCTTTGGAGGCTAGTCCTGTTGGCAAGCTAGTAGAGCCAGAGACGTATGCTCAGGCAATGAAATCACCTCACGCTGCACAATGGCATGAGGCTGCACTAGCTGAATACAACATGCTGCTTGCTAATGGGACATGGACATTGGAACCTTTGCCAGAAGGAAAAGCAGCAATTGGAGTCAGATGGGTTTTTCGGGTCAAGTATCATGCAGACGGAAGCATTGAACGGTTCAAGGGTCGGATTGTTGCTAAAGGATTTAGTCAACGACCCGGATTTGACTATAATGAGACCTTTGCTTCGCCTTCGAGACATGCTACCATCAGGACTGTGCTTGCTCTAGCTGCTAGAGATGATCTACACTTGCGCTCAGTTGACATTTCACAAGCATTTATAAACAGTGATATTGATGCTGAAGTGTATATGGAACAGCCTGAGGGATTTAAGCAAGGGGCAACCAAAGGTCAAGGAAGGATAGTCTGTAAATTGAACAAGTCACTGTATGGGTTAAAGCAGTCACCTCGGTTGTGGAGTGAGAAATTGTGGCAAGTGCTGCAATTAATGGGTTTCAAAAAGATCTACTCTGATCCCTCACTCTACATCTATGATGATGGCACTGTCAGAATCATAGTCCCAGTGTGGGTGGATGATATCACTCTTGCTTCAAAGTCAAAGGAGGCTCTTGACAAGTTTGTTATTGAGCTAGAAAAGCATTTCAAGTTGCGGGACTTGGGGGAGACTTCATATCTGCTGGGCATGGAAATAACTCGAGACTGGGAAAACCACAAACTCTACATCTCGCAGCGTCAGTACATTGTTAACAAGCTTGCGCAGTTTAATATGTCTGATTGCAAACCGGTGGGGACTCCCATGGCTCCAGGTATGAAGTTGACCACAGATGATTGTCCCAAGATGTATGAAGAAGCACAAGAAATGATTGATATCCCCTACATGAGTGCTGTTGGCTCCTTATTGTACTTGGCTACAATGTCCCGGCCTGATATAGCCTTTGCTGCGAGTGCACTGGCTAGGTTCAACTCGAATCCAGGCATGATCCACTGGAAAGCTGTAAAGCACCTGCTCCGCTACGTGAAGGGAACGATGGATATGAAGTTGGTTTATGGACCTGATCCCACCATAGGAGATGAAATCTTCGTCACATACAGTGATGCTGACTATGGTGGTGATAAAGGGACAGGAAGGTCTACAAGTGGTTACTTGGTTAAGATTGGGCTGGGAGCGGTCTGCTGGAGCAGTAAAGCCCAACAGATGGTTGTTCTGTCAACCACTGAAGCAGAGTATGTTGCTGGGGTTGCTGCTGGTAAAGAGATATGCTGGATGAAGAACCTCCTCTCAGAAATTGGTTACAAGCCAACTTCACCATCCACGCTATACATGGACAACCAGTCAGCGATTAGAGTAGCAAAGAACCCCGAACACCATGGCAGAATGAAGCAACTTGACTTGAGCTTCTTTTGGTTGCGCGATTAAGTTGATTGCAAGCGCATACAACCAGTCTATCTGCAAACGGAGGACATGCCCGCAGACCTGCTCACCAAAGCACTGGCCAAGCCACAAGTAGAGAAGTTGAGGGAGATGATGGGACTTGTTGGATAGGAGGACGTATTGGGCCAGGGGGTTGTTTATGGGTGCCCCAATACGTGGATTGACCAAGTGTTGCATCAGGGGGTTGTGTTGAAGGTGATGCACACACTTGTTGTACAAATGTATAACAAAGTTGCGCTGTGCAGCCGCACATTAAGCGCCCGGTTCCCACGCATTGGGGACCACCCATAGACACTGCCAACACCCATTGGGACGACCCAGGTCATCATGGGATGACTGGTGTTGACAGTATTGCTAAAAGTGCGAAAGCACTCTTTAGCAATCTGTATATAAATTCGAAGTGCCCGACTCCCACGGTCAATGCACCGTTCCCACGTTTGGCGCCCCATTAGTAGGTCTATTGACCTCTATTGTGACGGCCGGAATAGGCACCGGAACGCCTCGGTCTCCGCAGGGAAGCAAAAGAAGCGAAAATAAAACATGGAGCCATCATTAGAATGATGTCTGGCATGTTCCCAAGCTGCTCCGGAGCTAAACCAATTCGGACGCGATTTAGTGGACACCAATATTCACGCCTCGCGCAGAACAGTACCCGTGGGAACCTAGGATGGTCATTTTCCTTACATGTCTAGAGTACTAGACACAAAGAGTCAATAGAGCGCAAATCATTACATATTATTGATTGATTGCATCAACACATCATTAGTGATTGTTACTAAGGCAATTAGAAGTTATTAGGACGCTTAAACAAGCTTCTGATCACACTATAATAGCCTAAAGTTTAACAGGAACATAGAGTACTCTAGTGATCTCCACATCTCTAACTTGTCTACCATTAATAACAGGTCTAAAGAGCACATTTCCGACGCCCTCACTATATACAATGGTGTGATCCGCTAGCCTAATAGGCACTCTATAAGGGGTATAATTGCGAATCCATTCTTTGTGAGGTGTCATATGAGAAGTGGCCCCTGTATCTGTATTCCAATGGGTATCATTAGAAAATGTAGCACAAGCCTCATCCGTAGATCGAGCACTTGCCTGACCAGCAAACTCCGTCACAGCATCTGCCTTCTCAGCTGCCACTTTGGCATTGCTCCCCCCAGATCCACTGTCTTTATTGCTAGCATTGACCTTCTTCAATGCTTCGCAATTCCTCTTCCAATGACCCTTGCCCTTGCAGAATGAGCAGGTGTCTGCATCAACTGTGGGGTGACCTCTGCCTTTCCCATTATATGCCCCACCCTTCTTTCCATAGCCCTTATGACCAGCTCTATTCGCTTGCTCAGTCTGGCGCTGACGATTCAACTCTTCGCTTCGGAATGCTTGGAGTATAGTATCCTTGTCCAGCTTGTCCATTAGCAACAAAGAAGCTGACAAGTGCTTGTATTCATCAGGCAGAGCCCGAATCAATGTCATGCACTGCAACTCTTCGTCTAGCTGCTCAATGGTAAAGCCTGATGGACGCAGATTTTGGATATTAGCCATTGCCTTGCTTAATCCTGACTCCCAAATCAATTAGACCTTCATTGTCCTCCTTGTGTATTGAGAACAGGTCATCATAAGCATTGAAGCGTGCACCGGGCTTCTTGGATAGGTGTGCCTTCTCTATGGCAGCCCACATTCCCACTGGATCATCCTCTAGACCTCGGAAATGAATTCTTTGGTCCGCTTCAACCAACAGGTAAATCTCCCCAGCAGCCCTTTCAGCCTTAGCCTCCCATTTGTTCAGCTCAGCTGCATCTGTGGGTCTAGATTCCCTTCCAGCCACTAGTCTCCACAGCCCTAGTCTCATCAGATAAGCCTTGGCTTCACCACACCACTCCTGATAATTGGAGTTGGTCAGTGGTTTCACCTTGACCCCATTATCTGAACTAGAACTTGTAGACATAGTGTTCAATACAAATTATAGTCTTGTTTGACTGACAATAACAATTTAAAGTCTTGTGTGGACTATCAATAACAACAGTGTTATAGTCTTGTTGTGACTTTCAATAAGCTCCAATAGGCCAAAATGCGAGATCAGTACTCAAAGAGTCACTAGATCAATCACAATAAACCCCCAGTATAACAATAGGCAGCAATTCAATAATGCAGGAACAATCAATCAATTAATGATGTCAAGTTAAAGCTCAGGGCCCATAACCTGTTAAACTTTAGGCTATTATAATGTGATCAGAAGCTTGTTTAAGCGTTCTAATGACTTCTAATTGCCTTGGTAACAATCACTAATGATGTGTTGATGCAATCAATCAATAATATGTAATGAAATTGCGCTCTATTGACTCTTTGTGTCTAGTACTCTAGACATGTAAGGAAAATGACCATCCTAGGTTCCCACGGGTACTGTTCTGCGCGAGGCGTGAATATTGGTGTCCACTAAATCGCGTCCGAATTGGTTTAGCTCCGGAGCAGCTTGGGAACATGCCAGACATCATTCTAATAATGGCTCCATGTTTCATTTTCGCTCCTTTTGCTTCCCTGCGGAGACCGAGGCGTTCCGGTGTCTATTCCGGCCGTCACAATAGAGGTCAATAGACCTACTAATGGGGCGCCAAACGTGGGAACGGTGCATTGACCGTGGGAGTCGGGCGCTTCGAATTTATATACAGATTGCTAAAGAGTGCTTGCGCACTTTTAGCAATACTGTCAACACCAGTCATCCCATGATGACCTGGGTCGTCCCAATGGGTGTTGGCAGTGTCTATGGGTGGTCCCCAATGCGTGGGAACCGGGCGCTTAATGTGCGGCTGCACAGCGCAACTTTGTTATACATTTGTACAACAAGTGAGTGCATCACCTTCAACACTAGCCTCCAAAGCTTCTTCTTCAGATTCGGAATCATCATCATCTAAAGCAGGAGTTGGATCTCGCATTTCCCAGACATCAGGAGTAGCCTCCCTAGCCTTTGGAGGTGCAGCAGGAACCTTCCACCATTCACCTGGAGGTCTGATGTCGCGTTTTGGTCTTCTAACAGCTACAGGTCTATCATCGACTTCCGCTTCAGCATCACTATCATCCACACGAGGTGCAGCTCTTCTACGACGAGGACGAGGTGGGGGAGTCTCTTCTGGCTCTGGTGTCATATCATCCTGTTGCGCTTCACCCTCCACCTGTTCTTCTTCTTTCACATTATCATCATCATCAGCAGTGTCATCCTCACTGCTGTCCTCATCGTCATTATCAACTGCAGGCAAGTCTATGACCCTTTGCTGAGCATCGTTGTTGTCCTTGGATGGTGCCTCTGGTGCGCCCTGCTGACTGGATTTCGGAGTAGGAACTGGTTCAGAGGTGGTGCCTTTAAGAAGTTGGCCACTATAAGTGTAGCGCTCATCAAAGTCTGCGCGTTCACAGATGATGACCTTCTTCGTCTTTGGATTGTAGAATTTCCAACCCTTGTACCCATCAGGATACCCAATAAACACACACTTCTCCATATGCGAACCCAAGTGTTCCCTCTTGTCCTTCTGGACATGCACATAAGCAACACATCCCCACACTCGTAAATGCCCAACATCAGGTTTTCGTCTATGCCACACCTCATATGGCGTAGCATGAGCTACTGAAGATGTAATGCATCGGTTCAAGACATGAACAAGTGCAGCCAAACACTCAGCCCAAAAAGCCTTTGACAATCCAGCCTCATCTAGCATTGCAGTGATCCGTTCACTAAGCAGTCTATTTGCACGTTCAGCCACTCCATTCTGCTGTGGTCTATTTCGCACTGAGAACTGCCTTTCAATGCCATGCTCCTCCAAATACTTGTCAAACTCTTTGCTCATGAATTCACCACCCTGGTCGCATCTGAAGACTTTGATATGCTTGCCAGTTTGATTCTCAGCCCAAGCTTTAAACCGTTTAAAGGCAGCAAAGACTTCGCTCTTTAGCTTCAGTGGGACTACCACCTTTAGCTTAGAGTAGTCATCAATGAATGTAACCCAATATTTCTGACCAGAGTGGGAATCAATTCCGACGTAATGAACATCAGAGTGTACCAATGCCAACAGCTCATCAGCTCTGTTGGATGACGAAGGAAATGGATTTGCATGCATCTTCCCTGTTAGACAAGGAATACAAACAGGATCTGGCTTTGCAGAAGAGTCCAATGTCAATCCAATCACCATTTCATCCTTAATCATCTGCTTAATTCCGTCATGGTGTTGGTGGCCAAGCCGTCTATGCCATAGTGTCAGATCCAAAGGCAGAGTGGATGCAACATGAACAAATTCATTTGTATCTATTGTACTACCATCTAAATAGCCTATACCAGCATCATTGATTGTAGCACAGAACAAAAGAACATCATTACGAACAAACTCTATTTTATCCTTTGTGATATGAACATTAAAGCCTTTATTCCGAGTCAAATACAAAACAGCAAGCAGATTATTGCACAATGCAGGAACATAGAGTACTCTAGTGATCTCTACATCTCTAACTTGTCTACCATTAATAACAGGTCTAAAGAGCACATTTCCAACACCCTCACTATATACAATGGTGTGATCCGCTAGCCTAATAGGCACTCTATAAGGGGTATAATTGCGAATCCATTCTTTGTGAGGTGTCATATGAGAAGTGGCCCCTGTATCTGTGTTCCAATGGGTATCATTAGAAAATGTAGCACAAGCCTCATCCGTAGATCGAGCACTTGCCTGACCAGCAAACTCCGTCACAGCATCTGCCTTCTCAGCTGCCACTTTGGCATTGCTCCCCCCAGATCCACTGTCTTTGTTGCTAGCATTGACCTTCTTCAATGCTTCGCAATCCCTCTTCCAATGACCCTTGCCCTTGCAGAATGAGCAGGTGTCTGCATCAACTGTGGGGTGACCTCTGCCTTTTCCATTATAAGCCCCACCCTTCTTTCCATAACCCTTGTGACCGGCTCTATTTGCTTGCTCGGTCTGGCGCTGACGGTTAAGCTCTTCGCTTCGGAATGCTTGGAGTATTGTATCCTTGTCCAGCTTATCCATTAGCAACAAAGAAGCTGACAAGTGCTTGTATTCATCAGGCAGAGCCCGAATCAATGCCATGCACTGCAACTCTTCGTCTAACTGCTCAATGGTAAAGCCTGTTGGACGCAGATTTTGGATATTAGCCATTGCCTTGCTAATCCTGACTCCCAAATCGATTAGACCTTCATTGTCCTCCTTGTGTATTGAGAACAGGTCGTCATAAGCATTAAAGCGTGCGCCGGGCTTCTTGGATAGGTGTGCCTTCTCTATGGCAGCCCACATTCCCACTGGATCATCCTCTAGACCTCGGAAATGAATTCTTTGGTCTGCTTCAACCAATAGGTAAATCTCCCCAGCAGCCCTTTCAGCTTTAGCCTCCCATTTGGTCAGCTCAGCTGCATCTGTGGGTCTAGATTCCCTTCCAGCCACTAGTCTCCACAGCCCTAGTCGCATCAGATAAGCCTTGGCTTCACCACACCACTCCTGATAATTGGAGTTGGTCAGTGGTTTCACCTTGACCCCATTATCTGAACTAGAACTTGTAGACATAGTGTTCAATACAGTTTATAGTCTTGTTTGACTGACAATAACAATTTAAAGTCTTGTGTGGACTATCAATAACAACAGTGTTAGAGTCTTGTTGTGACTTTCAATAAAGCTCCAATAGGCCAAAATGCGAGATCAGTACTCAAAGAGTCACTAATCAATCACAATAAACCCCCAGTATAACAATAGGCAGCAATTCAATAATGCAGGAACAATCAATCAATTAATGATGTCAAGTTAAAGCCCAGGGCCCATAACCTGTTAAACTTTAGGCTATTATAGTGTGATTAGAAGCTTGTTTAAGCGTCCTAATAACTTCTAATTGCCTTAGTAACAATCACTAATGATGTGTTGATGCAATCAATCAATAATATGTAATGATTTGCGCTCTATTGACTCTTTGTGTCTAGTACTCTAGACATGTAAGGAAAATGACCTCCCCAGGTTCCCACGGGTACTGTCCTGCGCGAGGCGTGAATATTGGTGTCCACTAAATCGCGTCCGAAATGGTTTAGCTCCGGAGCAGCTTGGGAACATGCCAGACATCATTCTAATGATGGCTCCATGTTTCATTTTCGCTCCTTTTGCTTCCCTGCGGAGACCGAGGCGTTCCGGTGTCTATTCCGGCCGTCACAATAGAGGTCAATAGACCTACTAATGGGGCGCCAAACGTGGGAACGGTGCATTGACCATGGGAGTCGGGCGCTTCGAATTTATATACAGATTGCTAAAGAGTGCTTGCGCACTTTTAGCAATACTGTCAACACCAGTCATCCCATGATGACCTGGGTCGTCCCAATGGGTGTTGGCAGTGTCTATGGGTGGTCCCCAATGCGTGGGAACCGGGCGCTTAATGTGCGACTGCACAGCGCAACTTTGTTATACATTTGTACAACAAGTGTGTGCATCACCTTCAACATTCACTTGGTGTTGCGCCTTCGTGGTGGTATGCAGATCTTTGTCAAGACGCTCATGGGCAAGACTATCATGTTGGAGGTTGAGTCGTCCGACACGATCGACAATGTGAAGGCCAAGATCCAGGACCAGGAGGGGTGAGTAAACTTTCTGACGCAATGATGTTGTTATACGATGCTAACGCTGTTCTCGTTCCTCAGCATTCCTCCCGACCAACAATGTCTCATTTTTGCCGGAAAGCAGCTCGAAGATGGGCGTACCCTTTCCGACTACAACATCCAGAAGGAGTCGACACTTCACCTTGTCCTCCATCTCCACGGTGGTATGCAAATCTTCGTCAAGATGCTGACTGGGAAGACCATCACCCTTGAGGTTGAGTCATCGGATACGATTGACAATGTAAAGGCGAAGATCCAAGACAAGGAAGGGTGAGTAGCCATTCAGATGCAGCGGAGTTCGTATACCATGCCTACCGTCGATCCCAATCCTCAGCATTCCTCCCGACCAGTCATCACCGATGGTAGTCTGTACGCCAGGACAGTGCCTTTAAGGCTACTCGAATATCACCAGTAAGTGCTAGCCTTCGAGGGAAAGTATCGCAGCTCACTTCTCAAAGTTGGCGCTACAATATCGACTTTGGAGACGACCGTACAGCCGGACAGTATATGTCCACAACAAACCCCCAACTTCTCCATGATATCCTTACTTCGTGCTCGTCGTCCTTATCTTCGTCTTCCGGTTTCGGGAACACCACCAACATTAATCTCCCGCTGGACCTTGTGCTGGACCCAGGCATCGTTGTATTCCCCCAGCCTCTCTACGCAGGCCAATCCTCCTTCGCGCCACTCCCTACTTCCCCAAATTCATACCTTTCGACGCCCCTCTCCACGACCCACTCATGCGCGAGCTCCCCTTCGGCAGCACCTTGTTTCTCTCCTTCGTCACCATCCAATCGTCATCCTGCTCCCCAGCGTGCTCGAGCACCGGCGCCGTGTGCTCGGCCTCGGGCTCCTGCACATGTCTGCCTGGGTTTACGGGCCGGTCGTGCGAGACCTGCGCACCTGGCCATTTCGGGGTGACGTGTCAGGCCTGTGAGGCCGGGTGCACATCGTGTGACGAGGGGGTCGTGGGGTCGGGGAGGTGCTCGGACTCCCCGGTGAAGAATGCCCACTTCCTGAACAGTGTCTGCGGTGCGAACGGCGAGTGTGCGTGCAATGCCGGGTTTGTGAATGGTCTGAATACGCGGGCCACGGTGACAGAGGAGGGTAGCTGTGGAGGGGACGCGAGTAACTGGCGCAGGATCTCGACGACAAAGATGGGACTCACTAGAGCAAGTCCTGGCAGTATGCCAACATTGGACAGCATCGAGGCCTCAGTGTTCACATCATGGGCGACAAATGCGAAGTCAGGATCGTCCAAGCGGAGGGGATGGGAGGAAGCAAGGCACTGGTTGCAACAACTGGGACACCGTTGAAGAGACGAAGAGGGAAGGTGAGAGGCTTGATCGTCGGCTGGGGGAATTTGTGTGATGACCTATGATGGTGGAGTCGAGGGTGAGAGGCTGTTGCCTCCGTTGTGGAGCCTTTCGCAGTGTTGCATCGTCGTGGCTGGTCATGATGAAAATCATGCTGTCCCAGAGTATGCAGGCCCTGCTGTGGAGGATGCTGAGGCCATGGATGTTGATGATGATGTTTCAGCCAATGATGCATCTGAACCTGCTGGGGGTGCTGCCCTTAACAATCCTGCTGATGTTCGTATGATTGTTATTGACGGCATTGTCATGGGGCCTCGTCACTGTGCCATGCCAGGTTGTGAGGTGGGATTGCTCAATGCTCAGACTGGAGTGTTTTGCAATGCTCACCAGGAGGAGATGGGGGTCCGTTGTCGCATGAAAGACTGTGTCAGAGTCAAGGTGGCTGGGACTCAGGCATGTATTAATCACCAGGAGCAGTGGAGGGTCTACCGGGCTCGCTATGCCAACTCCTCACTCTTAGGAGTCCAGAGGATGTTGAGGAGGGCTCAGGAGGAGAGGATTGCCTGGCGCAAGTTTGCTAAGGCTGAAGGGGTTGCCAAGATTCTTCGGTTTCTTGAAGACATCTATGCAGATCCCAACTTCTGTCCTAGCTACATTGCTATTGACAAGGGATGTGCCTTGCTCAAGCCCATTGTCAAACAAGGGCACTGGCCTGCTTGGGAACCTACCACTCGGATCATTGTTGACTCCTACCACTACATCAATCACCGGGTCACTGACCACCTCTGCCGGACTTGGTGCAACCCAGCACCACTCAATGGAGATGCCCCCAACCTGGTGGTGGTTGATGAAGACAAGGAAGGAAGACCTTACTACAAGAGGGCCTTCAACATTCAGGTAAGTGATTATACTACTCAGATACTTGTACTGGTCTAATTTGTGTTAAAATCAGGGGCAAGAAAAGATGGCCAGACAAGGGTTTGAACCAAGGACCTTCTGGTTGCTTTCCAGACACTCTACCATCTGAGCTATCCGGCCTTGGTTACTGGTTGTGCAACATTCATTATGCTCTCCCTATCACATGACCACCCAACCATTCAATCAATAGTGGCCGGGCTCATGCCCCTTTCCACTCCATTCAAATGGTGATCATGTGCCGGATTACATCATTCCAACAATTTGTCCACTTAGGCTTGTGAACAACTCAATGCATGGTTGGTTGGGTTCCAGACAGTCCTCAACCGGATGACTGTCAGCAACTTTGACTTTACCATGCATGTGCTGCTCTTCTTGCACACTCAACGTGTTATTGCTAGGCAGCAGGGGAGGCAGGAAGAAGAAGGAGCTGAAAGTGAGAATGAAGAGGATGAGAATGGTGTGAGATATGGGCAGCAAGAGGTGCAGGATGATGATGATTGAATAATATGAGCAAGGTCACTTGTAGTCCACCTGGCATTCACTTGTATATCACTTGAATTTCAGTTAAACAACACTTGTATACCACTTGTACATCAGTTGAACACCATTTGGATATCACTTGAATACCACTTGGCTGCCACTTGGACATCACCTGAATATCACTTGAGTACCAACTGAATGTTAAACTTTAGGCTATTATAGTGTGATCAGAAGCTTGTTTAAGCATTCTAATGACTTCTAATTGCCTTGGTAACAATCACTAATGATGTGTTAATGCAATCAATCAATAATATGTAATGAATTTCGCTCTATTGACTCTTTGTGTCTATTACTCTAGACATGTAAGGAAAATGACCTCCCCAGGTTCCCACGGGTACTGTTCTGCGCGAGGCGTGAATATAGCTGTCCACTAAATCACGTCCGAATTGGTTTAGCTCCGGAGCAGCTTGGGAACATGCCAGACATCATTCTAATGATGGCTCCATGTTTCATTTTCGCTCCTTTTGCTTCCCTTTTGAGACCGAAGCGTTCCGGTGCCTATTCCGGCCGTCACAATAGAGGTCAATAGACCTACTAATGGGGCGCCAAACGTGGGAACGGTGCATTGACCGTGGGAGTCGGGCGCTTCGAATTTATATACAGATTGCTAAAGAGTGCTTTCACACTTTTAGCAATACTGTCAACACCAGTCATCCCATGATGACCTGGGTCGTCCCAATGGGTGTTGGCAGTGTCTATGGGTGGTCCCCAATGCGTGGGAACCGGGCGCTTAATGTGCGACTGCACAGCGCAACTTTGTTATACATTTGTACAACAAGTGAGTGCATCACCTTCAACACAAGGGTCATTGGAAGAGAGATTGCAAAGCATTGAAGAAGGTCAATGCTAGCAATAAAGACAGTGGATCTGGGGGGAGCAATGCCAAAGTGGCAGCTGAGAAGGCAGATGCTGTGACGGAGTTTGCTGGTCAGGCAAGTGCTCGATCTACGGATGAGGCTTGTGCTACATTTTCTAATGATACCCATTGGAATACAGATACAGGGGCCACTTCTCATATGACACCTCACAAAGAATGGATTCGCAATTATACCCCTTATAGTGCCTATTAGGCTAGCGGATCACACCATTGTATATAGTGAGGGCGTTGGAAATGTGCTCTTTAGACCTGTTATTAATGGTAGACAAGTTAGAGATGTAGAGATCACTAGAGTACTCTATGTTCCTGCATTATGCAATAATCTGGTTGCTGTTTTGTACTTGACTCGAAATAAAGGCTTTAATGTTCATATCACAAAGGATAAAATGGAGTTTGTTCGTAATGATGTTCTTTTGTTCTGTGCTACAATCAATGATGCTGGTATAGGCTATTTAGATGGTAGTACAATAGATACAAATGAATTTGTTCATGTTGCGTCCACTCTGCCTTTGGATCTGACACTATGGCATAGACGGCTTGGCCACCAACACCATGACGGAATTAAGCAGATGATTAAGGATGAAATGGTGATTGGATTGACATTGGACTCTTCTGCAAAGCCAGATCCTGTTTGTATTCCTTGTCTAACAGGGAAGATGCATGCAAATCCATTTCCTTCGTCATCCAACAGAGCTGATGAGCTGTTGGCATTGGTACACTCTGATGTTCATTACATCGGAATTGATTCCCACTCTGGTCAGAAATATTGGGTCACATTCATTGATGACTACTCTAAGCTAAAGGTGGTAGTCCCACTGAAGCTAAAGAGCGAAGTCTTTGCTGCCTTTAAACGGTTCAAAGCATGGGCTGAGAATCAAACCGGCAAGCATATTAAAGTCTTCAGATGCGACCAGGGTGGTGAATTCATGAGCAAAGAGTTTGACAAGTATTTGGAGGAGCATGGCATTGAAAGGCAGTTCTCAGTGCGAAATAGACCACAGCAGAATGGAGTGGCTGAACGTGCAAATAGACTCCTTAATGAACGGATCACTGCAATGCTAGATGAGGCTGGATTGTCAAAGGCCTTTTGGGCTGAGTGTTTGGCTGCACTTGTTCATGTCTTGAACCGATGCATTACGTCTTCAGTAGCTCATGCTACGCCATATGAGGTGTGGCATAGACGAAAACCTGATGTTGGGCATTTGCGAGTGTGGGGATGTGTTGCTTATGTGCATGTCCAGAAGGACAAGAGGGAACACTTGGGTTCGCATATGGAGAAGTGTGTGTTTATTGGGTATCCTGATGGGTACAAGGGTTGGAAATTCTACAATCCAAAGACGAAGAAGGTCATCATCTGTGAACGCGCAGACTTTGATGAGCGCTACACTTATAGTGGCCAACTTCTTAAAGGCACCACCTCTGAACCAGTTCCTACTCCGAAATCCAGTCAGCAGAGCGCACCAGAGGCACCATCCAAGGACAAAGACAATGCTCAGCAAAGGGCCATAGACTTGCCTGCAGTTGATAATGACGATGGGGACAGCAGTGAGGATGACACTGTTAATGATGATAATGTGAAAGAAGAAGAACAGGTGGAGGGTGAAGCGCAACAGGAAGAGACACCAGAGCCAGAAGAGACTCCCCCACCTCATCCTCGTCATAGAAGAGCTGCACCTTGTGTGGATGATAGTGATGCTGAAGCGGAAGTCGATGATAGACCTGTAGCTGTTAGAAGACCAAAACGCGACATCAGACCTCCAGGTGAATGGTGGAAGGTTCCTGCTGCACCTCCAAAGGCTAGGGAGGCTACTCCTGATGTCTGGGAAATGCGAGATCCAACTCCTGCTTTAGATGATGATGATTCCGAATCTGAAGAAGAAGCTTTGGAGGCTAGTGTTGAAGGTGATGCACTCACTTGTTGTACAAATGTATAACAAAGTTGCGCTGTGCAGCCGCACATTAAGCGCCCGGTTCCCACGCATTGGGGACCACCCATAGACACTGCCAACACCCATTGGGACGACCCAGGTCATCATGGGATGACTGGTGTTGACAGTATTGCTAAAAGTGTGAAAGCACTCTTTAGCAATCTGTATATAAATTCGAAGCGCCCGACTCCCACGGTCAATGCA
Source organism: Pleurotus tuoliensis (assembly GCA_036872985.1). Classification (NCBI taxonomy): domain Eukaryota; kingdom Fungi; phylum Basidiomycota; class Agaricomycetes; order Agaricales; family Pleurotaceae; genus Pleurotus; species Pleurotus tuoliensis. Next base: position 1,061,825 of record JAYMDH010000013.1, read on the forward strand.
CCGTTCCCACGTTTGGCGCCCCATTAGTAGGTCTATTGACCTCTATTGTGACGGCCGGAATAGGCACCGGAACGCTTCGGTCTCAAAAGGGAAGCAAAAGGAGCGAAAATGAAACATGGAGCCATCATTAGAATGATGTCTGGCATGTTCCCAAGCTGCTCCGGAGCTAAACCAATTCGGACATGATTTAGTGGACAGCTATATTCACGCCTCGCGCAGAACAGTACCCGTGGGAACCTGGGGAGGTCATTTTCCTTACATGTCTAGAGTACTAGACACAAAGAGTCAATAGAGCGCAAATCATTACATATTATTGATTGATTGCATCAACACATCATTAGTGATTGTTACTAAGGCAATTAGAAGTCATTAGAACGCTTAAACAAGCTTCTGATCACATTATAATAGCCTAAAGTTTAACAGCTAGTCCTGTTGGCAAGCTAGTAGAGCCAGAGACTTATGCTCAGGCAATGAAGTCACCTCACGCTGCACAATGGCATGAGGCTGCACTAGCTGAATACAACATGCTGCTTGCTAATGGGACATGGACATTGGAACCTTTACCAGAAGGAAAAGCAGCAATTGGAGTCAGATGGGTCTTTCGGGTCAAGTATCATGCAGACGGAAGCATTGAACAGTTCAAGGGTCAGATTGTTGCTAAAGGATTTAGTCAACGACCCGGATTTGACTATAATGAGACCTTTGCTTCACCTTCTACACATGCTACTATCAGGACTGTGCTTGCTCTACCTGCTAGAGATGATCTACACTTGCGCTCAGTTGATATTTCACAAGCATTCATAAACAGTGATATTGATGCTGAAGTGTATATGGAGCAGCCTGAGGGTTTTAAGCAAGGGGCAACCAAAGGTCAAGGAAGGATAGTCTGTAAATTGAACAAGTCACTGTATGGGTTAAAGCAGTCACCTCAGTTATGGAGTGAGAAATTGTGGCAAGTGCTGCAATTAATAGGTTTCAAAAAGATTTACTCTGATCCCTCACTCTACATCTATGATGATGGCACTGTCAGAATCATAGTCCCAGTGTGGGTGGATGATATCACTCTTGCTTCAAAGTCAAAGGATGCTCTTGACAAGTTTGTTATTGAGCTGGAAAAGCATTTCAAGTTGCGGGACTTGGGGGAAACTTCGTATCTGCTGGGCATGGAAATAACTCGAGATTGGGAGAACCACAAACTCTACATCTCACAGCATCAGTACATTGTTAACAAGCTTGCGCAGTTTAATATGTCTGATTGCAAACCGGTGGGGACTCCCATGGCTCCAGGTATAAAGTTGACCACAGATGACTGTCCCAAAACGTATGAAGAAGCACAAGAGATGGTGGATATCCCCTACATGAGTGCTGTCGGCTCCTTATTGTACTTGGCTACAATGTCCCGGCCTGATATAGCCTTTGCTGCAAGTGCACTGGCTAGGTTCAACTCGAATCCAGGCATGATCCACTGGAAAGCTGTAAAGCACCTGCTACGCTATGTGAAGGGCACAATGGATATGAAGTTGGTATATGGACCTGATCCCACCATAGGAGATGAAATCTTCGTCACATATAGTGATGCTGACTATGGTGGTGATAAAGGGACAGGGAGGTCTACAAGTGGTTACTTGGTTAAGATTGGGCTTGGAGCGGTCTGCTGGAGCAGTAAAGCGCAACAGATGGTTGTTCTGTCAACCACTGAAGCAGAGTATGTTGCTGGGGTTGCTGCTGGTAAAGAGATATGCTGGATGAAGAACCTCCTCTCTGAAATTGGCTACAAGCCAACTTCACCATCCATGCTATACATGGACAACCAGTCAGCGATTAGAGTGGCAAAGAACCCCGAACACCATGGCAGAATGAAGCAACTTGACTTGAGCTTCTTTTGGTTACGTGATCAAGTTGACTGCAAGCGCATACAACCAGTCTATCTTCAATGGAGGACATGCCTGCAGACCTGCTCACCAAAGCACTGGCCAAACCACAAGTAGCGAAGCTGAGGGAGATGATGGGACTCGTGGGATAGGAGGACATATTGGGCCAGGGGGTTGTTTATGGGTGCCCCAATACGTGGATTGACCAAGTGTTGCATCAGGGGGTTGTGTTGAAGGTGATGCACTCACTTGTTGTACAAATGTATAACAAAGTTGCGCTGTGCAGTCGCACATTAAGCGCCTGGTCCCCACGCATTGGGGACCACCCATAGACACTGCCAACACCCATTGGGACGACCCAGGTCATCATGGGATGACTGGTGTTGACAGTATTGCCAGAAGTGCGCAAGCACTCTTTAGCAATCTGTATATAAATTCGAAGTGCCCGACTCCCACGGTCAATGCACCATTCCCACGTTTGGCGCCCCATTAGTAGGTCTATTGACCTCTATTGTGACGGCCAGAATAGGCACCGGAACGCCTCGGTCTCCGCTGGGAAGCAAAAGGAGCAAAAATGAAACATGGAGCCATCATTAGAATGATGTCTGGCATTTTCCCAAGCTGCTCCGGAGCTAAACCAATTCGGACACGATTTAGTGGACAGCTATATTCACGCCTCGTGCAGAACAGTACCCGTGGGAACCTGGGGAGGTCATTTTCCTTACATGTTCAGAGTAATAGACACAAAGAGTCAATAGAGCGCAATTTCATTACATATTATTGATTGATTGCATCAACACATCATTAGTGATTGTTACCAAGGCAATTAGAAGTCATTAGAACGCTTAAACAAGCTTCTGATCACACTATAATAGCCTAAAGTTTAACATGTTGTAATGAAACAAGGCCTATCCACTGAGTCCCAGCCTATCTATCTCAAGCTATCAGGTCCGCTGATGATGGCCAGATGCGATCTATTGTACTCTGCACTGTTCATAACATAGAAATGTAGGTTATCATTGCTTACCATTCTTAACCTTGCCACGAACTGACTTTGTTTACCCTCGCAGAAAGCTCGTGTCAGTATTGAACACAGTCTGGTGCATATCCCAGCTACACACACACAGCAATTAACAACCAATTTGATTTATTCGTCGACAGAATAGGTATTTGTACATGACAAACTAGCCTACGAGCCCACCCGCCGTCCAAGTCAATGACAAAATCGTCGGACACTGTCTACTGACTATGCCGCTGTTCCCTCCTAGCTGTGCACTCCCTGTTTTGGTTGACGCCTTGCCATTGCACAAGGCTCGCATAACCGGCACACATCTCCAAGTTGAGGGTTCCCAATACGTGCACAATAGGGCAGCCCCATTGGGAGGGGACGTTGGAAATCTATCAAAAGGGCGAGATTAGATGGTGGAAGAGCAGCAACAGGCTGCTTGCCTCACCCATCCCACCTCCCTCTCTCCCCTTCGCTCCTCATCAACTCCTCCTCATCGCTTCCGGTCTGGCCTCTGTCTTGACCTCCCTCCGTCTTTACCTCCCTCCGTCGTTCCTCGCACCGCTGCCGACGCCATCGAAGTCTTCAACATGGTGTTAGTAGGTCGCTGATCCCCCTGTAACGACGTACTCCCAACAGTGGCTTCCTGCGCCCCATCCTAGTGAGTCTGTCGAGTCGTTTACGATAGGCTGGGCAACGTGCTAAAGTTCCGCCTCCAGCTGCTCCCCCTCGTCATCGTTGTCGATCTCCCCATGCAGCAAGGGCACAAGTCAAGGACACGGCGTCGCTTGGATGACTCTGCAGGTGCAATCGTGGGGGCTGGGTGCAGGGCCTTAGGAAGTGATGTTGAATCGTTCTGACCATGTTCTGCGGATGCAAGATGCAGGTGAGTGGCCGCGCTGTGCCGGCGGACTTGTGAACTTACCTTAGTCATCGCTGGTGCGTTCGCTTCTCGTATTTCGGTGAGTTCTTCAGTCCCCCCTCCATATTCTGCGCCCTTGTCTACTAGTTGTCCCCTCATGGTCATGCCACTGCTAGAGTCATCGCCGCCATACGCATGAAGTTAGTTGGCCAAAATTTGGCCATCTTCAGGCCATCGCCGAAGGCGCGCTGCGTACTCCACAATGTCGGAAGCAGGTTCTTGACGACGGTTGGAACGCAGGGGGTTGGGGCATCGATGTTGAGGTAGGCTGACGTTGCACTATGGTAGGGTCCTCGGGGGATCTACACACTCTGGTGAGTCCGCTTTACTCTGATCATGATTGCGGCCGCGTACCTATACTCTCGCCATCCTCATCCTTTGCATCCGTCAGTGGCTCCCTCCTTGTCGCTCCTCGCTTATTCCGGCCCTTGTGTCGTTGTCTTCATCGCCATTCATCCATCTGGCCGCCGCTTTTCCGTCACCGTCCTTCTCGAGTTCCAGCAGTTGCATGTGTCGCTATGGTGGTGCCAGCTTATCTCTGCTCATATGGATGTTGCAGTGCTGAGGTCGGACAGCCAAGGCGTGCAATGTATGTGTGGTGAGCAGGCCTTCGCAGTCTCCGGTGCGGGTGCCGGAGTTGGGCGAGGGAAGGTGGTGGACAGCATCTGGGGTCTAGCCTGGTCGATCTGAGTTTGAATTCAGTATAGCTGCGGAATGTTCACAAAAGGAAGTGTAAGGGCAACCTCAAGATGGCCGACAGCGCGAGCCTAGCAGAGGGAGAATCCAAAGAAATGAATAGAGCTACTACAATACATGAGAGGCTGCTCACCTAGCAGAGGGAGAATCCAAAGAGAACAAGATAAGGATTCTCCATGCTAGGAGGCGAAGTATATACTGTAGAAGCGTGAGAGAAAGATGGGAGAACTGTATAGTACACCCGCCACAAGTCCGGAGAATATCACAGGTACGAGCGGGCACATGTGATAGAAAGGTGGAGGGAATATGCAAGAGTCGTGCCGGCGACCCAGGGAAGTGGGAATAGGAAGTAAAGATGTGTGGGAAGAAGGTATGGGTCACCCGGACGTGCCCCGAAGTGTATACGTACATTCGAAGCGCATCCGGGCATGTGCAAGTGCGGCCGAGTGCGGCCGAGGCGCGGGAAATGCATCGGATGAGTCGGATGTCGCTCGGATGTGACGGATAAGGGTTGGATAGATGGTAGGAAGGAAAGGGAGCGAAAGGAAAGTAAATAAGAGTCCGTGGAGTGAAAGGAAAGAAAAAGAAATGAAGAGAGAGGGAAAGAGACAGGGGAAGAGGAGAAAATAGGAGTGTCCCCTTACAGGAAGGAACTCTCGCGTGCACGCTCGCATGCGCAATGTCGAATGTGGTAATTGGTGATCGAGGTTTGAAACACGTGAGCGACGAACAAGCCTTCGTGTTGCGTTTTCCACAGGCCTAGGTACCCACTCGCTGCGCCATTGATATAGGACCTAACCAAGCAGGATCACCATCTTTATCACTTAATCAAAGTGAATCGAGCCCCACACACGGAGGCATCATGATGGTCCAAAACAATGTCAACGGCACGCATACGCGCTAGCTGCACATGACACAATGGAGGCGTCGTGGATGATAACACCTAACTGAGAGCTCTTCACCCCGTCGTGTGCCTACAACACCTCTGAATCCTGAACTCCAATAGAAACGCAGCAACTGGGATTGCGTCTCCTCCGCAAGATTGGAGACAGAAAATAATACATATTGAAAGCCACGAACGACACTCAGTACTACTCTATCCCATCGACGTGGCACGTGGCAGCATCCACGTTGCAGACACGCGAGCACGCACGCGAGATTCACTTCCTTTTCTGAACGTTCCGCAGCTCTAAGGGATTTAAACTCAGATCGACCGGCCTGTCTATCAACAGTCTCTCACCGAGACTCCATAGACAGGATGGTCACCAGCCTATCTGGGGTCAATCGTGAGTCTATGCTAGTTTGATCTGTATTTAGTCGACATACCTCAATAGTTTATCTATGTTCCCAATACCTCTGCCCTGTCCTTTGCATCTGTGTAGCCAAAGTCCGTGCGCGTGAGCTGCGTGGTTCGTGTCCTCAACGCCCTGTCACCGAAGGCCGGTAATGGTGCTCTTCGATCGAATTTGAGGGTGAGTGCGAGTGTGTACCTTGGTCGGAATAGGCTAGTGTATCGTCGGGCAGCTTGTGGTTGATGTTGACTTGGTGGTTGTCGTGCAACTTGGACGACACCTGTTTGTTGATCATTAGGTAAGCATTGTTCATTCCGTTCCGCCGAGTTCATTCCGTTCCGCCGAGTTCATTCCGTTGCTTCGCTCTTGCCCACTTCTTCCCTTTCACTGAATTTCATTGGTAGGTCGATCTCGCGCGGGATGTAGCTAGAGGGAACGTCATCATCATCGCTGTTGAGCGGTCATGTCGCTGACTGCTCTGCTGACGATGACGGTCATGAGCGCTTGACACACAGGAAAACCGGAGGCCTTACGTCTCACTGTCAGGGGCAAATCATGTGATAAACAGTTCATTTTCAACACATGTGCCTCTAAGTACATATTTCCCCAGTTCTGCGCCCCGTCGAGTGCCCCGTGGGTACCTGGGGATGGCCGAAAGCGTTGAGTACTCCATGGGTACCTGCTTACACCTTGTAGAACACCTTCCCCCTACTCGCATGCTCCTACACACTGTCCTCGCCATTCTCGCCATAACTGGACACTGCGCCCTCCCGATCTCCCGCCTTGACGTCCACACTTCGATATTCGTTGCACATGGCGTGGATGCCGACGATGCCGTGATGCGGATGGAGCTTGGTGCTGCTTGGTGTGGTGAGTTCCGTCGTCGTCATCGTCAAGATCTTGCACCACTTACCCACTTACCCACTTTCCCTTAGCAGAGCTTCCTCCATCGTCGCCGTCAACATCAAACAGAGGAGGATCGGGGCGACGTATGGCCTCCGACAAGCGGATTCGACACCCGGGGTTCCCGGGTTGGGAGTCCTGCACGAAGCTGGCTGATCGGTATACGCCAGCGATGGTTGACGACTCGGTGCAGGGATGGAGTAGGTGGGGGTGGACATTGCGGGCCGTGTCTACTACGCTGAATGCTGGTGAGTACTCCTCCATATGGGAATGAGCGGAATACTGACCAGCTGAGTCCTTGTCAGGGTGTCGACTACCCTCCTATGCCCGTAGCATCCCCGTACCTCATCGTGTCTCTACGCCTAGCAAGGGAGCCCGCCAAGTCACCCCTTCATTCTTATCGTCGCCGCCTCACCTTTGCACAAGTGTGGCACCCGGCCGGGTGTTCTCCCGCCGCCGTCGAAGGCGCTCCGTTGGCATGGCAGTGGTCTTCTACACCCTCGAACGAAGACGGGACTTCGGCGTGCAGCCAGGCTCCCAGAGTCAACCAAGACGAGGGAATAGAGAATAGGGAATGGTGAATGGTGAACAGAAGGGGAAACAAGATGCGAAGGGAGAAAAGGAAGGAAAACAAAAATGGAACGAAAATGAAAAGGTACACCCCACTATCTCGGTCGAATGCATGCACACGAACTGACGTCTCCCAAGTTTTCGTCTCCTTCTCCATGTCCCTCATTTCCTTGGAGTCCATCAGAGAACAAACGACGAGGAATCAGAACGAAGGTTGGGGAGCGAACGAGAACGAGAAGGGAGGAAGGAGTAGAAAGGGAAGAAGTAGAATCAGGTACAAAGGTTGGAGAAGGGATGCCCCAAATGCCAGACTCGTGCCACGCTCCAACGTCAAGACATTGAAGTCGTCTAACGCCAACGCCAACGTAGAAGTAAACGGGGAAACGGAGAACTGAAAAGACGAAGGGAAAACGGGGAAACAAATAAACAAAGAGAAGAGAAATAAGGGACATAGTCTACGCGCAACACTGGCGGACGATCACCCATTAAGCAAGCCCTTGCACGGCATATCCACCACCTCCGATCTCCAAAGATCACCCATGACTACCAATAACCGATAAAGGTTAACGGCCCGACGCCCATCATCAGGAAATACACCCCAACATATGTGAAACTGCATGCGAGACGCCAAGATGCCAACACACTGCGACACTGCTCCAACGCCATCATGAGACTCAGAATGTATGCACACGAGATGCTACATGACGAAAGTGGGAAAGAGACTCGAGAAGAAAAAAGGGAAAGAAAAGGGATGGTCAATGAGATGAAAGAGAAATGGAAAACAGAGAAACAAGAAGGGGAGAAAGAGATGAACAGGGAAACAAAAATGGAGAAACAGAGAAGGGAAGAGAGATTATTAACATACTATTTTCGTAGATTTGTGTGTTTCATTTAGTTCATACTAATACTCTAATATAGCTGGAAACAAACAGTGAATACAAAGAATGGAACGAAACGGTGCAGAGGAGGGTTAGGAACGGTCATAACAGTTAGTGACTGTTGTGCCTCTCCATGACCGTCAAGTTGACCGTCACCAGCGCTTGTTTGACTGTCATGACTGTCAGCCTGACCATCATAACCGTCAAGTTGACCGTCATGACTGTCACCAGTGCTTGTTTGACTGTCAGGCTGACCGTCACGACCATCAAGTTGACCGTCACCAGCACTTGTTTGACCATCATGACCGTCAGACTGACCATTAAGACCGTCAAGTTGACCGTCACCAGTGCTTGTTTGACCGTCATGACCGTCAAATAAGTGCTGGTGACGGTCAGAGATTCTCATGCATCGAATGTCAGTGACCACTATGGTAAAAGTCTCCTACGCCTTACTCGGGAAAACCGGTGCCAACCATGAGTGGCAGTGACCACTATGGTAAAAATATTTAAGATCCCATCTGCGAACGTTCTCAGCCCCTCGAGAACACTTACAGACGGGATCCATCTGCGAACGTTCGCCTGCCCGTCCATAATCTCGCGGATGAAGTTGACTCGCATTGCCCCTCTGATGTTGATGGACTCACGAATGGGATCCATCCGTAACAATATAGGGCAGTCGTTAGCCTCTTGATGGCCTCACGGACAGGACCCATCTGTGACATTAAAGGTCTGTCCATTGGCTGTCAATGGCTCAGCGGACGGGATCCATCTGTGGCGTTATCAGACGGCCTATCCACTGAGTCCCGGCCTAATGCTCCATTAGGCCAGCTGAAAATCACAACTTTTCGGTTGCCCTTAGTGCATTTTTTAACTTATTGTACCACAATTTGAGCCCGAGATGAGTTATGGATCATATTAATATACATTAGTTACTACCGAACCACTTAGATTGAGAGTTAAGAAGCATAAACTTGAAGCGTTAGAGCTTGCAAATGCGAGCTATAACACAATTCCACCCTCAATCATTCCAAACTTATGAATTAGGGCCTTAGAGCCTTAGGTACTTAGGAGGTTGAGGCTTCGGGTTTCAGTACATTTATTTCAGAGCTTATTTACGAGCAACTGTGTCAGTGGTTAAGTTAAGTGAGCGCGCAGAGTTGCAAACTAAGCATTGTGTACAAACTAGAAGTGTTAGAGCTCGTTTACGAGCTCTAACACAGATTCACCACTGGATATGAAGCCAGAATTTAGGGCTCTTAGGACTTAGGTACTTAGGGGGTTGATGTTTAGGGTTCTGGTATATTTTATTTGAAGCTCGTTTACAAGCAACTGTCTCAGTGGTTAGGTTAGGTGAGTGTGGAGAGATACATGCAAGGCGTGGGGCTCACCATTAATGCATACTTATGAGATCGAACAATTGGAGACAGGGGGTCACCAGTGGAGAGGAGACGAGGGGAACACCCGAGATAGGTGCTCCCACGATATGGGGGTCACGCATGAAGAGGAGGCCAGAGGGACGATCGCAGGACTGAGACAGGGGCCACCATAACGAGGGGTTCACTCGTAGAGAGAAGGCGAGGGGATGCCAGGATGAACGAGAGATAGGGGCCCCCACAGTGTGGTGGTTACGGCCATCTTGGCGAAGGGGGTGCACACCAGGTTATAGCCGAAGGGAGGATAATGGCCGCACGTCATCACGCAGTGAGAGAGACAGGGGCCCCTCCGGCGAGGAAATGGTTGCGGCCATCTCGGCGAAGGGGGTGCACACCGGGTTATAGCCGAAGGGAGGATAATGGCCACACAGTGCGAGACAGGGGCTGCCCTAGTGAGGAAATGGTTGCGGCCATCTCGGCGAAGGGGTGAGATAGCAGGGCAGTCCTCCGAGGTGTCCCAGCCTGTCATGCAGTTTGGGTTATCTGCGCGCCATGTGTACCGTGATTGTGCCACCCGTTGTAGTGTTGTCCCCTGCACCCCTACGGCCCTTCCGTTCAACCCTCCTCCTATGACTATATGCTCGCACCCCGATACCTGCACACTGCCGATGTCACGTTTGACGTCCATGTATGCGCGTGTGTCATTCCACCTCCGAGCTTTCTCTCTGAATCACAATTGTGGGTGAGGGCACCAAGGGGGGATGTAACGCAGTTGCAAGTTTGAAGACGGCGGTGAGGCGAGAGCTCTGGACGCGCCAGTCGCGGATCCATTGCGCAAGGCACGAGGCTAGGGGAAGGAGGGCGTTCAATGACGCCTGATGGAGCTCGATGGTGGTGGCTTCAGGCCGGGCTAGCGTTCAGTTTCGTTCGCGTTCCTGCAGCTGTTGCGCGCGTTCCATAACGGCGACGTGAACCAAAGAACCTAATGCAGGGGATTGGAGACTTACCTGGCAGCTAGGCAGGGTATGTCACCACATCCACGGCATCCTCTCTTCCCACCCCGTGCATTCTAAGCCTTTTTTCGCTGCCTCGATAATCGTTCGTCTTCGGAGCAAGCAGAATGGCATATAGGCAGGTTGCACGTCGGTCGTTACGCGCCAAAGCTTCAGGGAGATACTAAGACAGGAAGGGTTAGAAGGAGAAGGGCCCCACCATGGTCCTCCAACGTTGTCGTCGACGTCCTTGTTGTTCTCGTTGTTGTTGTGGTGCGTGCTTGAGATTGATGAGGTTGAAGTCCGAAGTCGGCTCACAGAACGGAGCAGAGTTGGATCGAGCACATGGCGCTGGTTCGAGCGCCAATAATGCGGGTCACCAACATTCATAGCGAGCCCTTCCATGTCCGTGCCCACTCGCCACTCGCTGTTACCATCCACAGGAGCGCACGGTCAAAAAAGACCATAAGGGATGACAACTAGTGTGAAAGTGTGAGTATGCAGCCTTGAATTGTACAATCTGCGAGTCGACTCACCAGAGCACTAGACTCGGTCGAGCGTCAAGTGTGCTTGCGGCATCGCGAAAGCGGTGCCAGACCACGACAAAAGGGAGTGGAGACCTTGATGACCCCTCTCGAAACACGGCGCGAATGGGACAATGGGATGCCAACCCACTGGGGACAACGGTGAGGTTGCCGTATCGAGGCACCGTCGTTATCTGCCAACCAACCAACGATGTCAGTGCTAGATGGGCGCACAAAGTGGGGACAGGATTAGTCGCTGAGGGCGAGTGAAAGAGCAGCCGAGCTACGACACGCGGCCACTTGCTGCAGCTCACTCCAATCACCTACGTCCCACCCGTGCAATTCATTCTCACACTGTTGACAGCGATAGCCACACGGCTCAACCAGCGGGTGAGTGGCCGAACTTTCACCTCAATAGCGCTGAATACTTACCATCGACATTAAGCCCAAGTCCCAGCAGCTTTGTACACAGCACCTAATCCTCTACATCCCACCACCACGATGGTCGCAACATCTTGGCCAAATCAACGCCGTCCCGCTTTCCCTGAAGCCCTATCCACTGAGTCTGGGCCTAATGCTGGGTTAGGCCAGCCCAGAATCACATCTTTTTGGGTGCCCTGAGTAGATTTCTCAGCTTATTACATCACAATTTGTACTTAGGACAAGTTTCAGATCATATATATATGCATTATTTACTACCGAACAGCTTAGATTGAGAGTTAAGAGGCATAAACTTGAAGTATTAGAGCTCGCAAACAGGGGCTCTAACACAATTCCACCCCCAATCATCCATTTAATCTCACTCTCAGACTTGAAATCAAATATACCACATGAATTAGGGCCTTTGGGGACTTTGGTACTTAGGAGGTTAAGGCTTTGGGTTCTAGTATATTGTACTTAGGAGCTCATTTACGAGCGACTCTCAGTGGTTAGGTTAGGTGAGTGTGCAAAGTTACAAACTAAGCATTGCATCCAACAGACTCACCATCAAACAAAGGCCAACAGATTAGGGCCTTATGGTACCAGGTTATTAGGGGGTTGAGGTTTCGGGTTTCGGTATATTATATGTGGAGCTCGTTTACGAGCGACTGTCTCGGTTGGTTAGGTTAAGTGATACAGAGTTAGTTAGACTTACCATTGGGTATCAACTACTAGCGTTAGAGCTCCGTACTCAGCAGAGATGTAGCAGGGACACGAGACGTGTAATACTGGCACGCACAGGCTTAGGGGACCACACTGAAGGACGCCGTGTGCAGTGATCACGGCGAACGGGGGCAAAGGGAGCATAGGAGCACAGGGGCTCCCCCGGCGAGAGGGTGGTTACGGGCATAGCACCTGAGGGAAGATAGGGGATGGCGGCGAACGGAGAATGGGACAGTGGTGAGATAGGGGCCCCCATGTGAGGGGGATGAAGATAGGGGATGGCAGCGAAGGGAGAATGAGATGGTGGCGGGATAGGGCCCCCCACGCGAGGGGGATGGACATAGGGGATAGCGGCAGAGCGAGAATGGGATGGAGGGGAGATAGGGGCCCCCCGGTGAGGGGGTGGTTGCGGTCATCTCAGTCGAAGGAGACAGGGGCCCCCAAGGTTGGGGGCGGTTTCGGGGATTACGGGGAAAGGAGGCAGCAAAAGGAAGGGATGGGAGATAGGGGAGGACCCTGGAAAATGGTAGAAAAGGACTGAGGTTGGCGTGGGCCAATCTGTCTGGTCTATTTTGGGCTTTTTTTGTCTGATTTAGAACAAACCTAGCTCGGCTGAGGACTAAATGTCTGATTTTCGGAAGGAGGCCCGAAGGGCCTCCGTAACTGTCTGAACAAGGACTTAGGCCTTGTTTGAGGGTAAAATTTGTCCGAAATCGGCCTCAGGCCTTGAGAAAGTGCAATTTTTTATGCCTGGAGTCTCCCAGAAGGCCTCCGAAAGCTTGCAGACGTAGCAGTGCACTGTATACTACATTCTACATTGAGCGTGGATCAATACACTACTGTCTCTCGCTATTCCCTCCAAGGTCAGGGGCACAGGGGTTGCATGGCAACCTCCTTATAAGATTGACCTCACTCAGAACCATCTTTAGTGTACATCCCTTGAATGTTGAATCCTATCGCATCCCATGTGCTGGCCTCATATTTGTCAAGGTGGGACTGGTGTTTTCATTTTGCTGTAGTGCCCCACCATTAATATTGATCTTGCCATAGAGAAGTGTTCCGAGATGAAACAGTAAAGTGTGAGTTTGGAGAGGGAATATACTCAACCAGTGGAGACTTCGGTAACAAACTCTGATACTTTACACAAAATAAAGACGTTGATTATAAGGCTTACCTCCCGGCCTCAAGCCTTGACTGAAGTCCCACAAATATGTCTGAAAGATACCTCCAGCTGATGCGCATTTTTGCCCAAAAATTGTCTGAAAAGCCTCAAGCCGGGCGGCCTTCGGCCACCAATTTTGTCTGAAATGGGATCAACCCTCTACTACCATTTTCCAGGGTCCTGATAGGGGCCCCCCCAGCGAGGGGGCGGTTACGGTCATCTTGGCGAAGGAGGGCGCGCATCAGCGAGACAGCGGCATCGCAACCAGCCTCATCTGCCACATGTAAGTGTGTATATGCGCCTGAATATCCAACGACGTACCGGAATTGGGCTACCCGCCGTAGCCTCGTGCCCTGCGCCCCACAGCCCTCCCATTCTACCCTTGTCCTCCAACTGTACGCCCGCTAGACGACACCCGCACGTTGCCGATATCGCGTTTGACCTCTATATATGCTCGCGTATGATTCCCCCTCAAGCTTCCTCTGCGAACCACCACTGTGGGCGAGGGCACCAAGGGGGATGTAACACAGTCGCAAGTGTGAAGACAATGGGTGGGGCGAGGGCTCTGGACGCGCCAGTCGTGGATGGATCGCGCAAGGCGCGAGGCTGGGGGATGTGGGTCGTTCGATCACGCCTGACGGAGCTCGATGATGGCGGCGTCAGCCTGGACTATCGTTGAATTTCGTTCACGGTCCTGCAGCCGTCGCACGTGTCTACTACAGGCTACATGAATGAGATGGCCTTCCTAATGGTGTGGAGACTCACCTGACGGATATCTCTTCATATTCACTCCTTCTCTCCTTCACCCGACACTCTGGACCCCATTCGCCGCCTCATTCGACTTGAGAACGCGTGGAATTGGGTACTGGCACCTTTTCTGTTAGTCGTTACGCGCCACAGCCCTCTTGCTCAAGGAGAAACAGAGGAGGGGGGATTGGAGTGAAATGGGGGCGCTGTGGCCTTCCCTAGCTGTCGTCGATGTCCCCAGTGTCGTCGCTGCCGTCGTGGTAGGCATGAGAGAGTCGGGAGTTCGAACGGCCAACAGAATAAGGCGGAGTTCGATCGCGCACGTGGCGCTGGTTCGAGCACCACAATGCGGTACCCCCGCCCTCGATCGACCTCCCTCGATACCTCTGTCAAGAGTGCTGCTAGAGCGCCCCCCCCTAGCTGTCAGCACGACGACGACAACAGCGCTGGGCTCGTTCAGAGATACGACATCGCCCGACGACGAATACATGCTACCTCTAGCTATAGGGCCTTTGAGAGGGCAGCGGAGGACTCCATGATTCGAGAACCGTACGCTCCCGCACTCTCCACGAGGCGGGAACAACTTACCAACATGGTATGACCCAGAACGGTCGCTGCGGAGCCTTTTCTTCGTCCCCCACATCCCTGCGCCATTCCACAGCATCTCCCCTCCAGAATTTACCCCCTCTTGTGTACGACCCCAGCATCGCTAACCTCCCTTTCCGGTTGCGCCCACGGCATGGGACAGACGAACCCCCCCATGAAAACCCATACAAGCTGAGGGGAGACTGGACAGGGAATATTGGGCTTGTGCATGACATGGCGGGGCAGCAGGACGACTTACGCAGACACGGGGAGACATCGACCTGGCTTGCGTTCTCCGAGAGCACACAGAGCGTCGCATCCAGCAACTAGCAACAGCGACGGCCTCTGCTTCAGCAGCATCCCGCAAAAGAAAGGACACCGAGGGATGTGCGAACTCGGAAACGGGGGATATGGCGACGACGGGCTGCCGTAGATGATGATGACGACGACGACGACGAGCAGTCGGCACTGAAGACAGTGAGTACCCATCACGTTCAGGTATCCGGCCACTTACCTTCGTCTTCCCTCAACAGCGTCCACCCCTCCCGCTATGTCCCTCTCGCGCCCTGTCTCCAACGTTACGCTCCTCCCACCAACTTTTGCTAACCACCTACCCCGTTCGCCATCCAAGAGGCAGCGGGACCGCACCTGGACGTCCGTGGAGCGCCGTGTCGAGGAGCTCCAGCGCCAGGTGAAGGTCGACAACTACGACAGTGGAGAGAAGCTACCGCAAGGCCGTCAGTAAGTGTTCGGGTCGAGAAGAAAGCAAACGGGACTCACGATGGCGCAGACTTCAAACCCTGGTCGAGCAACAGCGACAACCGAAAGATAACGACGGCGAAGATGGCCCCGCGCATCCTGGAGCTGAGAGCGACAACGAAAGCATAAGGGAAGCAGAGGACAGGATGGCAAGTCGGAAGGTGGAATGCGAAGACGAGAGGCGGGAGGAGAGAAAGCGGGCGAAGGGAGGGGATGAAGACGGGGAGGTAAGCAAGCAACAGAATGCTGCTTTCTCGGATCTACAAGCACAACTCCACGAGACCCAAGCGTCCCTCACCTCCCACATCGACAAGGTACGGGAACTAGAGGGCTTGCTCAAGGAGCAGGAGTCCATCAAACGCGATTTCAGCGAACTACGCCAGTTTATTCGCTTCAACCGGCATTCTACCCAGTCGGAACAGTCTGACGACGATGACAATGACGACGCTCAGAGCGTCGTCACAGTCGTTCCCCACGAACTTGCCACAGTCGCTGAAGAAGATGAAGACCAGGAGGAGGAGGCGGGGCAGAGCCGAGTCCCAGGGATGAGTCAGCCACGTGAAGAAAAGGTTCAAGATGTAGATGAGGAGGCTGAAGAGGCAGAGAGGTGACAGAGGCAGGAAGAATTAGGCCACGTACTCCCAAGTCCGCTAGCCTCTGGATGAGCTCTGATCTATTCACCGACGCGAAACACCCCACCTCAGTATGTCCAATCCGCCGAGCTCCTCGAGGCTCTCAACACCCGCCTCCTCCTGCTCTCGAATCAGTTCGAGAGCTTTATGACCCTGACGACGCCTCTCCAAGCCCAACCGAAGGTCGTCGAGCTCGAGGACGTCTCAAAGCGGGCATGACAAGGTCATCTCGGCCTCCATCTCGGCTGCTACCTGTCCCCGTCATCAGGCCTCTGAACTCTTCAACTGTCACGCTGACCAGCGGCGTCGAACGTGTCATGCAGCACGCAACTCCGCCGACGATGGGAGACCCTTGGTGTGGATGAATGAATGGCTTCGTGTAGCCTTCGAGGTGGAAAGCGAGAGATGGGAGACGACGGCGAAGGAAATGAGGAAGGGTGGAAGATAACAAGGTGAGCACCTTGAACTAGGTATACCCGCACTCAACTCACCTCCATACAGCCTAACTAAGAGCGCGATACCCAACCCCCACAACACCACCTCGTCCTCTCCAGTTGCCACCCTCGCCGTGGCTCACGACATCCCATAGCACACCCAGCGTCGCACCCAGCACCGAGCAAAGGCGACGACACTAGCAGGAACAAGCTTATCTAACGATCAAGAAACAAGCGCCGTCGTTCTTCGACAGCAACCACCAACGCAACGTTGACGACAAGCTGCACGACGACAACACGGACGCGGCAAAACCGGCATCAACTCGCGTCACTCTCGTCCACGACCTACGCCATCAGTCCTGTCCTACGATCCCACGATCTCACAACCTACGCAGCCGACGCGCCCAACTCTCTCATGTATACGGCGCCGTACACCCAATACGAACTGAGGAGAGACAACCAGGAGGGGGATATGGGGATGGCTATATTCACTCAACTGCGTGCGTACTCTATCATAGCTACTCCTTCCATTCGCTGACCTTATCCATAGATCGCTCCCTCTCTCGCCAAGCTGCACACCCAGCCGTGCGCCATATACCGACCGCTCCGTCAACAACGAAAACACCCCCGCCCTGGGTGCTGCCAGCCGCAGTGCTGAGAACGAATGCACCACTCACCTCGCGCTCACAACGCCAAACCAGATGCGATAGAAGCCGTGCCAAGGCGTGCCAACGTCTTTACATGCGTACACCATCAACCCTCCCTCATAATCATCACGCGATCTCACCATGTACGCAACCAACACGCACAACTCTCTCATGTACGCGACGCCCTACACCAACACGAGCCGAGGAAAGACGAATAGGAAGGGGGTATCAGAATCCGTATATTGACTCGAATAGGTGCGTACTCTACTGTATGAACCCCGTCTGTTGACTCACCATACCCATACAGCGTATCCGACTTCCCCAACTCCTACCGCCGTCTAGCACCACCCACCATCCCCTTCGCCCACCACGAAAGAGCCCCCTGCCTCGGACACCCCAGCCACAACGCCGACGACTGAATGGCCACTCACCTCACGCCTGGATGCGTTGCGCCGCGACTACGAAGTCCTAGAGACCACGCTCGGGACAAGGCGACGAATAGCAGACTCACCTGGGCAGCAATCAAGGTAACACCCCCGACGCAGCTTCGTTGCCTCTCCCTCTCCCTTCAGCCCGGAAGAACCCCACGACCGTCTCCAAAGACGATGACACACGCCAACGCGACACGATGATCAAAGATGCAGGCGGGGGGCTGCTCGCGAGGCTGCGACTCCTTTACCAGGCCGTCGTGAGTCGGGGAAACGGGCAAGAGATGAAGACCATCAGGTGGTGGAGACGTAGGGAGGGGGTAGACGAACGATGGCGGCAGGAGAGTCAACGAGGCATTGGTGTCGACGATGACCAGACCAGAAGGCGCAGCTGAAGGTGAGTACCCATCACGTACAGAGGGCAAATCACTTACCATTGTATCCCGTCCCACAGTGCCCGCTCTGTCCACTCATTCTCCATGCTTCCCGTCGACCACAACCCGCCCTTCCCACCACCTTTGCCCGCTACGCACGCCGTCTTGCGCGGCATGAACCACCAACAGAGGACAACACCGCTGCTGGAGCGCCCTCAAGAGAGACGTCGGGGACCAAGCATGTCCTCGACGACGACAAGGGGCAAAGGCTGGGAAACAGACGTCAGCAAGTGCCTCGGGATGTCCAAAAAGACGACAAACTCACCAAGTGACACCAGACGAGGCGTCGTACAACCTCGGAGGCCAGTGTTGCCAGCGACGAACGACGACCAGGCTGCAGGCCGTATCGACGACGGAGCTGGAGATGAAGGAAGGATGATGGCATTGGATGGTGACGTATCGAGAGTGTCGAGAGGCGGGGGAAGACGGGAGAAGGGAGAGGATAGGGACACGGGGAGGTAAGCAAGCAATGGAATGCTCCTTATTCCCCCAACTCACCTCCCCCTTATATAGATTCCCAACGCCCCAATCCTATCGCGTCGATCGTGTTGGGGGTGGAGCTAGGAGAGAACGAGTCAGAACGGACAACGAAGTCGAGCAAACGAAGACGAAGAGAATGGGATGGGAGATTGGGTGCAATGTGAACAGGGAGAAGAGAAGGCGGCGATACGAAGCCGACGAAGGGAAGGCGAGAAACAGAAAGAAAGAATAAGGTACACACCTTGATACTCAGCAGCCGCGTCGAAACGCTGAGCTCGTCCTCGTCGTAGATGGAATCAAGGTGTCATCGTCATCGAGAGGACTCGCGCGCAACCCGTAGACGTACACGGTAGGACATCTGTATCAACACAATGTAATCTCGCTAGCTAGCGTTCGCATTAAATTGGTTTGCAAATGACTTACCTGCGCTATTGTTGAGAACGACTCGGGGATCTGGATTGACTCGGGATTAGCGGCGGTGCACGGGGAGGGCAAGTAAACGAGTGAGGTACGCACTCGTTCGTTCGTTCGTGGTTCATTCGGCTCACTGACGGCGGCAGGCGTTGGTTCGTAGTGTCGGCGAGTGGACTCGTAAAGGGCCAACGTGGTCGTCTCGAGCGCAATCAGTCGCGTGCATGGTTTGCGGGTAAGGAACTTACTCACTCACTCGCACTCACACTCGCACTCGCCTTGCACTCACGCTCGCACTCATTCTCGCACCCCGTCTAGTCCGTCCACGTCCACGTCTCATGTCTCACGGCCAGTCACATTCGTTGGGAGTCAGCTCGTTCGAGTTGCCTGCGCCGTGTAAAGTCCACGAGCTCGATTTGGACTTCGAATGTTGCAGTCCTTGAAGTCCTCGTGCACGCTGTTCAAATTCGTCGGTTTTGTGATCACTCGGCTCACGGAGACGACACGTCAGACGTCCACGGACCACCGCCGGCGCAACTCGCTCGCTCCCACATCCCTGGCCATGCTGGTGAGTCTCGCCAGTCTACATCTACGCCTACGTCTACTTCCAACGCCGTGCCGATACCTCGCCACCAAGCACGGCGACACGTCTGTCAACTACGTGCGCGTGTATCCAACGTCTTCACCATCGACGTGGCCGACAATCGGTGCGCAGGCTGCAAGGCCGGCTCCTTGGTGGTGATTCCCGGCCTCGTTCGTCGTTGTGGGTGTCGTTCGAGACTGTATCGACGACACGGGACATCTATTAAGTTGTGTCTGGTGAGTTCAGCTCGGGATGTTCGACGTGGACTAACGGCTTACCTCGATATAGTGACTCATCAAGTACATCTATCGCGTAGAGCATACCCCCCAAGCACGACGAAGTGCTGGCATCGTTCGCGCGATGTCTACGATGCTGCGAATGGTGAGTAATCTACCTCTGCGTTGCGACGATCTAACTCACCGCTCCGTTCGACAGCTTTCTCGACGCATCTCAACCATTCAGCCATCTTCGCCCTCGCTTTGTCGTTATCTGGGATCACGCAACGGCTCATCTTCGTGCACACAAGGCCGACGATTCGCTCGAAGGAGCTATCGCGAGCGGGCGACACTTCAAAGCGATCGATTAAGCAACGATATGGTGACAAGAATCAACATACGGCGTACCTAGCAGCTCGGCTTGGGTTGTAAACGGGCCGGGGGACATGAGTTGGGCTCAGAAGCGAGTCGACGCTGCACGCTAGGTATCCTATCAAGATGGGTAAGTGATTGTCAGTTCATTAAGGAATGTGGAATCAAAACGGAAATCTACGCCACGTTCTTGCTACTCCCCCAAGTCCCTGCAGCCTCTCCTCCGACTCGCGACATTCATCAAGACGGAAGCGCTCAGGATCAGCACGGGGCCGGGCTGGAAACCGATCACGATCACAGTCTCCTACAGGCACAAACGGAACGAGTGCATCATCATACGACGACATGACGGATTCGACAAGCGTCACGAGCGTCAGCCAGGCTGGCTGCGACGACGATGTCTTGCGGGCTGTCTCCCCCGATTTTGAGTCTGACAGAATGCTGCAAGATGCGAAGGATGCCGGAGATCCGCTGGGTTCGTCGCTCATATATGACGGCTTCGACCGTTTGCTTACCTTAGGGCCCGGTCTGCTCGTCGAGATGTTAGTCCCTCGGGTCTGGGGTTGGCGGACTTTGAAGTTGACAAAACCTAGCGCTGGAGTCTGCCCCAAGGGCGCTTGGAAATGGTCACAAATATAATGGTGGGAAAGCAGCAATAAATACAAATGTCGCAAAGTAAATATATGCAAACTTCTGCTTGTGGAATTTCTCGGAGGTCAGAGTGATGATTCGGGCTCTTTATGTCATATATCAATTCAAACAGATTACTAGTGTGGATTGATGGCTGAGTAGTTTGTGCGCCTGAGAGCTTTGTTTTTGGCACGAAAAGGTTGCAGGTTCGAACCACGCGATAGCATTTTTTTATATTTCTACATTCTGCTATTTTACTATCCGCATCTATTAAGAACTAGATAGAACAAGCAATAGTACTTTTTATTCTAGAGAAAAGATAGTTCAAGGAATACAAGGCACTACCTGGTTCATTGATGTGCTGACATAATGATGTGACAGGAAGGTCCTAACCACCCGCAAGACCCGTTGGTGCAGCAGACCAAACTATCGGTTTGGAGTAGGTTTAGGCCAGGTTTGGTCCAACCGTGGGACTCAAATTTGGCAGGTAGGGACTAACATCTCGACGAGCAGACCGGGCCCTTAGACCCAGTGACTTTTCAGAAAGTTGTTGCTGGTTGTTGATGAGTCGGTGAGATCGGTGAGATCGAAAATGGTTGACAATGAGCCCACCGGGTTGTGTACAGTTTGCCACGATGTCTTCGTCGATGATTTACTAAAGTCAATTGTCCGAGGAGCATACAAAAGGGTTCTATATCGTGTGAATTGACGGACTTGTCTCTTTCTCTCTCCACCCTCACAAGTCCCCCACACACGCTTCCTCAAGCCATCCTTGTTTTAATAGATCTGTTCACTACCTCGTCACGCAGCCCAGCGACTCGGAGTCGACTTCAATGCCCACCGTTGGCCGCCGTGCGGCCTTCATATTCTGCCACGCAAGACTCGGAGCGGATCCATCTGATGATGATTTAGATCTGTCGTTGGATGCGCGCGTACGTCGGCTTGCAATTGCTCCATGATAACAGCTCAAACAGCGACAGATCAGTACGGTTACGAATGTCGGTAGTGTACTGGCCTACCAGTAGCGAAAGGTGGACAGTGAAGGAGCAGGTGCTTGGTGTTGGTGAGTTCCTCCTAATTTCGTAGCGACTCCCTCTCACTTCGACCGTCGAACTCAGCGCTCCGTTGAACCCATGCCCAGTTTGATGGTACCATTGACCCGCGGATTCGTGAATTTTTAGTGCATATATGCGCCCCACCTTGGCGCCATCACCAATGACATTGTTTGCTCCAACCCACCGGACTTGAGCTCGGGTGTCGACAGTCTACTTGACGAACCAACTCAAGGCCATCGTCACAACGACATGAACGCGAATGAAGTCAACAAATTCAGGGTTAGGGTTAGGGTTAGGCGACGATGCACCACCGAAGGTGGTGCGATTAAGTATACGAGTAGTTGTCGGTGGAGACTAGCAGAGGATTTCCAAATTCCAGTACCTGGGTAGGCAGCTGGGGAATTTCGATCTGACAATCTCATCAGTGGAATTTCCTTAGGTTTTTATACTTGACTCGAACGTAGTGGCGCTTGCTTCGGCGCCTAATCAATGGGTAAAACCCATTGACCCACGTCGGTGTTATCTTGATAAGATAACACTATACTTATCAGCAACCATGTGCATCATTTGCCTTATCGGTTAGTTATTTCCCATGAGTGTGGGATGTTGCTTATCCTACCAATCGGATCATGTGTGCGCCACATGGTCCTTATCTATACTGATAAGAGTCTAGACTTACCGGCCCGGATCAGATCCGAATATGCAAGAGGATGCTCTCCGAAGTCCGAACCGAAGTCCAGGCTAAGGTGTCGGGTCTATCCCCGACTGAGTCATATGCCGCACACCAAATTCAGCTTCCCAACTACTGGGTAACTGAACCGACGTTTGGCTGGTACATCCAAAGTATGCCCGGCTAACCGGGGACCTTGCATAATTGTGAGGCGCTTGTCCGTGGTATTCAGACAGCCACCTCCGCCATGGATACCCGGAGGTGAATCAGGCATGGGTAAGTAAGACGCAAATCATGTCGAGGTGTCAAACTCGACTAGACTTGGTAGTGCATATAACTGAGCAATAACCGGGACCTAAACTCACCGGATTGCTTGCCGAATTTAATGCTGGTTAGCATCGTAAGGGCTGCACATAAGTACGTTAGTATGAAGTATGCATACTATGAGAGAACGGAGTTCCGCAACTGTGAACTCGACGTACTTAGGGTTAGGCGTTGATTGCTGGCGTATAAGCCATTTTTCGTCAAGGACGTCTGAACGCGAAGTCCCTAGAACTAGACGGACTAGTTCCAGTCATCTAAGCGACCGGGTTGCTCGATATCCGGGACGTAACTTAGTAATTGTTCTCGGCGCCAGGTGTTTAGCAAGTCGGCGATATTAGTATCGCGTTTTCTACTTACTAACCACCGCCGTTTCGTGAAGCCAAGCTCACGAAGGTCAGGCACGCTTTCCAATTCATACAGGCTTCTCGAATGCCCGACTGCTGCCAGTTTTCCCGTAGGGACCAGACCAGGAGTGCGGGGAACCGGAACCGAAGGACCAGGAAGAGCTTTGCGTCGCTTCGACGGCCGAAGGTCGAACCTTTCGCCCTCAGGGGGTACTCGGACAACACCTCGAACCTCCACGACCCGCTGCTCAACATAATCCTCGTTGTTCCGGGCCGCAACGACCCGATCCAAATCACCTAGGGTCCGCTGGACGGAGTCCGTCGACACCCTTACGCGCTGCGTTTTTGTGTGTACACGCGCCCGCCTCGTAGAAGAGCTCCCCGGGGTATTCCGCGCAGGGGGAGGACTTACAGGGACGGACACGGCTGCCATGTCCTTCGAGTGGCGATCGAGCATATTGTCGATCTCCAGGTGCCATGCAGTGACAACACGAGAACCAAGTTCCTTGACGTCGAAGGCAGACCATACTGGATTAAACTGGGACTTGAGAACCAGCACCTCTTCGTGCTCTCTCGGTTTTGGAGTAAACCTGTTGTTCCAGCGCTGTTCGTATTGTTCTAACGCCCAGTGTTTAACCAGATCGGATGGGTAACCACGCCGGTAGTAAAGCCGCATGAGCTCTATAACTGCGTCTGTGTAGTGTTCTGGCTGACTACTCAGTACCGCCATCCTAGACATCTCTCCGATGAAGGTCGCCTTTTTTGACGTCTTTCGGGTGAGCAGATATCCATGGTATGCGTTCTTTATGGTTCAGTGGCTTGCTATATGGGCGGTGTTCGATACGATCTGTAGTAGGATCGATGTACACGTGCATATCGAGGAAAGGTGTGTGCCATTCTGTCACTGACCATTCGATTTCCAAGCCATCATAGCGTACTACGTCGCGGAGAGAAGCGAGCGCTTCAGCTGCCGTGTCGCATTCTACGACGCCTAAGATATCATCGAGGTAGCGGCCTATCATGAGCAGATTATCTGCAAAGCGGGCTAGCTCGGGGGATAGAGGTTTATTTGGTGACGCGCCGTAGACGGCTTCAAATATTTTCTCCTCATGCCATGCAGCATATAACGAAGCAAGATCTGGACTGTGAGCTAGGCCCATAGCCAAACCTTGCTTTTGCTGATAAAATTCCCCTTGGAAACCAATAACGAGTTGCCTCGTAGCAATTATCAGGCATTTTTCAAACGCCTGACAAAAGGCTGCGTCTTTTTCACATCCAATGTGTTCTAACCACCAGGCTTTTATGCGCAGTAGACACTTTGTAGTAGGGATATTAGGATAGAAAGCTACCACATCGCCGCTAACTATCCAACGCTTTCTACGAGCTTGAACCGGTGACAACTCAATTCTTTTGTTCGTACGGTCTATGACTTGCGCGAGATGTTTAGTTCCATCAATCGTGAAGCCCCGCTTTTTATTAAGCAGTAGACGTAACTGTTTCGCAACGAAAAGGCCGGCGGGCGCCTGGATATTCGAATGACATGGGACGATTGGTCGCATTTTCACCGGTCGTTTGTGCATTTTAGGAATGCCATAAAACTCCGGGATAACGCCCATGCTAAGAGGGTCCTCATCCGCCGGTAGCTTGGAAACCAAGAACCGAGCAAGCTGGGGGTCATACAAGACATCGTCTACCAACGTTGCGACGTCAAGTATCTCTTTCCGTTTGTGCGAATAAATCGTAAACGCTTCCTCCCGAGACAGTAGCTTGTAATTGCTTTCATCTGCGAGTAGTTTACGTGCATTCTCAATGAACCATTCTCTAGTGACTACGGCTACACCTAGATTCTTATCTGTTGAAGTGACGATATAGTGGTGATCGTCCAGATATTGTTTTACAGCGGACAAGTCAACGAGCCTAGAGAGGCTGGTATCGTTTTTTATGCTAGGCACGACATCACGAACGTATTCGTTCACATAGTTGTCTCCATGTTGCAGTCCGAGTTCAACGTAGTTGATGGTGTCTAATTTGAACGGTTTTCGCTCTTTCGCCGTTCTGTAGTCAGGATCAAAGGGAACGTCTTCTTTATCTACGTCTTTCCCGTCTTTAAGGGCCTCATGCATGAAATGCACTCGCCATCTGAGGCGGTCCTTAAACTCATTCCACGCATCGAGTATGAGTTTTTTACGGGGTCTTATGGGTAACAAGAACTTAATAGACGCAGAAAGATGAATTTGTAGGTGGGCGGGAATCTCTACTCCAGGCCCTAAATGTACATTTGCGCGGAATCTAACGGCAGTACGAAAACTATCCGGTACACGCTCATACAACAATCTACAACCGACTGGAGTCGGTAGGCAAAGAATTTCATCTGGGTAAGAATAGGGGTGTTCATACTTCCAATTAGCGGTTCGAACTATTGTGATTATGTCCTTGATAGGACGTGAATAGCACAACTCACAGTGTAACGAGTGAATCGAACGGCGAACATCGGAGTCCCCTACTTGCGTGGAGGCTTTGCCGGAGCCTTGCCTTTCCCCTTGGGGTCCGAGGGTTGACGACGGACGTTTTTGTCCGGAACTCGGTCCTGCTGGGGCGGTCGTTGCGCTTTCGAGGGTGGGCGTCCACCAGTCGACATTCTTGCCGATCCGCGCTGATAGGGTTTTCCGCGAGGGGAAGAACCCTTCGACCGTACGGGTCCGGAGGCCTATAGTCAGGTTAGTCAAGTTACTTGACAGGTCTGAAACGGCGAGACTTACTGCTTTGCTCGTCGAGGCCTTCGTGAGGCTGCTCTGTAGCGATGCTATCTTTTTTTCGAGAGACGCGATATCGGATCGAGAGACCGGGTTATCGTCGTCGGACATGTTCACATCGGCTACGGCCTTGAGGTCAACCTTTGCCGCCTTCCTTGCTAATTCCTGCTCGACCGTGCGGGCGTGCATGTTGCAGACGCGGGAATAGTAGGTGGGGACGGCCTCGCGGACGCGATTGTTCATCGCTGTTAACGCGGGGGAGACCTCGAGTTCGATAAAGTTCGTTATGGCGACACCTTTCTCGATGCACGCCCGAATCTCTTTCGGAACCCTCGCGTACCTTTGGATGCTATCCCAAGCCGATAACACGGCAGCATCGAGGGACTTGAGGACTGTGGCGGGAGCAACCCGCGCTTCGTAGAAGGCGATTTCCTCCGATTTGGCCTCGATCATGTCGTCGAGGAGTTTCCATCGAAACTCGTCGACCTTTTGCTCAACGGCAACGACAAGAGGAGACCCCCCGGATTCGAGGAACTTCTTGTGAAGTTGGAGGGTTGGGACAGCTAGGGACCTCAGCTCCGTGGGGAGCGAGTGCTCTGCTTTAGCCTTTGCGAGGCGGTCCTTGACGGCAACGGACGACTGGAGTTTAATCAGGTCGTCGTTGAGCCCGGTGAGAATACCGGACAGGCCGTCGCGATAGGACGAGGGGATCGTTGCGATTAACTCCGAAACGGAGGTCGTCATCCCGAGTGCGAGTTCTCGAGCTCCGGAGTTATCAAGTCCGATGCCCTGTGCAGCAGCATAGGTCGCTGGCGAGAGTGCACGATTAAACGACGGAAATTTATCCGTGTTTGGATTGCCCCGAGGGCGAGGGACACCAGTTCCCTTGGCATTCGCGGCGGGGGCTCGTGAAGAACCGGCGGCGGCGTTGCTCGACGACATGTCCTGGGGGCGGGGAGGCTGTTAGTTTTGTGGGAGCGGGGGATGAAGGTACTCGTCTTTGGCGGTAGGGTTAGGCGACGATGCACCACCGAAGGTGGTGCGATTAAGTATACGAGTAGTTGTCGGTGGAGACTAGCAGAGGTGAGCGTAAGTCCTTTTACCGGCGACCGACTGAGCCACCACCCTATTGGGGCGCCCGCGCCGTGCTACGGTATCGGCTAGACTGGCTTTGCTTCCGAGGGCGTGCTACTGCACATTAAGTCCTTAACCAAGGGACACCAACGGCGGTCTGTCCGGCCTAACGGCGCTTCACTACTCCTTTACTAAGGGAGCGGGCAGACGTTACAGGTGCAGCTATTGCCGCTTTAAGCCCTTAGGGTTATAGATGAAAAAAACAGTTCGTAGGGACCTCCTACCGATATTTAGAACCCCACGACGGGGTTTCAGACTCCTAAATTAGGGTTTAAATCATATTTCATACGGGCAGTACACCTCTCAGACTCACCGAGCGATGCAGAGTAGCACCGTACGGGCAGGTGGGCAGCCCACAGAGAGGGAGCGAGAATCTGTGGCTCAAGTCAAGTGAGCCGGCTCTTCAATACATACTGTGATACTCTGTACTAACCGTGGGGACTCATACTACAAATCGCATTTACATACAGCAACTGTACGGGCATCTAGGTAGCCCGCACGGAGAGAGGGAGCATCTATGCCGTCGATCAGCGCTTGAATACTAACCGTGAGACATTTATTTATCCTAACCGTGTGACATACTGATGCTCATCTCCTCACGGGCTGCAGAGTCGCCCGCGCAGAGAGAGAGCATCTATGCGGTCAATAAGCCCTTGAGTACTAATCATAACACTCATACTGAACCGTGTGACATACTGGTGCTCATCTCCACACGGGCTGCAGAGTCGCCCGCGCAGAGGGAGAGAGCATCGATGCGGTCAATAAGCCCTTGAGTACTGATCATCAAACTCATACTGGAACCGTGTGACATACTGGTGCTCATCTCCTCACGGGCTGCAGAGTCGCCCGCGCAGAGGGAGAGAGCATCGATGCGGTCAATAAGCCCTTGAGTACTGATCATCAAACTCATACTGGAATCGTGTGACATACTGGTGCTCATCTCCTCACGGGCTGCAGAGTCGCCCGCACGGAGAGAGGGAGCATCTATGCAGTTAATTAGCCCTTGAGTATTGACCATGAAACATTTACTGGAACCGTTTGTGACACACTGGCACTCACCACCCCACGGGCCGCAGAGTAGCCCGCACAGCACATGCAGCGGAGATGGCACTCGCCACCTCACGGGCTGCATGGTCGGCCGTGCAGCACACACGGTCAGATATTGCACCATTCTGTGCGGGCATTCTTGCAGCCCATCTACTGTCTGATCCGTTCTACACCTTCGTCTTGCTACGAGCTGCGCGGTGGCCCGTCACCTCCATGGTGAGTCATGCCTGTCATTTTGCCAACACCAGCAGCCACCACACGTAGTGCGGGCCATCTGGTAGCCCGTACACACGCCCATCCCTTTGAGAGTTGTGGTGTCATCACATGCACGGGCACTCACACTGCCCATGCATCCTCTAGCACACTCTCGCGGCGTTGCATGTACGGGCTACCTGCTCCTGGCCAGCTCTGATCTAGATATATGCGCCCGATCTTACTGGAACTACTGTTGCGAAAAGTCGAGAATATCGTACTTTGTACTCGCAACATACCGTTCGCGTCGAAACCGAGAGCTTCAAAGGCGGGTACAATGTCTCGACAATCACAACACGGATCTCGCACAGGTTCTCAAAGACGCGAACATTAAGAAGTGTGGACGAGGTCGTTTATAACCGTATCCTCAAGCTTCGACAGCTGCTTACTCGACTGTTGGAGCTTCTGACAGGTGAGGTCCTCGCGCTGCTCGCTATCCTTCAGGCGAATCTGCGACGATACCTATTCAAAAGGTGAGTCTCATGTACTATATGTTGTCGCACGCTGCACGGGCTGCCAGGTCGCCCGCACACACATGAGGGTCAATCCATCACCCATGCGTGCGTACGGGCTGCCTGGTATCCCGTACACCGCATGGCTCACGATACTGTGAACAGGGTGTCAGTCGACTCCCTCTTTTCTTAAATGATGTTCGTTCTCTCCCATTTCTTGTATCCTTTGTCACGACGGTGGTGCGTTCGTAGTTATTCAAACTGAGTGAGGTGAGATCAATTCATAGATGTGAAGTAGCGAATCTTTGCCTGCGAATGTGTGGCCGTTCAGCGGAGCGAATGCGATATCACCATCTCCGCCGTGCTAGCCTCAAGCCTGAGACTCTCCATGTTCCCATGCTGCTCAAGCAGCGGCTCCGTCAAGCTCCCAAAGCGACCCGTCGACGGTACGGATGCCTCGTGATAAAGCCCGTCAAAACGCCGTCATTTTGACGGCCGTATGATCATCCCTCGTTCACGGCCGTTGACGGCCGTCATAGCCCCGTTCCGTCCCACCCTTTCGACGACCCGTCCACGGTACGGGTGCCTCGTGATAAAGCCCTCAAAACGCTGTCGGCTTGACGGCCGTGCCCGTATACGGCACGGTTGGAGGCCCTATTCAGAATCGTTAGCATTGAGGATAGAGCAATGAGACAAGAGTTTTTCTGTCGCATCTTCATGCACCTCAATGAAAAGGTACGTCGACCATAGCTTATCGTGCACGTAAAAGCAGTTATATTGAAGCATGATACATGTAGTACATACTACGGGCGGCCCCGAAGGCTAGTGAGACGGAGGGACAGGCGGATCTTATAGAAAATAGCTGCGGGAGGTAGGGTAAATAATTTCGTTCATATCTCCTCCTTTTTCTATCGTAGAGCTTAGAATCAAGCATGAGGTTCATCCCCTGATCATTCTGAAGAGGCGCATGCATAAATCTCATTATTTCAACGTTGAAATAAAATGCAGATCTAAGGCGGCCATTCCATGCTGATTGCAGCTATATCGAAGTGAAAATGTATAATGAAGGACTGATGTTGGACTATATGGAGGCATAAGTAGTATGAAGTCCGTAATGTGCCGCAGAACATGAGCGTTCACTAAGGACGTTAGGGCGGGCCCGTCGACAAATACAAGCTGCTCAGACTCATACTTGAGGCCGACCTTATACTTGAACGTTGCCCGCTTGAGTGTGCTTCGTTCCAGTGCATTCTTCACGATCTAGACTAATGTACATCTCTTGCTGAAAGAGCACAGCCTGCATCCTATGGAACTCTGACATTGACTTCAGCTGAAGTCCCGACATCCTGAACGAATAGTGCTCGCCATGCGAATTCGAGGACTGGGAATGGTGTGTTCCCACCAAAAGACGAAGTGCGAAGGAGCGAAACAATCCGTACACCATGTGACAAACGGAACAGAAACGGAACAGAAAGCGCCGCATGCGACTGCTGGACTCGACTTCGCAATGCAACTAGGACGGGAAAACTAGCTTCTTGTTATAGGTAGATATATGTCTTGTATATAGCTAAACATGCGGAATATGCATGTATGAGTAAGTAAGATAGTACCTAACAAACAACGCGGCTGCAGGTGGTGACGGACCGAAACAGGAAGTAAACGAAACGATAGAATACGTACAAAATACCATGTATCAAGGATTCAACACAGCAGCACGGTTATCCCAGAACCTCTCTGATGGACCATTGTGCGCATGCATGCCGCTTTGTTCCCGAGAACATGAAATTCTACACTGGGGCCGCAAAACAACATGATTCTTGATTTTATTTACACGGTGACTTTGTGAGATTTTTTATACGCCCATATAGAGGATGAACATTACACTTGTGTCTAAGCTCTATTGTGAAAAACGAAGAAGATATGAATGAAATTATTTACCCTACCCTCTGTGACTATTTTTGTCCGTGCGGCGCTAAAATTACGCTAGGTCAACCAACTACTCTGCAAACAGGAGTTCTGTGCGGTGTATGTCGTAGGATATGAAATATGGTAATTTTGCCTGTGAGTAAATTGAAGTTAACATATAGCGTGTACAGCACGGGCTGCCAGGCCGCCCGCAACATGAGTACGCTATCACGCGATCGTGCGCACGGGCCACAAGTTAGCCCACACTTACATGTCTACGCCATCACGCGGTCGTGCGCACGGGCCACCTCACGGCCCGTGCACCGTGTTAAGTCAACCACCGACAATCTCCATCTCACAACACAGGCTACCGAGCAGCCTGTGCACGGGTGGTAAGTGGTATCTGTCCTTGGAATGTTACTTCAATAAAATGAACGGTTGTGGGAGTGATCAAGAAATGTTTGAATATTAGATACAATAAGCAGACGCTTCATGGGCCGCTAGGCTGCCCGTGCGTGTGATGGGGCGATGTACCGGATGGGCGTACGCACCGTGTTAAGTCAACCACCGACAATCTCCATCTCACAACACGGGCTACCAAGCAGCCCGTGCACCGGTGGTGTGTGGTATCTGTCCTCGGAATGTTACTTCAATAAAATGAACGGTTGTGGGAGTGATCAAGAAATGTTTGAATATCAGATACAATAAGCAGACGCTTCATGTACCGGATGGCGCTATCCTGTGCGGGCATTCTCGCAGCCCATGCACTGTCTAGTGCATTCTACACCCCCATCTCGCTACGGGCTGCGAGGTGGCCCGTCACCTCCATGGTGAGTCGCACTTATTATTTTGCCAACACCAGTAGCCACCACACGCAGTGCGGGCCACCCGGTAGCCCGTACATATGTTCGATGGATGGACATGGACATAATGATGCAAGGCAGCAATATGATATATCTACGGTAACGGGGCGTGGTATGACAAAATGCGACGGATTAAGTACGTATATGGTAGGCGCAAAAATACTTGTATATGGAAGCGGTGCAGTGTGTAAATCGCATGATAGATCTTCGTCCTCCTCAATGACCGTTGCAACCTCGTGGAAAACGACCGTGACAATACTCCGGGCGTCATCGTCGTCATATTGTTCAGATTGGGTAGGTTGTCGGTTGAAGTGAATGAACTGCCTTAAGAATTTTCTCGATACGGGTCAGTCTCGAAGTCGGGGGAGACAACGATGATGTCGTCGCAGGAATCTGTCATGCCATCGTATGATGATGCGCTGGTGCATGTAGGCGACTGCGATCGCGATCGATCTCCAGTTGGGACGTCCGATGTTTGAAGGGAGTGTAAGTGGATACTAAGGTAGCTAGTGTACGGTTGTATCTTTCCGTTCCATGTAAACCCATCCCCTCCTATTTCCTGTCAACCCCTTTCCGATCCCTCGGACTTGTACGCACATGACTCGGCCGTCACGGATTCATCTCGGCCGCACATTGCAACGGATCAAAGTCTTTCAGACCTACTCGACATCATTACTTTGTTTCCTCGTTCTTTATCGATTCGTAGTTCCAATCTTACTGACACTTCATATTTATCTTATCTACAAGTACTCCTGTACTTTTAGCTAGAAAAATCAACTTTGTTTTCCCACTCTTCGAGCCTAAGTCTAAAAGAGTCATCCGAAGCCGCCGTTTCATCTGCGTCATCCGAGTTCGCCATTCTATTCAAATCTGAGAGCACATCCGTCATCATTCCTCCTACCCTCCTTGTCCTACATTGTGAGGCCCAGTCGTCCGTTCTACATCCGAGTCATCCGTCAATCATCCGAGTCATCCGTCGATCATCCGAGTCATCCATGCTCGGTCAGAAGAATAGTGATTCACGTTTTTGAAGGCAATCGAGCACCTAGGCGAGAAGTATGACATCCGCCATATTCGCATTTTTCCCTACAACTCACCCACCAAACGGACTTGTTGAGTGTAGACACCGGGATGTTTGGGGTTCACTCCTGGGTTGAAGTCGCACTATCTATCTTCTGGGCCGAGTCATTTCTTATATATATCGTTCGCTTACTTATTTCTGTTTATTCCAATAGGTGATATTTTACTACTTATTAAAATATTTGGCGACTCTGCAGCCCGTGGGGTGGTGAGCACCAGCTCCCGTGGGGAGGCACCGGAATGCTGACCGTAAAACATATACTGGAACCGTGTGACATGCTGGTGCTCACCTCTCCACGGGCTGCAGAGTCGCCCGCACAGCACATGCAGCGGAGATGGCACTTGCCGCCTCACGGGCTGTGTGGTCGCCCGTGCAGCACACACGGTCAGATATCACACCATTCTGCGCGGGCATTCTCGCAGCCCATGCACTGTTTGGTATGCTCTACACATCCATCTCGCTACGAACTGTGTCAATATCTGTCTTCTGAGCCGAGTCATTTCTTCTCATATCGTTCGCTTACTTATTTCTGTTCATTCCAAGAAGTGATATATACCAATAATTAAAAGAAATTCTAAGTACATTTCGCCCAGCCTTCCCTATCCTTCCTATGCCAACTCTTCTGCTGTTCCGCCATCGTCCTCTCGGCCCTTCGCGCCCGCTCCAAACCGCTCCACATCCTCCATTTCCCGTCGTAGAATGAGCGCCGCGAGGCTCCGGGTGGCAGCGGATCGTGTGTTTTCCGCGTCCTCTGTCACCTCTTTCAGCGTCGCAATTCGGGCATCCATCGACGTCATAGTCTTGACGAGTGCTAGCAGCTCGTGATCCGCGTGCGCTTCCACGAGCTCGGTGGCCGTTCGCGCCGTCCTGCTGCTCTCGCCCGTCGCGCCCGCTGCCATCCGCCCAGCCTTCTCCATTTCCCGTCGTAGTACGAGCGCAGCGAGGCTCCGGGTCGCGGCGGCTCGTGTGTTTTCCGCGTCCCCCGTCGCCTCTTTCAGCGCCGCGACTCGGGCATCCATCGACGTCATAATTTGCGCGAGAGTTCGCAGCTCGTGATCTGCGTGCGCCTCCACGAGGATTGGCATGATTGCCACGGTGGCCATTTGCGCCATCGTACTGCTCTCAGCCGTATCCGTTCGAGCCGTCCCGCTGCCCTCGCCAGTATCCGGTCGCGCCGTCCTGCTGCCCTCGCCCGTATCCGTTCGAGCCGTCCCGCTACCCTCGCCCGTATCCGTTCGCGCCATCCTGCTGCCCTCGCCCGTATCCGGTCGCGCCGTCCTGCTGCCCTCGCCCGTATCCGTTCGAGCCGTCCCGCTGCCCGCGCCCGTATCCGTTCGCGCCATCCTGCTGCCCTCGCCCGTATCCGGTCGCGCCGTCCTGCTGCCCTCGCCCTTATGCGCTACTCGCCGACTCGGCGCCTTCAGTCCAACCGTCGCCCGCTGCTTGCCCTTGCCGGCCGCGCTCATGCTCCCCGAGCCTTCCCCATCCGCTGACTTCACTGCCTTACCCCGAGTCTTCGAATGCGAACACTTCGAGTTTGATCCCGTGCAGGTGTCGCATGCGTGGCAGCCGGTACCAAAGCATGCCAAGTGCCCCTGCTGGCAGTGAAGGCACTTCCGGAGTGACGAGAACTCCACGACGGGATGGGGGCACGACTTGGACGTGCCATACCCACATCCCCACTCAGTGTATCTGGGGCTGGTGCTTTTCTCTATCAAGGCATTTAGAATCGCATGATCTCTGAATGTACGAGACTTACCGGCCGGGTTGTACTCTCCGTAGATCGCTACGTCGAGAGGTGGCGCTGGCGGTGGAATCTTGGCGCTCGCCTCCTCAGCGTTACCCGCTCCTTTGCGCAATCGCTTCGGCCGTGGTGCGGTACCGACGTTCCCGTTATCGCCATCCATTTCCTTTCGTTTCTCGCTCGGCCGCCTTCGTCTTGTGTGTGGGACTGGGGCGTTGTCGTGCGCCGCTTTGTCGTCCGCCCGTGGCGCTGCGCCGATGGACGCCCCGCGTGTGCTCGAGCCGGCCGCGATCTTCGGTTCTTCCGGGGCTGGGCGGCGCTCCTCTGTGGCCGGTGCATCCCGGGCCTCTTCTTCCACCCTCTGTCTAGCTTCCTCCACCTCCCGAGCCTCCCGAATTTTGGCCTCACCCAAACCCCGCCACTCCACGATCCACGACTGGGCCTCGAGCAACTGCCCCGTCGCGGTTGCCATCCTCTCCTTGACGTCATCCTCCACGATTCCCTCCAGCCCCATTTCCACCAAGACGTCTTCGGCTGCCATCAGCCACACCTGCGACAATTGAGCCCCGCACACGACATACGAACCGCAGAAAGCTCACCTGTTGAGCCTCCATGTCGGCTACGGCCAGTTCCACGTCTTCACGGTGGTCGTCGTCGAACTCGGGCATTATCGCGCCCATATCGA
Source organism: Pleurotus tuoliensis (assembly GCA_036872985.1). Taxonomy (NCBI): domain Eukaryota; kingdom Fungi; phylum Basidiomycota; class Agaricomycetes; order Agaricales; family Pleurotaceae; genus Pleurotus; species Pleurotus tuoliensis. The sequence continues at coordinate 1,096,823 of JAYMDH010000013.1, forward strand.
CGAAGTAGGTGGCTTCGGCTTCGTAAGCTGCGACGGTTTCTTTTTTCTTCAGTGAGGAGAGTTGGGCGATGGTATATGCGGGAACGTGTGCCGGCATTTCGTCGAAGGTTAGTGTAGGTGACGTAGGAGATAGAGAGAGAGAGAGAGCAAGAGTAAAGGTTGGACTTTGAAAGAAATAATAATTCAACCAAGCATCATGTGACCGCGGTTCATTTTCCTCGCACATCTCCCTTTGTCTTCTGTCAAAGTCTTCAGACCTACTCGACATCATTACTTTGTTTCCTCGTTCTTTATCGATTCGTAGTTCCGATCTTACTGAACTTCATATTGATCGTGCCTACAAATACTCCTGTACCCTTAGCGAGAAGAACTAAGTTTGTTTTCCCCCACTTCGAGCCTAAGTCTACAAAGAGTCATCCGAAGCCACCGTTTCATCCGCGTCATCCGAGTTCGCCATTCTATCCGAATCTGAGAGCACATCCGTCATCATTTCTTCTACCCTCCTTGTCCCACATTATGAGGCCCAGTCATCCGTTCTACATCCGAGTCATCCGTCAATCATCCGAGTCATCCGTCGATCATCCGAATCATCCGTCAATCATCCGATGTCATTCATGCTCGGCCGAATCCAACAGAAGAACACTGATTCATGTTTAGTAACGGCAGTCGAGTACCTAGGCGAGAAGTATGGCATCCGTCATATCTGCATTTCTCCCTAAAACTCACCCGAAAACGGACTTGTCGAGCGTAGACACCGGGACGTTCAGGGTTCACTCCTGAAAACCGTGGATGGCATGCCTGCGTCCTTCTATCTGTCTACCTTCGTAGCCGCGGGCGACCAGACAGCCCGTGACAAGGCGGGCACCTGCGTAATGTCTCCCTTCGTTGCCACGGGCGACCAGACAGCCCATGACAAGGCGGGCACCCGCGTAATGTCTCCCTTCGTAGCCACGGGCGACCAGACAGCCCGCGACGACACTCGCACCGGGGTAGAATCTCCCGACTAGGCTGGATGGGTTATGGCATCTGAGCGCGCGGGCACCCTGGTGTCCCGTACGCTGTGGAGAACTTGTTTGATATGATGCGCATTGAGTATATTGTGTATCATCGGTACATCATACATAGCAATGAATGTAATACCTCATATGAGAACGAGAATCGTACAAGTCTGCAAGAAACATGGGTACGAGTGATAGTAAGAGAAGAATTCGCGCAAAGAATACGAGTATGAAGGGACGGAGCGTGATGATGTTGACATTATATGTAAGAGATCCGTAGGAGATATCGACGGAACGGCGGCACATCTACGGGCGTTGAGTGGAACTGCGAGGTCTCGAAGATGAAGCAGCCTTCGAAGACCCAGAAGCCTTCGAAGACCCAGAAGCCTTCGAAGACCCAGCAGCCTTCTTGACACCCATAGAGTCCTTCTTCTTCGATCGAATCGGCTTGAGAGCGAGCGACGGGACTGGTTCGTCGAGCTGCGATGTCGCCCCAGTCGCCAAGTTGAAGTGCGTATTCGTGGGGGAGCTACCCCTCACGTCCGCCATCTGTGTGGTGAAGTCTTCATCGTCGTCGGATTCTGCATGCGATGGCGCCGTGCGTTTTCTCGGGCGGCCATCCTTTTGAGGACTTTGATTCGGCGAACGCATGTGCTTGCGGTTACGGGGAGGTGGGAAGGGTGGGTGGATGCTGCCGTCGCGTATATCAATTGTGCGCGGCGTACGAAGGTTGAGGTCCTGCGTATTTACCCACTCCAAAATTGGATCATTGTCAAATGATCCTTGTGTGGCACCCGTCTGCGAGGGGGTCTGCATGCCTGTGGTGGTGGGGAGGGCGACCCTCATCGGCTGGCCACACGGTGGCGGGGTGAGGGAAAGGCGAACGTCAACGTCCATCGCCGGGCCGTCTCCAACCATTGAGCTATCGACGTCTTCTGCGGGCTGCTGGGGAGCCCGTGGAGTCACCTGCTTCCTCAAGTCCTGATCGCTGTCGCTCTCCTCGCTACTCGGGGGGACTGCTTGAGATTGGTCGTCAATATCCATCGCCGGGTCGTCGTCTTCTGTGGGCCGCTGGGGAGCCCGTGCAGTCACCGCCTGCTTTCCCAAGTCTTCATCGCTGTCATCGCTGCTCGAGCCGGCGGAACTCTTGACAGGCCGTGGAACCAACTCCTCCTTGCTTTGATCGTCTCCATCGCTCGTACCCTTCTTGGCATCCCTTGCCGCAGCACGATGCTGTGTCCTCTTCTTCACCTTGGCCTCGGGCTCCTTGGAAGCCCGTTTCGTTGACGTCTTTGCCTTTGCCTTCCCCTTCCCCTTCGCCTTTCCCGACCCCTTCGCAGGTTCTTCCTTCGTAGAGTCCTCCGCTGCGGACGACTCAACAAACTCTCTCGACTTCGCCTTAGCTTTTCTCTTCCTCTTCGCTGGATCCTCCGCTGCGGGCGGTTGAGCAGCCCGTTTCGTCGTCGCCTTCCCTTTCCCCTTCTCGGGTTCTTCCTCCGTAGACTCTTCGTCGTCTGTCGCGGGCCTCGGGGGAGCCCGTTTCGTCGAGGGCTTCGTAGTTGCTGCCGTCGGCTTCTTTTTTGGCATCCTGCTGCCTGACGCTTTCTTCGGGTTGTCCTCTTCCACTCCAAGGTCGATGTCGTCTTCGTCTTCTTCAGCGTCGAGGATCTTCTGTAGCGTCGGGTTCGTGCCTTTCGTGAGTAAAGTTTCTAGCATCTCACCCTTTTCTCGTGCTAATGTGGACATTAGCACGTCCGTTGTTTGTAGGGCGATGAGGTAGTAGACGTGGACGGGTTTATCTTGCGTCAACCGGGCGCTCCGTCCGATGATTTGCTCGACGCCGACCTGCGACCAGATTGTGTCCTGCTCCCATATGTTATCACTGTTTCATAGAATCAATAGCCTTGCTTTACTTACTAGCATGATCACGACGTCCGCACACGTCAAATTCAATCCCACTGACCCTACAGATGAGAAGAGTAACACCCGTTTCTCCGGGTCTTCGCCGTTGACAAAATCGTCGATGACTTGGTCGCGTTGTTCGCGACTGTGCGTCCCGTTCATGACGTGCGTCTTCACTCCTTTGTATGCGAGGATCTGTGCGCAAAGTTAGTAATCATTGATTGATGATGACGATAATCACTTACGGAGCTGATGGTCTCCACCATCATCGTGAACTCATGGTATACAAGTATACGGCGACGGCGGGGGGCAACTTGGCCTTCAGGAACGGACGGCGCAGCGGGCCAGATGAAATTCCCGTCTTCATCTTGCGTGGGATGCGCGATGTCGTCTTGGAGGAGGAGATGTTTGAGGATTAGCGCCAGCGTATCGAGCTTCGTGCTCGGGGCTATTCTGTATTGGCCATGAGTAGTCGATCGACCATATTCGTTGAATTTCGGCCAACCTTCGTGAGGCTTCTTGTGGTATATGATCCCCGTGCGGAGGACGAGCCAGAAATTCTAAAGGAGCATCAGCGCGGGCTTCCTGGATGCCCGTAATCGACTTACCCTCAAGTTGAGATCAGTCGGAACAGTCCGCCCGCCATTCTCGAGGCCAGTGGTCGAAATGTTGAGGTTATCGAGTTCTCGATCGGTCAGAGTGATCGATATAACATGACTAGTGACGGATGGCATCTTGTCGTTGAGCGGCCGGCCGTCAGGCTGCTTCGAGGCCATAGTTCGCCTGATAAGATGCGGGTGGAAGCTACGTTGTATTTCTCGGATAACCGAGTACTGAGTGGTGCGAACGGCTACACCAGGAGCGTGGCTCTCGATTTCCCCCCTGCCATCGCTGCCAGTGTTCGCTTGCTCGTGGCGTCCTTGTCTGCCTTTGAATTAGCCCGTTTCTCCCTTGCAATTCGATTGTTTAGCCCCCTCTCCCATAGCTGGCCCGCTGAACCGCAGAAACGCTGGATGCCGATGATCCTGGCCATGTTGAAAATGTCGCGTATTTGAGTATACAATGGCGTCGCGGTAATACAGTTGACGACGTAGGAGCTCGAGTCCATAGCAATCGAACCGAAGAAGCCGCGAGAGAGGCCGCGGAACAAGTGCGCCTCGTCAATCCACGTACTGCACCACTCCTCGTCGAAGATCGTTTTGGGGGAGGCGGTTGGGTGACCCTCTGGCGCTTGTCATCCACGTTATTGAGGCCCACATCCTTTCCGCAGCGAAAGGTTCTCGCCGTCAAAGATGTAAAAGTCTGAAAGTGAGGTCAGTTTTTCGTTCGTCGGCGACATCTTCACTTACGGAATGTGCGCAGAGGACGATGCGGTTGATGTAACTGTGCGAAGACTGTTTCCATGCACTTTCCTTCCCATGAAAGAAGAGTTCGACGGCTTCGGCAGTGCTGGGAAGCACGAATATATCAATTGCTCCCTTGCGGAAGAAGCGGTGTAGCTCGGCCATCCACTGACTCATGATGGAGAGTGGGACGATGATCAAATGCGCAAGATTAGGAACAGTTTTGTCGTCTTCCGAGCCGTCGCCGCCCATGAAGTATTCTGCACGCTCTGTATAGTTACGAGTCAGCGAGCATTTGGTATAATAAGAATCGAAATTGACGTACCGATGATTGGAGGGCGTCTGAGGTTGATATTCCCCTCTTTCAAAGCCCTCTCGATTAAGTATACTTGCTGAATGAATGCGATGCAAGCTATGACTTGAGCCGTTTTCCCGACTCCCACATTGTCAGCCAGCAGCGTCCCGGGTGGCTTTTTGGTCGTTTCCTCCGTCCACATCTTCTCTACCATCGCATGCGTGCCCGCTAATTGATGCCAGAGGAGCCGCTGCTCCACGAAGCCTGGCCCACCAATCTGGAATCCTTCAAGCAACGAAGCGGCGGACTGCACAGTCGCCCTTGGCAAAGAAGCGGCCGAAGAAGTAGAAGCGGCCGTCGCGGGCTGCCCAGTCGCCCGTGCATCGTTGGCATTCTCTACTTCACCCGACGAGTCGTCTTCGTCCTCTGGGTCGATGATCTGCCATGCCGAGCGTCCGTCGGGGCGGACGTATGCGTTCCAATTCGCTGGACGCCCATCGCGGAATCCCAAGGCCACTTCCAGTTGTTCATACGACATCCTCGCCGCGTCTCCGACTCCAAGATCGCCGCCTAGGCTGAAATCATCGTCGATGTCTTGTAACGCGTAAGCGGCCGAATCGTCTTCGCCAAAGCACATTTCCAAGTGCGAGAGGATCTCTTGCATCGTCCTGAAGATTTCTTCCTTGTCCGCCAAGTCCACCTGCGCGATCCGCAGCTGTCGTCCAGCCGCGCGTGCCTTTTTCACTAACGTAACAACAGTTAGGACATTATACATTCTTAGCACGAAATAGATTTATTCACCCCTCTCCTCCGCGTCCGGCTTTGTAGAGCTGATGGCGTCGGTTTTCGCGTCTTCAGGCACCTTCACCGCAGTATCGACCGCGGACTGTAAGAGATTGATGTTTTCCTCCGCATCAAGCTGGTAAGCCGGCAGCCAGCAGCCCATATTGTGGACTGTCCGACATGCGGCGAGGGCCATACGTACGTCCTTGAGTCGCACGTCGTCCTCCTCCTTGAGGGCTTCTGTGATCGCTACGATTAGAGGGTGAGTTAGTTGTCGTGCAAGCATGAGAGCCTGTCAGGATTACTTACGCTTCATGAGCTCGTTCATGTGCTGGATCTTTTCGTCGATCTGCGAGCGAGCGCGTGCCCATTGCTTTCGAAGCCGTACGTAGCTCATGTTCAGCCATGACTTCGCGACTGCGTGGATGTTTGGGTCCAAGAGGACTCCAGAACCGTTATGAACGGTGTCCCCGAACACCGATATCATTATCTGTACGAGTGCGAGGCTCGAGAGCTGTTCGGGGGGGGGGGAAATCGTCGCTTTTGGATGTCTGAAGGATTTCTTGTGGATGGGCACCGTGCTCCTTCATAGCCAACTCGACCAATGAGTTGATCTTGCGGGAGATCTTCGGGAAGAACTTTTTGTAAACTTTCCGTTCAGCGACCGAATCAGCGCCGCTGTGAGCAAAGTCGGCCTTGTTGGCATTAGGCTTGCGACGGACTTTGTTTATGAAGTGGTGGAGTCTGGCTGCCTGGGTAGCCGTGAGATTGGGGGGGCACCAAGTTTCGTCCAGGATTCTGGGGATGCCCAGATCTCGCATGACGGCCTTGTCCTCGATGAGTTGCGCCGGGTAGTCGTCGTCCTGTGCGCGCTTTCGATCGGTGGTTATAAGCGCAAGAAATAGTGCAGAGTATGAGATAGTCATATTTAATTGGGTAGAACCAACGTATCGAGCATTCAAGCGTATTTAAGCTTAATTTGAGCCGGCAGGAACGAGGCCTCCTCTTTTTCTGTACATTCGGGAAACGCGGACCAAGGGTATTTTCCAACCACCACGATGCACAATTCGGAGCTCCGACGCGCAGGAACGAGGGAGATCAGAAGAAATATGGCGACTTAATGGAAGTTTCAGGCAGCACACATGGAACCTAGATACGTTTCGACTGCAATGATACCGCAAGGGTTAAGGTTGAACCCGCAGCCAGGTCTGGGTGCTTTCCAACTACCACGATGCACAATACGGAGCTCCGACGCGCAAGAACGAGAGAGATAGCCGAGATATGGCATCGATGTTGGCCATGGTTCACCACGAAGTGCGCCTTCAGGGAGCCCACCTACTCCCCTCGTCCTCCTCCCTTTCCCCTCCTTCTTCCCGGGCGTCCATGCGGCCCGTGGCGGCGTCTGCACGAACGCTTTCACTCGCATCGTCTCAACGGGCACCTTGTTGGGTTGGCAAACACACTGGCTAACCTCCATTAGTCATATCGGGTGGAACAATTTGGTCAGCGCCTTTCGCGTTTCACTTGGTATCACGGTCTCTCATACTATAAGGGTTGTACCCTTCCGTTCCTACGCACATGACTCGGCCGATTCATCTCGGCCGTACGTTGTAACAGACCAAAGTCTTCGCACTTACTCGTCATCATTTCTTTGTTTCACCCTCTAATACATCTCTTACCCCATTCCTTATCCATTCGTAGTTCAGATCTTACTTACACCTCATATTCATCGTACCTACAAATACTCATGTACTCGTAGCTAGAAAGTCATGCGTTCTACATCCGAGTCATGCGTCGATCATCCGCGTCATGCGTCGATCATCCGAGTCATGCGTCGATCATCCGAGTCATGCGTCGATCATCCGAGTCATGCGTCGATCCATCCAAGTTCGGCCGAAGAACACTGATTCACGTTTGTGAAGGCAGTCGAGTACCTAGGCGAGAAGTATGGCAACCGACATATCCGCATTTTTCCCTACAACTCACCTGCCAACGGACTTGTCGAGCGTAGGCACTGCTGACGGCCGAGTCATGTGCTTACTAGTGGGTGGAATCAGTAAGGGATTGATAGGAGATAGAGCAATAGATAGCATTACATAGAACAGAAGACTAAAACCCTTACATGCCTCGGGAACTTGATGTGTTGACCCTCCGAGGCAACGTAGACGGCGAGCAAGATTTCGGAAGTGGGATGCGGGCGGGTGAAGGAGAACAGGGGTGTGGGCGGAAAATGAAGCGTGGTCACATGATGCTTGGTTGAATTATTTTCAAAGTCCAACCTGTACCCTTGCTCTCTCTCTCTCTCTCTCTCTCTCTCTCAACGTCACCTACACCGACCTACGATAATGCCAGCCCACGTTTGCGCATATGCCATCAATCAACTCCTCTCAATGAAAAAGAGAGAAGCCGTCACCGCGTACGAGGCCGAGGTGGCATACTTTGTCGACATGGGCGCGATAATGCCCGAGTTCGACGACGACCACCGTGAAGACGTCGAGATCGCGTTGGCGGATATGGAACGACAGCAGGTGAGTACGCAAGCCCGTACAACAAGCCAGACGACTGACCACTGGCAGGCATGGCTGATGGAAGCGGAGAAAGTACTGATCGCAAGGGGTTTGCAGCGAAGCGTCGAGGATGACGTGAAGGAAGGCTTGGCAACCGCCAAGGCACAGCTCCTCGAGGCGCGTTCTCGTGTCAAGGAGTGGGAGGCGCAAGATGCCCGCCAGGCACAGGAGCAGCAGCAGGCGGAAGCGGCACGGGAGCAGCAGAGGGCGGAAGCGGCACTGGAGCAGCAGAGGGCGGAAGCGGCACGGGAGCAGCAGAGGGCGGAAGCGGCACGGGAGCAGCAGAGGGCGGAAGCGGCTCGGGAGCAGCGGCAAGCACAGCCGGTCAGTAGCGGGCGTCGTCGGCCCCCTCAGAGGCAGAAAGAAATAGTGCAACCGAGCACCCTCGGGACGACGAGTGTGACGGCCGCGGAAGAAGAAGTTATCGAGAAAACGTCTGAACCGGCAAAGGAGAGAGCCCCGGTCGCTAGTGTGCGAACGAGGCGGACGGAGCAAGGGCAGAGCGGCAAGCGAAGGGCGACCGAGAGCGACGAAGACGAAGCAGAGACGTCGATACCGCGGCGGAAACGATTACGCAAGGAAGCGGGAAACACGGCAGCAGAGGATGGGGAGGAAGCGGCTGCGAACGGTGAGGAATCGGAGGAGGAGGAAGCAGCGGCGAAGGATGAGGAATCGGAGGCGGAGGAAACCGCGCCACCAAAGGACGTATCGGTCTATGGGGCGTATGACGTGGCTGGTAAGCAAAATATACGCTAAGCACTACATGGCTTACACCTTGAGTAGCTCCCAGTGGACATCCCGGCTCGACGGCCTGGGGCTGCGCTGCCAGTAGCGCAAGGAAGAAGGTGTGCCCACACCCGGTAGTTCAATTTACCCAGGAGCGGCGATGTCAACACTGCAAGTCCGCCGGTACACCGTGCATCGGAACCGGATGTCGCGTGTGCCGTGTGTGCAAGAAGCGCAAGATTGAATGCTCGCACGCAAAGCACCGCAAACGCCCCGAAAAGGTGAGAGCGTCGAGAGCGTCGGGCAGCAAAACACTGGACGTAAAGCCGAAGAAGTCCACCAGAGCTCGCGGGCAACCGGCGGATGAACGGGAGACCAGCCCAACCAAGGTAGCATCGACAATCCCGGTCATACACCCGATGTATGCCTTCAAAGAGCTGCGTGTTCTCCAGGAACAGCAGGCGAAGGCTGACGCCCGCGCTGCCGTTCTCATGGAAGCTTTGGAGGAAGTCAACGCGGAACGCGCGGCAGTGACCCGCACGCTTGGGGCGGCGATTCTTCGTCTGGAGGAACAGCGGGCGAGGGAAGTGGCGCGAGAGATGGACGAGATGAGCAAGGCGATGGAGGGAGCGGAGGAGGATGAAGAATCAGAGTAGGAGAACTAGGAGGCAGGAGGAGGGACATCGCGGATAGAGCAGGAAAAATAAATCACATCTTGTCTTCTTTTAATAGATAATATATATATATATCTACATCCAAGGGCAAATAACCTGAAGACAGATGGCACAACTTCAATACCTTGCGAAGCCGAGTCATCCGTTCTACATCCGAGTCATGCGTCGATCATCCGCGTTATCCGTCGATCATCCGAGTCATCCGTCAGTCATCCGAGTCATCCGTCAATTATCCGAGTCATCCGTCGATCATCCGCGTCATCCGAATCACATGGATTCACGTTCGTCACTTCGGATTTATATATGCTCACTCGTTACCTCACTCGGGTGAGGGAAATTTACGCCGCGTTCTTGCAAATCCCCCAAGTCACCGCAGCCTCTCCTCCGACTCGCGTCGTTCATCAAGACGGAAGTACGCAGGATCAGCACGGGGTCGCACTGGAAACTGATCACGATCGCAGACGCCCACAGGCACAAATGGAACGAGGGCACCGTCATACGACGGCATGACAGATTCGACAAGCGTCACGAGCGTCAGCTAGGCCGAGTTGTCTCCCCCGATTTTGAGTCTGACGAAAAGGTGCACGATGCGAAGGGCGTGGGAGATTTGCTGGGTTCGTTCCCCATCTATGAGGGTTTCGCCCGTTCGCTTGCCGTAGACCCCGCCGACAACGCAGCGCAAACGAGCCGCTTCAATACAATATATTCATACGGTCAGTATACTTCTAAATCCCCTCCATCAGCCACGGAAATGCCACTCTTTAAAGCATCCAATTCCATCGACGGCCTTTGGCGCACTACCAGTGGGCGTCGTGGCGACAATTCTATAGAAAGAAATTCAAGGAGCGAGAGTTAAGAGATCTGTCCTTCCCGCCCCATGCCCACCTCTTGGATTGCTATCGTCTTTCCTTCTCGCCACTCTGTTATATGCCTATGGCTAGCGCAACCGTAGTATACTCTTTAACCAATTTACATTATGGATTGTCCGGGTTAGGGTTAACCCTTCGCGTAGACGACTTGTATGCAGTCCCTTGCATAGCCACGGGCGTCTCAACAACCCGCGACAAGGCCGGCAACTCACCTACTGTCTCCCTCGGCTCTGCGGGCGGCCAGACAGCCCGTGTCGACGCTGGCACCTACTGTCTGTCCCCTTCGTAGCCACGGGCGATCAGACAGCCCGTGACAAGGCCGGCACCCGCGTACTCTTTCCCTTCGTAGCCGCGGGCGACTAGACAGCCCGTGACAAGGCCAGCACCTACTGTCTGTCGCCTTTGTAGTCACGGGCATCCAAGCAGCCCGCGACGTGACTTGCCACTTCCTATCTCCCTCGTGGCCACGGGCATCAAGGTACCCCGTTTCGACGCCTGGGTCCTCCCTTTCCCCATTGTAGCCACGGGCCTCTGGACAGCCCGTGCCTTTACCTTCGAGCACATCCTCAATCGGCACGGAGCTGCAGGCAGAGTCTCGACAGAACGACCACGATGATCGCTAGTAAGTCCCGCCCTCGCCTCAGCAGGCTTCTGAGCTACCCGTGGCGACGTCTGCATGAATGTTTCCACTCCTGTCGCATCAACGGGCACGCAGACAGCCCGCGAGGACGCCTGTGACTCTGCTGTCTCTCCCGCAGCCACGGGCATCCATGTGGCCCGTTTCACTGACGGTTTATAATTATTCATCAAAGTAAGTACTCATATCGGTGCATCGATGATGGGCTACTTGTGAACAATCCGCTCGCTCACTCTGAGTCTTCCTCCTCCTGTTTCAAGGCTTCGATATCGACGTCGCGCACCACACCGTGTTGCATCCCTAAATCTTCGTCGTTGTTGTCATCATCCTGTCCTCCAACTCTAGGTCTCTTTGGCTTAGACTCATTGTCACTTTCCGATCCCTCCTCCTCCTCCTGCCTTTGCGTCCTACGCCCCAACGACTGGGGAGTACGCACCTCTCTGCTAGGGCGACCCAGAAGCCCGTGGCTGCGTTGGGAGCCGAAACTCCCTCGATCCTGCGACCCGCTGGCGGCACGACTTCCCTCTGGTGCCGAGCTCGGGCGGCCGGGTGTACCGTTCGGTGGAGATGCGAAGACATAAGACAGAGTGCTCTGCCTCCTCTGCGGGCCACCCGGTGTCCCGCTTCGTGGAGACGCAAAGGGGCTTCCGCTTCGTGGAGGTGGAAAAAAGTCCGTCATCATACTCTGCTGCCTCTGCGAGCTCGGGCGACCGAGCTGCCCGTGTGTATTAGAGCTAGTGTTGCTCGTACGGCTGAGTCCCCGAATTGTTGACTCGCGTGCCTCTGAGGCGCGCTCTTCACGATTCGCCCTCCCTCCGCGCGGGCCACCAGGGCGCCCGTCGTCTACAACAGATATCTGCCGCTCAACTTCTGCTTCTTCTGCTTCGTCACCAGACGGTGCCTCCTGCGCATCGTTGAATCGTGCCGGATCTTGACCGTTGACTCGCAACAAAACTTCGGCCGAGGGGGCGACTCTATCCAGGACAGACGTGTCCCACCCTACGTCGGGGATGTTGTATGGACTCCATAGAACATGGGGTCCGGGAATATTTGGCTGTGCGAACGGGTTGTCCGTGTCATTTAACGGTGGAAGCTGGATCCAGGGTGCTTGCATCCTGTCGGTGCGCCATGGTCGGTCGCCGGTTGCTGCAGGGATCCACGCGAGGTCCTTGAATTCTTCCCAGATGACTTGCCGCACTTTCTCGGCTCCCCTGACGTCTAAAGAGGCTAGCAGTATCTTCCAATCCAGGTAGTAGCGCATGTGGGACCAAGTTTGGGCGCTCTGCGGCGTGGTATGACCTTTGGGTGGGAAGCAAGCCTCAAAGGCCTTACGCCAGCGTTCCTTGTCCGCAGGACAGACTTGAACCCTCGCGAAGATTTTTGCGAGGTTAGAGTCCTTCATAACGTCGATGGTAACACTCTGCCTGTGGAGCTGACTGATCCTGCAGTAGCTCGGGAGCGACCATTTCTTGGAATTGCCAATTTTCTGAAGGAGACAGCAAGGGAACTGGGCCCAAATATCTTGCGCCTTTTGCTCGACAGTTCTCTCCGGTTCCTCGCCATCGTCGTCAAGGACTTGCTGCTGTACGGGCACATCGGGACCTACATCGAGGATAGGTTCTTCCTCTATGTCGGCCAATCCTACGAAAGATGTGAACGGATTGGGCTGAGTGCGACCTATGCGAGCTCGACTGAGGCCCTTGTTCATGGGGAACCGCTGGGCGTGTAAGTCCCTACGTCTAGCAATGCCGGTAGCCTTGAACTGAAGGCGTAGATCAGCAAGGGACTTTCCGAACATCCAGTTATGGAAGCGTTCAGGAAGCAGGCGGTTCATTGGTAACCGCACGGTGTTGGTTTCCGGGGGAAAGTGGATGGGACGCATGAATAGGACATTGTAGGGGGAAAAAGTAGTGCCTGCGTATTCGTCTGCGAGTGTATCAAGTTCGCCCTCGTCGAAACCGGCGTTGAGCAACTCTGTTGGGCTATAGTCTTCAAAATGGGGTATGGCGACACTGCGGCAGGCTCGTCCACCGGATTCTGGATTGGGCCTGCTGTGAACACCGTTAACCATCCAAACGACTGCTGCGTAGGTGCTGAGAACAGCTGTTGAAACTATTTGCTCGGTTGTTTGATCATTCATGGTGGAAAGAAGACGTGAGAAAGCGTCCATTCTGACAGTGCGCCAGTTCCTATGGCAGGTATGAGCACGGGCTGGCACGAAGCTGATGAAGAGACCGGGTGCTTACCAAAAATTCTCTCGGTGAACGCTGAGAAGGCTATGGTGAAGGACATCATCATTGAACTCGAGCATATACTCGGACGCAAAGTCAAGTGGAAGTCGAACTTCCAAGCGTGCGGCGACATTCTTCTGTCTCGCATCGACGTATGCGGCGGTGAGATCGGAGCAGTATTTCGGCGGATTTCCTTTCATGGCTGTTTGTCCGGTAAGATTCTGGGAGTGCTGAAAGCCGTGCTTGTGATAGGTCAAGCTTTTGTCGGTGGTATAAGCTTGAACATAGGCGATTCTATTTTCTCCGGCAGGGGTTGTAGGGAAACCGACGCGAAAACCAGCGACCTCGAGTAAGTGGGAATTGATATCTTCTTGAAAGGACGAGCCGTGAACGATCCTTCCGGCTTCGTCGAGAGTAGTGCCTAAGGCGTAAGAGAGCAGGTTTGGTGCTGCATCCTTTCGCCATAGAATTGCACGGTCGCCATCTTGGATTTCAATACCGACATCGACCCACCACAGTCCTTGGTAAGTGTCAAAATCCTCGAGCATTTTAGTTAGGGCAATATGGGCAGACAAAGCGGACATATCGTGCATGGTGGATGCTTTGATTCCTTGAATATGGGTGCAGAAGACGGCATGTCTGAAGGATTCGTGGTCTTGCAAGCGGCGATAAAGCTCGTGCTTGAATGGATCGAGCAGGTCTGCGTTGAGAATATAGGCTGTGTTTTGAAAGGCAGATCGTGATGTCCTTGAGCGAAAACGTTCTGCTTGAATAGAGGACGGCCAATCTTTAGCTATTGCTGGGGCGACGGTGGCAACGGTAGGCTGTAGAATGTCGTCGTACAACATTTCTGCTTCGGCGGAGGTGAGTTTGACAGAGTCTCTAGTAGTTGACCAAAGGGATGGGAAAAAAATGCGAAGCTGATGACGGTCGTTGTACTTTCCAAGCAAAATGTTTGGGACTTGTGATGGATCCAAGGATTGGATTCCCTAAGAGATTGGAATATTAGCAAGTAAAATAAGCAGATTACGCGGGGGGCTAGCAGACAGCGCACAAGTTTGAGTGATGAAAAGGAACATACGGTTGGTGTGCGAAAGGGAACTTTAATATGCATCGATTGGGCTATTGTGGAAAGATGTGGGGGGGAAGTGGATAGATGTAAAGATCACGTTTAATCGGAATACGGTTGGTAAAGCCGATAAAAGAATCGTAGTCGCGTGTAATATTAGGACGGGCGGCATCAAAACGAAGACGGTAGTTGTTGACCATGTTGATGCGAAAACGAGAATCTGTTTGGGGATCAATGCCGGCGAGGGCAAAGTTGACGAGATCAGAGTTGATGTTGACATTGTCTTCATCTTCCATGAGGTCCGTGTAACGGGTGATGAAGTCGGTGAGTGACATATCTGAAAATTGGGCCATTGTGAAGAGTTTTGGGGGGAAAAGGAAGCAAGAGAGAATGAAAAGAAAAGACTGGAGAAATATATACTACTTGAACCCTTAAAAAAAGCATTGCTATCCAATCATGACATCAGTCGTTGTTCCGAGTTACCGGTGAATCAAGCCTGTTTTCCCACACTTTGAGCGCAAATGTAAGAAGGGTCATCCGAAGCGTCATGACATCAGTTGTTGTTCCTTCATCCGAGTCAACCGTCGAACATCCGCGCCACCCGTGAAACATCCGTGTCACCCATCGATCATCCGCGCCACCCGTCGATCATCCGCGCCACCCGTCGATCATCCGCGCCACCCGTCGATCAACCGCGTCACCAGTCGATCATCCGCGTCACCCGTGAATCATCCGTGGCACGCGTCGATCATGCGAGTCACCCGTCGATCATCCGTGTCACCCGTCGATCATCCGTGGCACCCGTCGATCAACCGTGTCACCCGTCGATCAACCGCGTCACCAGTCGATCATCCGTGTCACCCGACGTCCAAGCTTGTTTTCCCTCACCTCGAGCCCCAATCAAGGAGGAGCCATCCAAAGCCGTTGTTTCATCCCCGACATCCGAATTTGCGATTATCCAAGTCTGAGAACACATCCGTCGTGAATTTCTCCTGGCCTTGTGAAGCCGAGTGATCCGCTCTAGATCCGAGTCCGGCGGAAGCCATCCGAGGCACACTGATTCACGTTGGTCACTTTGGGCTCGTTTATTAACCCGTTACCTCCCTCGGGTGTCGCAGGGACTTGTCCTGGCGGGGGCAGACGGTCGTATTTAGGTTGATCTACTTGCAAATGACTAGATATTTTGATTACTACAGTACAACAGTAATGTGGAATGTGGATAAGGTATTTATAAGGATAATTTAGATATATGGAGGGGTAAATAAGGGTTATAGAAGGAAAAAGAAAATCGTAGGATACTCCTACCACTATATTACCCCAAGGTTTAGTCTTACCCTAAGTAAGGCTTACCCTAAGTATAGTAGAGCTTACCCTAAGTATAGTAGAGCTTACCCTAAGTTTCAAACAAGTTGTGGGCCTGCTGGACGGCCATCCGTAACTATTAGTATACCCCAGAAGTGATCTGACCTGCCAGGAAGCCCACTGTGATGAAACGAACGGTTAGAAAATTAATTCAAGGCACATAGATATAGCTACTATACTTACAACCATTGCCGTGCAAGCGTGGGCATCCAGGAATCCCACATCGACGGCAGTGTAATGGGAAGACTTGCCATTACACGCACGGCCTGCCTAGCCGCCCATGTGTGATGTGGGACTACCTGTGAAGTGAAACACATAAGTGGGTAGCCACCACACACAAGACGACCTGCGAGGAAGCCCATACATGTAGATGGAATAACGAATGACTTCTATTAACAGTATGGGCATCCAGGAAGCCCGTGCGCACAGAGGAGTGGTAGATCACTTCCGCCCTAGGCACGGGCTGCCGGGAAGCCCACACTTGCATTCAGAAGTCCTGTCGATCAATAAATGGTAAGTCAGTACATACCTATATACACCCATACTTACAGTGGCCGTCTGAGATGCCCGTGCTTGCATGAGTGACTTGCGCAAGTCACAACGGGCTGCTCAGAAGGCCATATGTGCACCAGTAAGTTCTGGCAACCGATCAACATAAGTCCATATGGATCGAATACGTACCAGACTCAAGACAGGCTGCTAGGAAGCCCGCGCTTGCGATGGCAATGCCCATCTGTAAATCAGTATGTATCCTGTACGTACCACACTCACCACGGGCTGCTAGGAAGCCCACACGTGTAGGCAGGCAATACGGAGTGATCTCCCATTAGCATGGGCATCCTGGAAGCCCACGACGTGAGTACGTCTCTCATCGTATAATGTGGCTGTTGTTTCGGACTACTTGACTGCCTCCGTCCACAACGTAGGCCGCCTGGATGCCCATCACGCAGTACTACCTCACGAGTACCTCTACCTACACGGCGGGCTTCCTGGCCGACCATGCGCTGCCTTGCCGTCGACATACTCACTCAAAGACACTGTCACGCAATCGCCCATTCCCTCCACACCTCCTCTCACGCTATACCCATCGTCGACTGGATCTTCATCAGGCAATCACACCATTCAGATGTCCTTTCTCAATGATGTCTGCTCATTCTGTGACTCGAGCAATGTTCTATCGGCCGAGAGAAATAACTGATTGAATATGTACCAGACTCAGCACGGCCTGCCTGGCCGCCCACGCTTGGATTGGGAAGTCCCGCCGATCGATAAACGGTAAGGTAGTACGTACCTATATACCGACACTTATATCGGCCTTCCAGGAAGACCGTAATGGCATGTCCTATCGATTGGGCATACTGCGTCTCCCTCACTTACGTGCCCTGGATTTTGAGGAGGGACCTATGCAGGTACCGAGGAAACGAGCGGAGGCGTATGGAGAAAGGAGAGAAGACCACGATAAAGTGATGGAATGGAACTATAGATACGAATAAGGACAAAGTCCATAATCCGAGATGCTGGAGTATCTGTGGATACACGCGACACAAACATATGTGAATGTACCCCTAGTAGCTCCTAAGGGGGCTCCTGAACGCATCCATATTAGTACCTCCCCTTTAAGGCTGAGACCCGTGGACGCCTAGGTGCTCGTGGCGCGCGGGTGAGTGCATCATGGCATGGCTGGTCAGTTGGCTTCCGTGAGCACGTGAACAGATAAGCGCGGAATCAGAATTATAAAGGAGGAAAATCGCCGGGGAACGAGGCAGCAATGGCATCTTCATCGAAACGCGCACGGGAGTCCACCGGCTCAAACATCGATTCAATCGATGTGCATCGTAGGCGTGACGAGAAACGGCGGCGTGAGGACGCGACAGTGGAGGACGTTGATGGGAGGTTGCCGCGGGAGGAGCAGGCGCGGCGCAAGGAGCGCGCGGAGGGGAGGAAGGCAGCCAAAGAGCAGAGAGCACGGAAAGTAGTGGCGGGCGATGCGGCGACCGAGGCACACGTGGTGGATAACGAGGATGAAGCGGCGGAGGCAGACGAGCAGGCAAAGGGCCGCGGTGGCAAGGGAGCGGCTGGAAAGAAGAAGAAGAAGAAGGAAACGAAGGTCCCAGAGGCCAAGGGGCCTGTAAATCAGACGCGGTGTGCGTCGTGCATCATACGGCAGACGGAGTGTCACGCCCGTGTGTAAGTACCACACAACTTATCCCGTCTGGACCGCAACTAACCCGCCGTACACCCTAGGGTCAAGGGCGCTCGCACCTGCTGGGAGTGCAAGCACGGGCATCTCCGGTGTGGTGCGGGTGAGGGCATCGACATTTCGAAGAACGGCGCCCTCGGGAAGATGGCGGCAAAAATATCGGACCTCACCATCGCCAACGCGCGCACAGAGGACACGATCGAGCGTATCGAGGGGAAGGTAGATGACTTGATTGCGATGATGAAGGTAGTCGTGGAGGCCATCGGAGGAGTGGAGGCCGTGGAGGTGCAGAAGAGGCAAGTCGAATCGGAGTGGGCACGGTCGCTGGGCAGCAAGAGGTTGGTGAGCGAGGAGGGCGCGTCAGAGGAGATGGAAATCGAAACAGCGAATGCGCCGTCCACCAGCGACTCGGACGAGGAGGGCGGGATAGAAACGGACGAGGAAGAGGAAGAGGAGAACGAAGAGAAGGGAAAAGGAAGGGCGGTTGTTGAAGAGATCGACACGGAGGAGCACGGGGAGGATGAAGGGACGGACGATGAGAATGAGGATGAAGGGACAGATGATGAGAGTGACGACGAGTGAATACGGGAGCCTCGCCTATCACGGTGAACTTCGTCGATATTGATCAGATACTGTAGTCGTAACTGTGCAATTATTACCCAGGTTGAGCCTTGGTGATTGAACTTACAGATAAGCAGCAATTAACGGAACCGCGGAGCGCGGGCTCCCAGAGATAAGTTGCATGGATAGACGAGGTCAGCTCCTCATTCGAAAAGATAGGCTTACGAATTGGAAGGTTGAACTGGAAGAGGTACTCGGACGAGCGCGCTTCACGCCTGGTCAGAATTTTGGTGGTCGAGAAGTATTCTATATTGTTGTGATCAGTAGGCCTTCAAGATAGTGGTGCCAGACGCGGAAAGCCTCGAAGACGGCCAGAAGTTCCTATAATTCAATCATGTAGAGCTGAAAGTACGTTAGTGAAACACAACTTAGTGGATTTCACCGTCAGGAGATTAGATAGAGAGGATCACGCCGTGCATAATATCCGGTACCCAGTGCATAAGTACGGGGGCCGAGGTGAAAGCTCGTTTCAGAGTTTCAAAGGAGTCGAGTGCTACCTGATCCCAATTCTAGGGTAGTCCTCTGCTCATGGGACAACTCAAAGGGACCACAATATCCGAATAGCTACGAATAAACCAGCAGTAGAAGTTGGCGAAGCCTAGGAAAGATTGAATGTCGCGGAACTTCCGTGGCTCCGGCCAGTCTTGGATCACCTCGATCTTCGAGTTATCCATACTGAGTCCCCGAGGGGAGAGAATGTAACCAAGGTATTCCACGGTGTCCGCGTGCAACTCGCATTTGTCGGCGCGAGCATAGAGCTTGTGTTTGCAAAGTCGGCGTAGTACTTTGACGTGTTCCTTGTCTTCTGCCATGTTACCAGAGTAGATCAATATGTCCTGAAGCCTACGACGTTAGTAAGTACGTCTCTCATCGTATAATGTGGCTGTTGTTTCGGACTATTTAACTGCCCCCCATCCACAACGCGGGCTGCCTGGATGCCCATCACACGATATCACTTCACGAGCACCTCTACCTACGGCGGGCTGCCTGGATGCCCATCACACGATACTACTTCATTAGTACCTCTCCTTATACAGCGGGCTTCCTGGCCGCCCATGCGCTGCCTTGCCGTCGACATACTCACTCAAAGACACTGTCACGCAATCGCCCATTCCCTCCACACCTCCTCTCACGCTATACCCATCGTATCACACCATTCAGATGTCCTTTCTCAACGATGTCTGCTCGTTCTGTGACTCGAACAATGTTCTATCGGCCGAGAGAAATAACTAATTGAATATGTATAAGACTCAGCACGGGCTGCCTGGCCGCCCACACTTGGATTGGGAAGTCCCGCCGATCGATAAACGGTAGGTCAGTCCGTACCCATACCCCCGCACTTACAGTGGCCGTCCGGGAGGCCCGTGTGTGTAATGGCCTAACGAAGGACCTGCACAAGTCAGCACGGGCTGCTCGGATGGCCGTATGTGCACTAGTAAGTTCGGTCAACCGATCGACGTAAGTCCGTACGGATCGAATACGTACTAGACTCAAGACGGGCTGCCTGGAAGCCCACGCTTGCAGTGGGAATTTCTGTCAATCAATAAACAGTAAGTCAGTTCGTACCTATATGCACCCACAATTACAGTGGCCGTCCGGGAGGCCCATGTAAGTAAAAGCCTAACGGAGGAGTTGCGCCAGTCAGCATGGGCTGCTCAGAAGGCCATACGTGCACCAGTAAGTTCTGCCACCAATCAACATAAGTCTGTACGGATCGAATATGTACCAGACTCAGCATTGCGTTGTAGGAAGCTCATGAAGTCAGTAGGTTCACCCCTTATCGTATAATGTGCATGCCTTACTGTTAGCATTACTGCCCCCTTCCACAACGCGGGCTGCCCGGACGCCCATACTGTGTGCGCACATCGACTCTTGGTTAGACCACATGCACCTACCATGCCCGTTCACACAGTGACGCGCCTGGCCGCCCATTTCTCATGTATGCTACAATGAGTTGTGATAGTGCTTGACGCGCTTGTTGGGCGCTTGTTCAATGGGTAAAACCCATTGGAGTCCTATTGTTCGTAATATGTAAGTCAGCCCATATTGTGTATGTATCACTCTCACCGCGGGCTGCTAAGAAGCCCTCTCATCATATAACATGCGCGCCATACTCGCTGGCTGTTGTTTCGGATGACTCGACTGTCCTCAGCCGCTTTGACGCCCATCACGCAGTACTACCTACATGGCGGGCTGCCTGGACGCCCATCACACGATACTACTTCATTAGTACCTCTCCTTACACAGCGGGCTTCCTGGCCGCCCATGTGCTGTCTTGCCGTCGCACTGTCACGCAAAAGTATGAGCGGATAACTTACAATGACAATTGAAACGTAGTAGAGTACATGGTAGTTAAAACAATAAATAAAGTAAGAAAGTACGGTAAAGAAATCCGTTCAAGAGTACGTCTGTAATTGTACAATGTATACGAGAGACGCAAGACGCCTACCTCCCACCACGAGCACGAGAACTTCCACCACGAGCACGAGAATTTCCTCCACGCCCCCGAGGAGGACGATGAGCGGGAAGAGTGACATTCGGGACATGTTCTTCGGGGTGCGCGGTCGCCGAGTGAGACATCTGAACTGTCCGCGCAGCAAGTGGATTGTCGGAGCTGGAGGAGTCAGAGGAGTCAGAGGAGTCAGATATGTCGTCCAGAAGTGACGAGAAGTCCTCGACATCATCGTTTGGGACTCGAGATGGTCCCGCCATAGGACCCAGTTCTTCCGATTCCTCATCGTCAGTCAACGGTAATCGTGGCGGTTCCCCTTCTTGCTTAATTGCCGCGATATCCCCCCCGACTTCCTCCTCCGACTCGCTTTCCGGGACTCGATGGAGTCCACGACCGCCTCCACCTCTTCCTGCCGCGTATCTTGGCGTCTTCCGCTGCCTTAGCTCCGTTCGAGGCGACTTATCGGGCGACGTTTGCGGCTTGTTCTTCTTTCCCGCCTTTGGAGGCGTCGTGGGGTTCGCCTGCGTCCAAGGAGGCCCGGTAAAGCCAGGGGCTGCAGGAGACGGATCGAAGGCCTTCGAAGACTTTGCCTTCGAACCCTTGGACTTGGTTGAGCGGGTGCGAAGCTTGGGATCCTCATCCGCCAAGGCATCCACGTCCATCGGATAGTCCGATGTACCCATGGGCGGCGAGGAAGCCCGTCGAAGTTCGTCGTCTATCTCCATCGATTCCGTTTGCGATTGAGATTGCGATGCTGGCTGCGTCGCTATCCATCCTGCCGGCTGCGTCCTCTGCGATCCAGGTGACGTTGGAACGTATCCGCTGATGGTGCTCTCCTGAGACGCTGGTGCGCCTGGATTCACGGGCCTCGTCTGTGCCGCGGGCTGCTGGGAAGGTCGTGCTGCCTCTGCGTTCACGAGACCCGTCTGCACCATGGGCTGCTGGGAAGGCATTTGTTCACCAGCAGGTTGGTCCACGTCCACTGAGCCCGTCTCCTCGGTGGGCGGCCTGGCAGCCCTCGTGACGTGCTCAGACACGATGCCTAAAGGTGTATCGACTTCGGCCTCGCTCGTCGTGGCCCGCTCTCCGGTGGGCTTCTTGGAAGGTCTGGGAGCCTCCTCGTTTACCTCTGCTGCGCTTTTCCCCTTCCCCTTGGCTCTGGGCTTGGGTCTTGTCTTTGCAGCCGGCTGCGTTGCGGGCTGCTGGGCGGGTCGTCCTGCGCCTGGGTTCCCTGGACCCATGAGCACCATGGGCTGCTGGGAAGGTGTTTGCTTACCAGCGGGTTGGTCCACGTCCATTGAACCCGTCTCATCGGTGGGCGGCCCAGCAGCCCCCGCAACGTGCTCAGACACGATGCCCAAACGTGTATCGACATCGGCCTCGCTCGTCGTGGCCCGCTCTCCGGTGGGCTTCTTGGAAGGCCCAGCAGCCTCCTGGCTTACCTCTGCCGCGCCTTTCCCTTTCCCCTTGGGTCTGGGATTGGGTTTCGCCTTCGCAGCCGGCTTAGGCTTCGCAGGAGCCTTCGTCCTCGCCTTCTCCTTCCCTTTGCCCTTACCCTCCTCAGCCATCTTCTCTTCTCCTCCGTCTCCTCCATCTACACCCTCTCCCTCGTCATCCGCTACTTCTGGCTCTTCCGCCGTCTCCACAGCGGCCGTCTTGGAAGCCCGTGAGGTCGAGGGGGTCTGCGATCTTGATATGGACGCCAACGCCGCATTCTTCGCAGGACCTCTCGCAGTGCGAGTCTTCGGCAGGGGCTTGGTCTTCTTCTTCTTTTTCCCGCTGTCGTCGTCGTCATCCTCCTCCTCTGGGTCACTGTCCGGGGCCGCGTCCTTCTTGGATCTGCCGTAAAATACCTGCTCCAGTTTCTCGTTCTTCTCTTTCGAAAAGAGGGTTCGGAGCATCTCGCCCTTTTCGCGCGCCATGGTGGACATGAGTACGTCGGTCGTTCCGAGGGCCACCAAGTGGTATACATGAACGGCATTCTCTTGAGTAAGGCGTGCAGATCGTCCGATGATCTGCTCCGCACCCACCTGCGACCAGATCGTATCCTAAGTAGTCTAGTTAGTTGAATGCTCAATAGATCGTATTCATGACTTACGAGCATAATTACGGTGTCCGCGCATGTCAAGTTAAGC
Source organism: Pleurotus tuoliensis (assembly GCA_036872985.1). Classification (NCBI taxonomy): domain Eukaryota; kingdom Fungi; phylum Basidiomycota; class Agaricomycetes; order Agaricales; family Pleurotaceae; genus Pleurotus; species Pleurotus tuoliensis. Next base: position 1,119,687 of record JAYMDH010000013.1, read on the forward strand.
CCGACGGCACCAATCGAGGAGAAGAGGAGCACCCGATGCTCCTGCGCATCAGAGTGCACGAAGTCTTCGATGACCCGATCCCGTTGTTCCCTGGTCATAAGGCCGTTCAGCAACAGCACGCTGATGCCTTTCATTCGGAACACCTACGTTCGCTGTTAGTCGATGCAAGACTTCGACGATATTGTTTACTTACCGTCTGGATGGTCATCGCCATCATTGAAAACTCCTGATAAATAAGGATCTTGCGCTTTTGAGGAGCTCGTTGCCCGAAGACAAGTGGCGGCGGTGGAGGGAAAACGACTTTGCCGTCGACCATCGTTGGGTGCTCGATATGGTCGTGGCTGAGAAGATGGAGCACGATACGTGCGACCAGGTCGAGTTTAGTGCTCGATATATCGCTGTAATGCCCGAGTTTCGAGTTGCCCTCCATATCGAATATCGGCCAGTCTTCGTCGCTATCCTTGAATACCGTGATGCCGCATCGGTAGGGAAGGAAGAAATTCTACAATCTCATCAGCGCGGGCGGCCGAGGAAGCCGTGGCACCTACCTCGAGACTCAAGTTTGCGGGCACCCCGCTCTCTGAAGACTCCATCTCGTCGATGAGGAGACCTAGGTTCTCCATTTCGCGATCGCTAAGCTTGATAGTCAGTATGTGCTCCGTGATGGGGGGCATCTTGGAGTTGAGAGGATTTCCGTCCAAGTCCACCGACATGAGGGTCCTTCGTATCAAGTGAGGTACCAATTTCCCCTGGACTACCTTCGCCGCGTTATACTGGGCGTATCTTACTGCGATGCCGGCGTCCTCCTCGTCGACCTCGTCGCCTCGCAAGGCTCGTAGATTCCTGCTTTTCACGGCGGCTTTCTCAGGCTCCGTCATATCTCGTTTGGCGGCGCGGATCTCGCGGTTGAAATGGCGTTCGAGGAGTTGGCCTTTCGAAAGCACGAACTCGTCGTGGTTGCACATGCGGCCCATGTTGATAATGTCCTGTATTTTCGTAAAGAGGGGGTGGCCGTGATTACATGCGTTACTCGGGCGCACTCGTGTAGCTGGCAAACCCCCGTGAGCCCACGACCTGGGCCACGAAATAGATGGGCCTCGTCGATCCACGCGGTACACCATTGCAAGCCGAAAATCAGTTTGTCGGTGTCCTCCGAAAGAACCGTACGCGCGCCGTCGACGAAAGCTCCCCTGGCTTTCTTCATGTTGAATACTTGAGCCGTCATCATCTGAAAAGTCTGTATGGATTTTTAGTAACTGCGCCAACATTTCCCAAATGAACTGACCGAATGGGCGCAAATGACTACGCGGTTGATCATCTTCTGCCGCGATTGCTGCCAGGAACCGTTGGGACTGGAAAAAAATACCTCTACCTGCGCCAATGAGCTCGGAAGCTGGAATATATCGATCGCGCCCCTCGAGAAGAAGCGGTAGAGTTCGTCCTTCCATTGCCCCACGAGGGCCAACGGGACGACGATGAGGTGGGGCTCATCCGGCACGTTCTCCATCACGCCCATGAACCAGGGCATGTTCCCTGTTGAACTCATGTCAATATTCTAAACTATGAGTGCAGGATACTCACGTATTATCGGCGGGCGATTCACTTTCTCCCTCACCGCCTGCTCCTGTTCGATGAGATGCACTTGCTGCAGAAAGGCTATCGTCGCCATGACTTGCGCGGTTTTGCCGACGCCCACGCCGTCAGCAAGGAGGACTCCGGACATTGGCGCGCTGGTGACTTTGGCCCCGTAAAACATCGTCGTGATAATGGCCGCGACGCCGACGAGCTGATGCCATAGCAAGCGTATGGGCTTGAACCCGGGTCCTCCCTTCGTGAACATGTCTAACGTTATTTCGATTACGGTGTTCGAAGGCCCCCGTCGAGTTACGGAGGGATTGGACGGCGTGAGCCCAAGATGCCACGCGGTCGCGCCGTCCTCGCGCACGAAGGCGTTCCAATTACCGGGGCGACCTTCAACGAAGCTGAGGAGGACGGCCAGTTGGTCGAAGGTCTTCTTCGACATCACCTCGACTCCCAAGTCTCCCTCTTCTAGGAATTCGGCGTAAGCGTGGCGTTCGGCCTCCGTGGGGCAATTCTCAAGGTCCCCCGCGAGCTCCAGGTGAGTGGCGATGGACTGCATCGTACGGGCGACTTCCATCTCATTTGCCATCTCCGCTTGCGCGATACGGATCTTGCGGCCCTTCTTGCGAGCCGCCTCCACTGTGCCCTAGTAAGTACATTGTACGGCTTGAACATGGCGCGGACTTACTCTTTTCGTTAGCCTTGGGTTTCTTTGAGCGGACGGGCGTGTCGAACTCGTCTTGAGGCCGCTTTGCGGCATGGCGAACCGCCTCCTTGAGCCTCACGACGTTTTCCTCCGCTTCCAGTTGGACGTTTGGATACCAGCCGGCGAGTCTTTCTACGTTCCTGCTTGCTTGGAGCGCGGCACGAACGGCTGCTAGTGAAGCGCCGTTCGGCCCCGCTTCGTCGACGACTGGGATGGCAGGTCAGTAACGTCGCCGCGCTCGACATTCTCCAGGACTTACCTTTTAATGCGTTCTGCATCAGCTCGACCTTCTGATCGACCACCGTTTTCGCACGTATATAGGCCTTGCCCATGCGAGAGACGTTGTGGACCAACAACGTCTTCAAATTAGCTGCGATCGCCATGTCGATGAGGACGTCACCACTCATGACGACCTCGCCAAACATTTCGACCGCGACGGGGACGAGGCAAGCGTTCACGAGCATATTGGCCGAGGGGAATTCGTCCGACTCCTGCGTAGCCAAGACGGTCTGAGGGTGATAGCCGCACTCACGCATGGCTGATTCGACTAGCGCGTTGACCCTCGGCGCGACTCGTTCGCGGAACCAGGTACTGTAGATCTGGCGTTCGGCAGTGCAATCAGCGTGATTGATGACGAAGTCTATCTTCTGGACGCTCGGCTTCTTCATCACAACTTCGATGAAGGATTTGAGGAGTTGGATTTCATTGAACGAGAGGTCCTGTGGTTTGAATTTGTCGGTCATGAGCGTCGAGAGTCCGAGTTGCTTGAGAACGGTCTTGTCCTCAATCATGCACGTAGGTTCCGTACCCCTAAGGGGGCGTTGGAACTTGGTCGTGAGCAGAGCCAGAAAGATTGCGGAGTATCGTGAGCTGGGCATTTCGTTGTGAGGAATCGACAGAGTCACTCACCATTTCTTAAATGCATTTCGCGGCTGGGCCTCCGGGCACCCCATGCTTGCGGGGGGAGCTGACTACTTTGGCGAAAACGAACCCATGGTTCGTGTTTCTGATGCATAGGTGATGTTGATCAGTCGAAAAACGAACACTTAATCTCGGATCGATGTCTTGGAACAATCCACGAACTGATGGGAGCTTACGAGGGCGTCCCGTTGCATTCTTTTCCGCACTCACTCGGCAGCAAATGGAGCGAGCTACCCGCATCGACATGATGCAATCGAACCCGAGATGAACAAACACCGGTGAGTAATAAGCACGTTCGAAATAAGCCTAAGCACAACTCGCGAGTCAGAAGATCGCGAGGCCTCTCCACTTCTGGCCTGCCTGGCTGCCCAGCTGCTGAGAAGCACGACTCGCGAGTCAGAAGATCGCGAGGCCTCTCCACTTCTGGCCTGCTTGGCTGCCCAGCTGCTGAGAAGCACGACTCGCGACGAATGTGCATGGCCTCGCCGGAAAACGTGGTGAGTGCGCGACCTCGGTTATTCCGATCGCTCACCCTGAGTTGGGACATCAGTTGCATGCACGGGCAGCCTGGCCGCCCGTCTTGTACTCGGGTCGTTGTTTCCTCAATGACGAATCCGCCTGCTTACTGTATGTTAAGCGAGTCAGGCTACACAGATTTCATGTCCCAGCACTAATTTCGTTTATTCCAGCCGCCTACTCAATGGGCTTCTTGGCCGCCCAGCTTGCACTCGCTCGAATTCTTATCCGCTCCCACAATCGCGGGCTTCCGGGCAGGCCGTGCTACGCGCGCTACGTCTTCCTGGCCGTCCAATCAGCGATCCCAGTGGCAGCGTGTGCTCCCCTTCACTCAACGGGCTGCTTGGCCGCCCATGGTGGACATCGGATCGACATCGACGCCCATCCTCGGGTACTTCATCATTCTGAACCAAGGCACGCTGTCAGAGCGCTGCCAATACTTCCGTGACAGCAGAAATGAGTTATTCCAGGTGAGCACTTCGCGAGATAATAAAGAAAGACATGCTTGATGTGTGAATATCTGCTGATCGATGAAGGTCTCTCGGAAGTCGACCCTCCAGGAGTCTGGGCTGCCAAGCTGCCCGCCTGTGCAGGTGCGCCATCTGACCAATTCGCAGCCTCTTTCGATATGGCCAGCCAGGAGGCCCGTAGGATTGAGTGAGTAGCCACCCCACGCATAGGCTGCTTGGCAGCCCACGGGACGCATACACCCAGATCTCCCCCATCTACCGCATGGCGCTCCTGGCCGCCGATGCTTCACTTCCACTGCCACGTCTCTGCGACTTACCGTGGCCTCCTTCGCACCCCAATCTAGGTTCCTGCCATCTGTAACCTGCGCTGCGTCAGATGGGCTGCTTGGCCGCCGAACCTGCGCTTCCATCCCCTGTCCCACGCGACTAAAGCGTGTTCCCTTTCTCGCAACACTCTCTCACCTGCCTGTAGCTCGTAGCCGTATAATCAGCGGGCTTCCTGGACGCCCAACTGATACCTCGCCACATCCGCAGGCGAAGTTACCCTACTTCATCGTGACCGTGGTCGCCTCGCCTTGCTGGCCGCCCAAATTATGCTCGCCATGATATGTACACGCTCGACCTCAAGTCCTTCGTTAGCCCACTGAGTGCACGGCCCTCCCGGACGGCCACTGTAAGTGTGGGTATATATAGGAACTAACTGACTTACCGTATATACGAAGGACTTGTACAAGTCAGCACGGGCTGCTCGGATGGCCTTGCATGCATCAGTAAACCTCATGGGTGCGAGGGGAGCGAGGGGAGCGAGGACGTACGGGCGTGGCTTCAGCTATACGCTGCGCCTCCCACACTTGCATGCCATGGATTCTGAAGTGGGACCTACGCGGGTACTGAGGGTACAAATGTAGGCGAGGGGAGAAAGTAGGGAAGACCACGGTGAAGTGGTATGAGGTGCAAGTAACTAATATTGGAACTAAGTTAGTTACAACTGTAAGTACGAGACAAGACTAATGTTAACGCCAGAGTATCCGCGGATAGACGCGGAGCAAGTCTGGATGGGAACATACGTGAATGTGCCCCTAGTAGCCCATAAGTGGGCTCCTGAAAGCATCCATAACAGTACATCTCCTTTAAGGCCGAGACCCGTGGACGCCTAGGTGCTCGTGGCGTGCGGATGATATAGTGTGAGTGCATCATGGCATGGGTGGTGAGTCAGCCTCTGCAAGCAGGTGAGCGGAGAAGCGCGGAGGCAGGAGTATAAAGGAGGAGGGAAATCACTGGGGAGCGAGGCAGCAATGGCATCTTCATCGAAACGCGCGCGGGAGTCCACCGGCTCAAACGTCGATTCCATCGACGTGCAACGTAGGCGTGATGAGAAACGGCGGCGTGAGGACACGACGGTGGAGGAGGTTGATGGGAGGTTGTCGCGAGGAGCAGGTGCGGCGCAAGGAGCGCGCGGGGGCGAAGAAGGCAGCGGAGCAGCGAGCACGGAAAGCAGTGGCGGACTACGTGGCGACCCGGGCACGCGCAGGAGACAACGAGGACGAAGCAGCGGAGGCAGACGAGCAGGCGAGTGGTAGCGGTGGCAAGGGTGCGGCCGGGAAGAAGAAGAAGGCCAAGAAGGTCCCAGAGGCCAAGGGGCCTTTGAACAAGACTGTCTGTCGTGCATCATACGGCACACAGAGTGTCACGCCCGAGTGTAAGTTCCATACGGCTTATCCCGCCCGGGCCACGACTAACCCACCGTATGCATAGGGTCGAGGGCGCTCGCACCTGCTGGGAGTGCAAGCATAAGCACATCCGGTGTGGCGCGGGTGAAGACATCGACATCTCAATGCACGGCACCCTCGGAAAGATGTCGGCCGAGATATTCGACCTTAGCATCGCCAACGCGCACACGACGATCGCAATCGAGCACATCGAGGGGAAGATGGATGACCTGATTGGAATGATGAGGGTGGTCATGGAGGCCATCGGAGGAGTGGAGGCCGTGGAGGCGCCGAAGAGCCAGGTCGAGTCGGAGTGGGCGCGTTCGCTGGGTGGCATGAGGTTGGTGAGCGAGGAGGGCGCGTCCGAAGAGATGGAAGTCGAAACGGCGAACGCGCCGTCGACCAGCGACTCGGACGAGGAGGGCGGGACGGAAACGGACGAGGAAGAGGAAGAGGAGAACGAAGAGAAGGGAAAAGGAAGGGCGGTTGTTGCAGAGAGCGACGGGGAGGAGCGCGGGGAGGATGAAAGGACAGACGCAGACGATGAGGAGAGTGAGGAGTGAAAGCATGGGCCCGTGCCGCGGACAAAATGTATTTACAAAAATCTACGTGCTTCCTGTCTTTTTTTTTGTAATAGTTCTTGAATCTTCGGAAATGAATGAAGTAATAAAAAGAAACAAACCAACAAGACAACTATGAGAGTAGTGAGGAAAGAAATTCAGTAAGAGTACGGCTTTTCCAACGCGGGGAGCGGAATATTGAGTGGTAGTGAGAGAATGCGATGAAGAATCTGCAAGCGCGGAGCACGTGTGAGGATCAAGGATGATAATTGAAAAGCACGGATGACTCGGAAAATAAAGCAGAGGTGAAAAACCCCTGCGCGGGTCCGGGTTTGTCAGGATAACGCAAGTGATATTCTGCGACGTAACCTTTAACGAAGACCTTTTCACTAACTTTGAGATCCAGCGCGGGTGCGCGGCGGCGATCAGATGGTCCTTTATAACGCGCTGGCGCCTCGGTCATCGCGGTACGCAGCTCTTGGTGAACGTCGTAGATGTTGGTTACAAAGGTCCGGTCTCCGTGGTAGGGGATGTGGACGTGGCCGTCGAGGCGAAATAGGTTGTCTTCAGTACGCGACCACCGCGGTTCGAGGTTGTCGAGTCGAGCATTAGTGATTGGATCTAAAGATAATGTCTTCGCTTAACTTTTCTGTGTTCATAATAACGGAACCGCGGAGCGCGGGCTCCCCAAAAATCAGCTGCGCGGATAAGCGCGGTCAGCTCCTCATTCGAAAAGATAGGCTTATGAATTGGGAGGTTGAACTGGAAGAGGTACTCGGACGAGCGCGCTTGACGCCTGGTCAGAATTTTGGTGGTCGAGAAGTATTCTATATTGTTGTGATCAGTAGGCCTTCAAGATAGTGGCGCCAGACGCGGAAAGCCTCGAAGACGGCCAGAAGTTCCTATAATTCAATTATGTAGAGCTGAAAGTACGTTAGTGAAACGCGACTGGGTGGATTTCACCGTCAGGAGATTACATAGAGAGGATCACGCCGCGCGTAATCCGAGGCGTCCGTCTCGACGACGTTAGTAAGTATGTCTCTCATCGTATAATGTGACTGTTGTTTCGGACGACTCGACTACCTCTCCTTACGCAGCGGGCTTCCTGGCCGCCCATGCGCTGTCTTGTCGTCGACATACTCACTCGAAGACACTGTCACGCAATCGCCCATTCCCTTCACACCTCCTCTCACGCTATACCCATCGTCGACTGGGTCTTCATCGGGCGATCAGATGTCAGCCCGTGCTGTGGTGCGCAAGTCCTTCGTTAGGCCATTACACACACGGGCTTCCCGGACGGTCACTGTAAGTGTGGGTGTATAGGTACGTACCGACTTACCGTTCATCGATCGACGGGACTCCTCAATCCAAGCGTGGGCGTCCAGGCAGCCCGTGCTGAGTCTGGTATGTATTCGATCCGTACGAACTTATGTCGATCGGTTGCCAGAGCTTACTGGTGCACGTATGGACATCCGGTCTCTACAGTAGGTTGTCTGGACGCTCATGTCAGGCACGCTCCTGTTCGCGAGTAACAAGCAGCCCTCGCCCGTGGTGCGTCGAGAGGTTAGTTCTCATTGATCATACTTTCGCTACGTACTGACTACCATGCTACTTGGGCAGGGTGTCTAGATGTGGACCTTAGTGCGCTTTCTCTGTGGCTCGTCTCCATCATCGGTGGCCCCTTCACCTTCTTCCATACTTTCGTCATCCTCGTCCGATTCTTCGGCACCTGCCTTTCGTTTACCGAGGGCGACTTCCGCTGGGTTTAACTTTCTTGCGGGTTCGACGGCCTCCTCTGGAAATGGGTCCTCATCATCGGAGGTGACGGAGTCTGGAAGAGCTCCAAGACTCAGGACTTTGGGTCCGTTACTGGGCCTGGGTGCGGCGGAGCGACCACCTAATCCTTTTTCCCTGGCTTCTTGGACAAAGGGGTCGTCCTCGCTATCTGTATCGAAGTCCGGGAGATTGTCAAGACTCGGAACATGATACCCAGGACGGGGCTTTTTTGCGCGGCGGGCAACTGGCGCTGGCTTACTAGTCTGTTCGACTCCATCATCCGAGCTCTCGAAGGCTGGAAGAGCTCCAAGACTCAGGACTTTGGGTCCGTTACTGGGCTTGGGTGAGACGAGGCGACCTAATCCTTTTTCCCTGGCTTCTTGGACAAAGGGGTCGTCTTCGCTATCAGTATCGAAGTCAGGGAGATTGTCAAGACTCGGAACGTGATACCCAGGACGGGGCTTTTTTGCGCGGAGGGCAACTGGCGCTGGCTTACTAGCCGGTTCGACTCTCTCCTCTTCATCTGTACAGTCGGCAAAGGCTTCGAGCGCATCGAGAGTTAGGGCCTTATACGCGGGATAAGGCCTACTTGCGGCGGCGCGGGCCTTTCCTTTGCCCTTAGCAAGACTTTCGCGCTGAAGATGAGTTTGCCTTCGTGCGTTAGCGACGGTAGGTGCCAACCTCGATGAGCCCTCTGCTCTGTCACTCCGAACGCTCACTCCACGAAATCCCCTCCCTACGCTCGGGCGGCTGGGATGCCCAGTCTCTGGACCATCTGCAAAACTGCTCTCGCGGTCCCTGCTCTCGCCTTGCTGTTCCTCTTCTACACGCGGGCGGCCAGGCCTGCCATCTGATGCTCTAGGGTTAACGTCGAAATCTTGAAAGTCCATGCTGGGTTGTCGCCGAGCATCGCTCCTAGGCGTTAGCCCCCTTCTTACGTTCGGGCCGCCAGGCGTGCCACGCTCGTTAGACTGAGCCACGGGTGGATTCCTCACAGGCTCCTCTTCATTGCGAGAGATCACTTGGACGTTCGGATCCCAAAACACTGGGTCTTCAAGCCATGGCGTCCATAGTATCTGAGGGCCAGGTACTCCGTCTTTCGTGAAGGGATCCTCGGAATTACTGCCCGGCTTCGGAAATTGAACCCAGGGAGCATCCATTCGGTTGGAACGCCATGGTCGATCGTTGGTCGCGTTTGGTATCCAGGTGAGTTTTTTGAACTCTTTCCAAATCACGTTGCGAACTTCCTTCGCGTTCGTTTCATTGAGAGACGCTAATAGAATTTTCCAGTCCTGGTAGTAGATCATATACGGCCAGCATTGAGCGCTCGGTGGCAGGTCGTGGCCTTTCGGTGGGAAGATGGCATTGAACGCGTGCTGCCACTCTTTCTTCGTCGCCACTTTCACCTGAACCCTTGCAAACACCACTGCAAGGTTAGTTGTCTTCATCTTTTCAATTCCAGCGACCCGTCTTTCCGTTTGGCTGAGCCGACAGTAGCTCGAGAGCGCCCAATCTTTCGGGTTGCCGATCTTCTGAAGAACGCAGCTGGGAAACTGTTCCCATAGGTCCAGAGCCTTCTGTTCCACGGTTTTCTGGGGCGCAGGCTCGAGAACTTGGACTTGGTTGGCAGCGTCGATGTCAGGTCCTGTTTCCAGAGTAATCATCTCCTCAACCGCGTCAAGGCCGAAGAAGTTGGGCGGAACATCAATCGTTGACGGACCAGTGCGTGGGCGACTCATTCCTTTATTCATGCTGAACCGTGTATGTGGTAGATCCCGTCGCCTGGTGATTCCTGTCGCGCCGAACATACGGCGGAGTTCTTGTAGTGTCTTGCCAAAGACAAGTGCATAATGTTCTAACGAAAGCCGCTCGCCAACGGCTAGGCGCACTGTGTTCGATTCAGGGGGAAGTAGATTCGGCGCATGAACAGGACACCATATGGTGAGAAGGTGACAGTGGGATCGTCCGAGACGTGCCCGACGGTATTGTCGTCGTAGCCCAGCTGGACTAAGTCGTCATGAGAATAATCCGCATACTTGGGCAGTGCAACATCACGGCACGCCCGGCCGCCCGTCTGGTTGTCTGGCCTGCTGTGAACTCCGTTTATCATCCATACCGTGGCCGCATAAGTAGTAAGCATGGCTGCTGAAACACATTGGTCTGGCGCCTGGTCATTCATGGCTGAGAGTAACCTAGAAAAGGCATCCATTCGCACAAACCTCCAATTCCTAAGTCACAGTTAGCACAGGCTGCCTGGAAGCCCAGGGTGAAATAGCTGGACTTGCCAAAAGTTTTCTCGGTGAATGCTGTAAACAGATTGCCGAATGGTGTTCATGTCGAATTCCATCAAGAAGTTGGTGGCATGATAAAGAGGCAGCCTAACTTCGAGGCGCGCGGCAACATTCTTCTGGCGGGCTTCTTCGTACGCCGCACTGAGTTCCGTGCAGTATTTCGGCGGAAATCCTTCCATAGCCATGGCACCATTAATGTTCTGCGAATGCCGAGAGCCAAACTTGTGATAAGTTAAGCTTTTGTCCGTGGTGTATGCTTGCATGTAGGTGGCCTCCATTTCTCCCATCGGAGAGCGGAAGTGGACTCGGAACCCTGCCACTTCAAGCAAGTGGGCGTTGATGTCGCATTCAAACTGACGGGATCTTGCAATTACTCCCGCCTGATCGAGAGAGAGTTGTAGCGCATATGCAATGAGAACTTGAGCTGCATCCTTTCGCCAAACAATTGCGCGGTCGCCGTCTTGCAGTTCGAGGCCGACGTCTACCCACCATTGTCCTTGTCGAGTGTCGAAGTCTTCAAACATCTTTGCCATGGCCAAATCAGCTTCGTAATGAGACAAATCATGGACCGTGGATCCCTTGATGCCCTGAATATGCGTGCAGAACAAACAATAGCGGAAGGTGGGATGTTCTTGAAGTCGGCGGTGTAGCTCCCGTTTGAATGCTGGCAATAGACCGACACTGACGATATATGCACTCGACTGATATCCTCGACCAGTGTTGTTTGCGCGAAATTGTTCTGCACGTACGGTGGTCGGCCAGTCCTTAGCAAGGTGAGGTGCGACTGTAGCAATGGTTGGTCGGACAATAGTATCATATAACTCGTCTGATTCTGCTTTCGATAATTTCACCGGATGTTCGCGCTCATCAGACATGAGTTGTGGAAAGAAAAGCCGAAGTTGGTGACGGTCATTGAACTTTGCGAGTAAAATATTCGGAACCTTGCTTGGATCTAGAACTTCAAGTCCCTAGACAATAAAGAATATAAGAAAATAAAGACTAGCCATGGGCTGCCAGGAAGCCCACCGTAACGGAGAAGCGTACCTTAGGAGTATGAAACTGCACTTGCACATGCATTTTGGCATAGATTGTTGATATATGCGGCGGCGGCAAACAATAGACATAAAGATCACGCTTGATAGGAATTCTTTGTGTAAAACCGATGAAGGAATCATAGTCGCGAGATAGAGTCGGTATAGCACCATTAGGACGTAGACGGTGATTGACTGTGAGATTAAGTCGAATATGTGCGTCTTCATCTTGAAAATCGACACCACAAAGTGCGAAATTGACTAGATTGCGGTCTTGAGCTTCATACCATTCATCATTACACATTTCGGTGTACTTCTGAATGAAATCGCCAAGAGATAGATCACGAAGAGGAGCCATGAAAGTGGAGGGAAAGGAAGCAAAAAATATATTGCAGAAAAAAGTCCTTTATATATATGTTGCTTTTGAAAAAAAGGGTTATAGATGAAAAAAACAGTTCGTAGGGACCTCCTACCGATATTTAGAACCCCACGACGGGGTTTCAGACTCCTAAATTAGGGTTTAAATCATATTTCATACGGGCAGTACACCTCTCAGACTCACCGAGCGATGCAGAGTAGCACCGTACGGGCAGGTGGGCAGCCCACAGAGAGGGAGCGAGAATCTGTGGCTCAAGTCAAGTGAGCCGGCTCTTCAATACATACTGTGATACTCTGTACTAACCGTGGGGACTCATACTACAAATCGCATTTACATACAGCAACTGTACGGGCATCTAGGTAGCCCGCACGGAGAGAGGGAGCATCTATGCCGTCGATCAGCGCTTGAATACTAACCGTGAGACATTTATTTATCCTAACCGTGTGACATACTGATGCTCATCTCCTCACGGGCTGCAGAGTCGCCCGCGCAGAGAGAGAGCATCTATGCGGTCAATAAGCCCTTGAGTACTAATCATAACACTCATACTGAACCGTGTGACATACTGGTGCTCATCTCCACACGGGCTGCAGAGTCGCCCCGCGCAGAGGGAGAGAGCATCGATGCGGTCAATAAGCCCTTGAGTACTGATCATCAAACTCATACTGGAACCGTGTGACATACTGGTGCTCATCTCCTCACGGGCTGCAGAGTCGCCCGCGCAGAGGGAGAGAGCATCGATGCGGTCAATAAGCCCTTGAGTACTGATCATCAAACTCATACTGGAATCGTGTGACATACTGGTGCTCATCTCCTCACGGGCTGCAGAGTCGCCCGCACGGAGAGAGGGAGCATCTATGCAGTTAATTAGCCCTTGAGTATTGACCATGAAACATTTACTGGAACCGTTTGTGACACACTGGCACTCACCACCCCACGGGCCGCAGAGTAGCCCGCACAGCACATGCAGCGGAGATGGCACTCGCCACCTCACGGGCTGCATGGTCGGCCGTGCAGCACACACGGTCAGATATTGCACCATTCTGTGCGGGCATTCTTGCAGCCCATCTACTGTCTGATCCGTTCTACACCTTCGTCTTGCTACGAGCTGCGCGGTGGCCCGTCACCTCCATGGTGAGTCATGCCTGTCATTTTGCCAACACCAGCAGCCACCACACGTAGTGCGGGCCATCTGGTAGCCCGTACACACGCCCATCCCTTTGAGAGTTGTGGTGTCATCACATGCACGGGCACTCACACTGCCCATGCATCCTCTAGCACACTCTCGCGGCGTTGCATGTACGGGCTACCTGCTCCTGGCCAGCTCTGATCTAGATATATGCGCCCGATCTTACTGGAACTACTGTTGCGAAAAGTCGAGAATATCGTACTTTGTACTCGCAACATACCGTTCGCGTCGAAACCGAGAGCTTCAAAGGCGGGTACAATGTCTCGACAATCACAACACGGATCTCGCACAGGTTCTCAAAGACGCGAACATTAAGAAGTGTGGACGAGGTCGTTTATAACCGTATCCTCAAGCTTCGACAGCTGCTTACTCGACTGTTGGAGCTTCTGACAGGTGAGGTCCTCGCGCTGCTCGCTATCCTTCAGGCGAATCTGCGACGATACCTATTCAAAAGGTGAGTCTCATGTACTATATGTTGTCGCACGCTGCACGGGCTGCCAGGTCGCCCGCACACACATGAGGGTCAATCCATCACCCATGCGTGCGTACGGGCTGCCTGGTATCCCGTACACCGCATGGCTCACGATACTGTGAACAGGGTGTCAGTCGACTCCCTCTTTTCTTAAATGATGTTCGTTCTCTCCCATTTCTTGTATCCTTTGTCACGACGGTGGTGCGTTCGTAGTTATTCAAACTGAGTGAGGTGAGATCAATTCATAGATGTGAAGTAGCGAATCTTTGCCTGCGAATGTGTGGCCGTTCAGCGGAGCGAATGCGATATCACCATCTCCGCCGTGCTAGCCTCAAGCCTGAGACTCTCCATGTTCCCATGCTGCTCAAGCAGCGGCTCCGTCAAGCTCCCAAAGCGACCCGTCGACGGTACGGATGCCTCGTGATAAAGCCCGTCAAAACGCCGTCATTTTGACGGCCGTATGATCATCCCTCGTTCACGGCCGTTGACGGCCGTCATAGCCCCGTTCCGTCCCACCCTTTCGACGACCCGTCCACGGTACGGGTGCCTCGTGATAAAGCCCTCAAAACGCTGTCGGCTTGACGGCCGTGCCCGTATACGGCACGGTTGGAGGCCCTATTCAGAATCGTTAGCATTGAGGATAGAGCAATGAGACAAGAGTTTTTCTGTCGCATCTTCATGCACCTCAATGAAAAGGTACGTCGACCATAGCTTATCGTGCACGTAAAAGCAGTTATATTGAAGCATGATACATGTAGTACATACTACGGGCGGCCCCGAAGGCTAGTGAGACGGAGGGACAGGCGGATCTTATAGAAAATAGCTGCGGGAGGTAGGGTAAATAATTTCGTTCATATCTCCTCCTTTTTCTATCGTAGAGCTTAGAATCAAGCATGAGGTTCATCCCCTGATCATTCTGAAGAGGCGCATGCATAAATCTCATTATTTCAACGTTGAAATAAAATGCAGATCTAAGGCGGCCATTCCATGCTGATTGCAGCTATATCGAAGTGAAAATGTATAATGAAGGACTGATGTTGGACTATATGGAGGCATAAGTAGTATGAAGTCCGTAATGTGCCGCAGAACATGAGCGTTCACTAAGGACGTTAGGGCGGGCCCGTCGACAAATACAAGCTGCTCAGACTCATACTTGAGGCCGACCTTATACTTGAACGTTGCCCGCTTGAGTGTGCTTCGTTCCAGTGCATTCTTCACGATCTAGACTAATGTACATCTCTTGCTGAAAGAGCACAGCCTGCATCCTATGGAACTCTGACATTGACTTCAGCTGAAGTCCCGACATCCTGAACGAATAGTGTTCGCCATGCGAATTCGAGGACTGGGAATGGTGTGTTCCCACCAAAAGACGAAGTGCGAAGGAGCGAAACAATCCGTACACCATGTGACAAACGGAACAGAAACGGAACAGAAAGCGCCGCATGCGACTGCTGGACTCGACTTCGCAATGCAACTAGGACGGGAAAACTAGCTTCTTGTTATAGGTAGATATATGTCTTGTATATAGCTAAACATGCGGAATATGCATGTATGAGTAAGTAAGATAGTACCTAACAAACAACGCGGCTGCAGGTGGTGACGGACCGAAACAGGAAGTAAACGAAACGATAGAATACGTACAAAATACCATGTATCAAGGATTCAACACAGCAGCACGGTTATCCCAGAACCTCTCTGATGGACCATTGTGCGCATGCATGCCGCTTTGTTCCCGAGAACATGAAATTCTACACTGGGGCCGCAAAACAACATGATTCTTGATTTTATTTACACGGTGACTTTGTGAGATTTTTTATACGCCCATATAGAGGATGAACATTACACTTGTGTCTAAGCTCTATTGTGAAAAACGAAGAAGATATGAATGAAATTATTTACCCTACCCTCTGTGACTATTTTTGTCCGTGCGGCGCTAAAATTACGCTAGGTCAACCAACTACTCTGCAAACAGGAGTTCTGTGCGGTGTATGTCGTAGGATATGAAATATGGTAATTTTGCCTGTGAGTAAATTGAAGTTAACATATAGCGTGTACAGCACGGGCTGCCAGGCCGCCCGCAACATGAGTACGCTATCACGCGATCGTGCGCACGGGCCACAAGTTAGCCCACACTTACATGTCTACGCCATCACGCGGTCGTGCGCACGGGCCACCTCACGGCCCGTGCACCGTGTTAAGTCAACCACCGACAATCTCCATCTCACAACACAGGCTACCGAGCAGCCTGTGCACGGGTGGTAAGTGGTATCTGTCCTTGGAATGTTACTTCAATAAAATGAACGGTTGTGGGAGTGATCAAGAAATGTTTGAATATTAGATACAATAAGCAGACGCTTCATGGGCCGCTAGGCTGCCCGTGCGTGTGATGGGGCGATGTACCGGATGGGCGTACGCACCGTGTTAAGTCAACCACCGACAATCTCCATCTCACAACACGGGCTACCAAGCAGCCCGTGCACCGGTGGTGTGTGGTATCTGTCCTCGGAATGTTACTTCAATAAAATGAACGGTTGTGGGAGTGATCAAGAAATGTTTGAATATCAGATACAATAAGCAGACGCTTCATGTACCGGATGGCGCTATCCTGTGCGGGCATTCTCGCAGCCCATGCACTGTCTAGTGCATTCTACACCCCCATCTCGCTACGGGCTGCGAGGTGGCCCGTCACCTCCATGGTGAGTCGCACTTATTATTTTGCCAACACCAGTAGCCACCACACGCAGTGCGGGCCACCCGGTAGCCCGTACATATGTTCGATGGATGGACATGGACATAATGATGCAAGGCAGCAATATGATATATCTACGGTAACGGGGCGTGGTATGACAAAATGCGACGGATTAAGTACGTATATGGTAGGCGCAAAAATACTTGTATATGGAAGCGGTGCAGTGTGTAAATCGCATGATAGATCTTCGTCCTCCTCAATGACCGTTGCAACCTCGTGGAAAACGACCGTGACAATACTCCGGGCGTCATCGTCGTCATATTGTTCAGATTGGGTAGGTTGTCGGTTGAAGTGAATGAACTGCCTTAAGAATTTTCTCGATACGGGTCAGTCTCGAAGTCGGGGGAGACAACGATGATGTCGTCGCAGGAATCTGTCATGCCATCGTATGATGATGCGCTGGTGCATGTAGGCGACTGCGATCGCGATCGATCTCCAGTTGGGACGTCCGATGTTTGAAGGGAGTGTAAGTGGATACTAAGGTAGCTAGTGTACGGTTGTATCTTTCCGTTCCATGTAAACCCATCCCCTCCTATTTCCTGTCAACCCCTTTCCGATCCCTCGGACTTGTACGCACATGACTCGGCCGTCACGGATTCATCTCGGCCGCACATTGCAACGGATCAAAGTCTTTCAGACCTACTCGACATCATTACTTTGTTTCCTCGTTCTTTATCGATTCGTAGTTCCAATCTTACTGACACTTCATATTTATCTTATCTACAAGTACTCCTGTACTTTTAGCTAGAAAAATCAACTTTGTTTTCCCACTCTTCGAGCCTAAGTCTAAAAGAGTCATCCGAAGCCGCCGTTTCATCTGCGTCATCCGAGTTCGCCATTCTATTCAAATCTGAGAGCACATCCGTCATCATTCCTCCTACCCTCCTTGTCCTACATTGTGAGGCCCAGTCGTCCGTTCTACATCCGAGTCATCCGTCAATCATCCGAGTCATCCGTCGATCATCCGAGTCATCCATGCTCGGTCAGAAGAATAGTGATTCACGTTTTTGAAGGCAATCGAGCACCTAGGCGAGAAGTATGACATCCGCCATATTCGCATTTTTCCCTACAACTCACCCACCAAACGGACTTGTTGAGTGTAGACACCGGGATGTTTGGGGTTCACTCCTGGGTTGAAGTCGCACTATCTATCTTCTGGGCCGAGTCATTTCTTATATATATCGTTCGCTTACTTATTTCTGTTTATTCCAATAGGTGATATTTTACTACTTATTAAAATATTTGGCGACTCTGCAGCCCGTGGGGTGGTGAGCACCAGCTCCCGTGGGGAGGCACCGGAATGCTGACCGTAAAACATATACTGGAACCGTGTGACATGCTGGTGCTCACCTCTCCACGGGCTGCAGAGTCGCCCCGCACAGCACATGCAGCGGAGATGGCACTTGCCGCCTCACGGGCTGTGTGGTCGCCCGTGCAGCACACACGGTCAGATATCACACCATTCTGCGCGGGCATTCTCGCAGCCCATGCACTGTTTGGTATGCTCTACACATCCATCTCGCTACGAACTGTGTCAATATCTGTCTTCTGAGCCGAGTCATTTCTTCTCATATCGTTCGCTTACTTATTTCTGTTCATTCCAAGAAGTGATATATACCAATAATTAAAAGAAATTCTAAGTACATTTCGCCCAGCCTTCCCTATCCTTCCTATGCCAACTCTTCTGCTGTTCCGCCATCGTCCTCTCGGCCCTTCGCGCCCGCTCCAAACCGCTCCACATCCTCCATTTCCCGTCGTAGAATGAGCGCCGCGAGGCTCCGGGTGGCAGCGGATCGTGTGTTTTCCGCGTCCTCTGTCACCTCTTTCAGCGTCGCAATTCGGGCATCCATCGACGTCATAGTCTTGACGAGTGCTAGCAGCTCGTGATCCGCGTGCGCTTCCACGAGCTCGGTGGCCGTTCGCGCCGTCCTGCTGCTCTCGCCCGTCGCGCCCGCTGCCATCCGCCCAGCCTTCTCCATTTCCCGTCGTAGTACGAGCGCAGCGAGGCTCCGGGTCGCGGCGGCTCGTGTGTTTTCCGCGTCCCCCGTCGCCTCTTTCAGCGCCGCGACTCGGGCATCCATCGACGTCATAATTTGCGCGAGAGTTCGCAGCTCGTGATCTGCGTGCGCCTCCACGAGGATTGGCATGATTGCCACGGTGGCCATTTGCGCCATCGTACTGCTCTCAGCCGTATCCGTTCGAGCCGTCCCGCTGCCCTCGCCAGTATCCGGTCGCGCCGTCCTGCTGCCCTCGCCCGTATCCGTTCGAGCCGTCCCGCTACCCTCGCCCGTATCCGTTCGCGCCATCCTGCTGCCCTCGCCCGTATCCGGTCGCGCCGTCCTGCTGCCCTCGCCCGTATCCGTTCGAGCCGTCCCGCTGCCCGCGCCCGTATCCGTTCGCGCCATCCTGCTGCCCTCGCCCGTATCCGGTCGCGCCGTCCTGCTGCCCTCGCCCTTATGCGCTACTCGCCGACTCGGCGCCTTCAGTCCAACCGTCGCCCGCTGCTTGCCCTTGCCGGCCGCGCTCATGCTCCCCGAGCCTTCCCCATCCGCTGACTTCACTGCCTTACCCCGAGTCTTCGAATGCGAACACTTCGAGTTTGATCCCGTGCAGGTGTCGCATGCGTGGCAGCCGGTACCAAAGCATGCCAAGTGCCCCTGCTGGCAGTGAAGGCACTTCCGGAGTGACGAGAACTCCACGACGGGATGGGGGCACGACTTGGACGTGCCATACCCACATCCCCACTCAGTGTATCTGGGGCTGGTGCTTTTCTCTATCAAGGCATTTAGAATCGCATGATCTCTGAATGTACGAGACTTACCGGCCGGGTTGTACTCTCCGTAGATCGCTACGTCGAGAGGTGGCGCTGGCGGTGGAATCTTGGCGCTCGCCTCCTCAGCGTTACCCGCTCCTTTGCGCAATCGCTTCGGCCGTGGTGCGGTACCGACGTTCCCGTTATCGCCATCCATTTCCTTTCGTTTCTCGCTCGGCCGCCTTCGTCTTGTGTGTGGGACTGGGGCGTTGTCGTGCGCCGCTTTGTCGTCCGCCCGTGGCGCTGCGCCGATGGACGCCCCGCGTGTGCTCGAGCCGGCCGCGATCTTCGGTTCTTCCGGGGCTGGGCGGCGCTCCTCTGTGGCCGGTGCATCCCGGGCCTCTTCTTCCACCCTCTGTCTAGCTTCCTCCACCTCCCGAGCCTCCCGAATTTTGGCCTCACCCAAACCCCGCCACTCCACGATCCACGACTGGGCCTCGAGCAACTGCCCCGTCGCGGTTGCCATCCTCTCCTTGACGTCATCCTCCACGATTCCCTCCAGCCCCATTTCCACCAAGACGTCTTCGGCTGCCATCAGCCACACCTGCGACAATTGAGCCCCGCACACGACATACGAACCGCAGAAAGCTCACCTGTTGAGCCTCCATGTCGGCTACGGCCAGTTCCACGTCTTCACGGTGGTCGTCGTCGAACTCGGGCATTATCGCGCCCATATCGACGAAGTAGGTGGCTTCGGCTTCGTAAGCTGCGACGGTTTCTTTTTTCTTCAGTGAGGAGAGTTGGGCGATGGTATATGCGGGAACGTGTGCCGGCATTTCGTCGAAGGTTAGTGTAGGTGACGTAGGAGATAGAGAGAGAGAGAGAGAGCAAGAGTAAAGGTTGGACTTTGAAAGAAATAATAATTCAACCAAGCATCATGTGACCGCGGTTCATTTTCCTCGCACATCTCCCTTTGTCTTCTGTCAAAGTCTTCAGACCTACTCGACATCATTACTTTGTTTCCTCGTTCTTTATCGATTCGTAGTTCCGATCTTACTGAACTTCATATTGATCGTGCCTACAAATACTCCTGTACCCTTAGCGAGAAGAACTAAGTTTGTTTTCCCCCACTTCGAGCCTAAGTCTACAAAGAGTCATCCGAAGCCACCGTTTCATCCGCGTCATCCGAGTTCGCCATTCTATCCGAATCTGAGAGCACATCCGTCATCATTTCTTCTACCCTCCTTGTCCCACATTATGAGGCCCAGTCATCCGTTCTACATCCGAGTCATCCGTCAATCATCCGAGTCATCCGTCGATCATCCGAATCATCCGTCAATCATCCGATGTCATTCATGCTCGGCCGAATCCAACAGAAGAACACTGATTCATGTTTAGTAACGGCAGTCGAGTACCTAGGCGAGAAGTATGGCATCCGTCATATCTGCATTTCTCCCTAAAACTCACCCGAAAACGGACTTGTCGAGCGTAGACACCGGGACGTTCAGGGTTCACTCCTGAAAACCGTGGATGGCATGCCTGCGTCCTTCTATCTGTCTACCTTCGTAGCCGCGGGCGACCAGACAGCCCGTGACAAGGCGGGCACCCGCGTAATGTCTCCCTTTGTAGCCACGGGCGACCAGACAGCCCGTGACAAGGCGGGCACCTGCGTAATGTCTCCCTTCGTTGCCACGGGCGACCAGACAGCCCATGACAAGGCGGGCACCCGCGTAATGTCTCCCTTCGTAGCCACGGGCGACCAGACAGCCCGCGACGACACTCGCACCGGGGTAGAATCTCCCGACTAGGCTGGATGGGTTATGGCATCTGAGCGCGCGGGCACCCTGGTGTCCCGTACGCTGTGGAGAACTTGTTTGATATGATGCGCATTGAGTATATTGTGTATCATCGGTACATCATACATAGCAATGAATGTAATACCTCATATGAGAACGAGAATCGTACAAGTCTGCAAGAAACATGGGTACGAGTGATAGTAAGAGAAGAATTCGCGCAAAGAATACGAGTATGAAGGGACGGAGCGTGATGATGTTGACATTATATGTAAGAGATCCGTAGGAGATATCGACGGAACGGCGGCACATCTACGGGCGTTGAGTGGAACTGCGAGGTCTCGAAGATGAAGCAGCCTTCGAAGACCCAGAAGCCTTCGAAGACCCAGAAGCCTTCGAAGACCCAGCAGCCTTCTTGACACCCATAGAGTCCTTCTTCTTCGATCGAATCGGCTTGAGAGCGAGCGACGGGACTGGTTCGTCGAGCTGCGATGTCGCCCCAGTCGCCAAGTTGAAGTGCGTATTCGTGGGGGAGCTACCCCTCACGTCCGCCATCTGTGTGGTGAAGTCTTCATCGTCGTCGGATTCTGCATGCGATGGCGCCGTGCGTTTTCTCGGGCGGCCATCCTTTTGAGGACTTTGATTCGGCGAACGCATGTGCTTGCGGTTACGGGGAGGTGGGAAGGGTGGGTGGATGCTGCCGTCGCGTATATCAATTGTGCGCGGCGTACGAAGGTTGAGGTCCTGCGTATTTACCCACTCCAAAATTGGATCATTGTCAAATGATCCTTGTGTGGCACCCGTCTGCGAGGGGGTCTGCATGCCTGTGGTGGTGGGGAGGGCGACCCTCATCGGCTGGCCACACGGTGGCGGGGTGAGGGAAAGGCGAACGTCAACGTCCATCGCCGGGCCGTCTCCAACCATTGAGCTATCGACGTCTTCTGCGGGCTGCTGGGGAGCCCGTGGAGTCACCTGCTTCCTCAAGTCCTGATCGCTGTCGCTCTCCTCGCTACTCGGGGGGACTGCTTGAGATTGGTCGTCAATATCCATCGCCGGGTCGTCGTCTTCTGTGGGCCGCTGGGGAGCCCGTGCAGTCACCGCCTGCTTTCCCAAGTCTTCATCGCTGTCATCGCTGCTCGAGCCGGCGGAACTCTTGACAGGCCGTGGAACCAACTCCTCCTTGCTTTGATCGTCTCCATCGCTCGTACCCTTCTTGGCATCCCTTGCCGCAGCACGATGCTGTGTCCTCTTCTTCACCTTGGCCTCGGGCTCCTTGGAAGCCCGTTTCGTTGACGTCTTTGCCTTTGCCTTCCCCTTCCCCTTCGCCTTTCCCGACCCCTTCGCAGGTTCTTCCTTCGTAGAGTCCTCCGCTGCGGACGACTCAACAAACTCTCTCGACTTCGCCTTAGCTTTTCTCTTCCTCTTCGCTGGATCCTCCGCTGCGGGCGGTTGAGCAGCCCGTTTCGTCGTCGCCTTCCCTTTCCCCTTCTCGGGTTCTTCCTCCGTAGACTCTTCGTCGTCTGTCGCGGGCCTCGGGGGAGCCCGTTTCGTCGAGGGCTTCGTAGTTGCTGCCGTCGGCTTCTTTTTTGGCATCCTGCTGCCTGACGCTTTCTTCGGGTTGTCCTCTTCCACTCCAAGGTCGATGTCGTCTTCGTCTTCTTCAGCGTCGAGGATCTTCTGTAGCGTCGGGTTCGTGCCTTTCGTGAGTAAAGTTTCTAGCATCTCACCCTTTTCTCGTGCTAATGTGGACATTAGCACGTCCGTTGTTTGTAGGGCGATGAGGTAGTAGACGTGGACGGGTTTATCTTGCGTCAACCGGGCGCTCCGTCCGATGATTTGCTCGACGCCGACCTGCGACCAGATTGTGTCCTGCTCCCATATGTTATCACTGTTTCATAGAATCAATAGCCTTGCTTTACTTACTAGCATGATCACGACGTCCGCACACGTCAAATTCAATCCCACTGACCCTACAGATGAGAAGAGTAACACCCGTTTCTCCGGGTCTTCGCCGTTGACAAAATCGTCGATGACTTGGTCGCGTTGTTCGCGACTGTGCGTCCCGTTCATGACGTGCGTCTTCACTCCTTTGTATGCGAGGATCTGTGCGCAAAGTTAGTAATCATTGATTGATGATGACGATAATCACTTACGGAGCTGATGGTCTCCACCATCATCGTGAACTCATGGTATACAAGTATACGGCGACGGCGGGGGGCAACTTGGCCTTCAGGAACGGACGGCGCAGCGGGCCAGATGAAATTCCCGTCTTCATCTTGCGTGGGATGCGCGATGTCGTCTTGGAGGAGGAGATGTTTGAGGATTAGCGCCAGCGTATCGAGCTTCGTGCTCGGGGCTATTCTGTATTGGCCATGAGTAGTCGATCGACCATATTCGTTGAATTTCGGCCAACCTTCGTGAGGCTTCTTGTGGTATATGATCCCCGTGCGGAGGACGAGCCAGAAATTCTAAAGGAGCATCAGCGCGGGCTTCCTGGATGCCCGTAATCGACTTACCCTCAAGTTGAGATCAGTCGGAACAGTCCGCCCGCCATTCTCGAGGCCAGTGGTCGAAATGTTGAGGTTATCGAGTTCTCGATCGGTCAGAGTGATCGATATAACATGACTAGTGACGGATGGCATCTTGTCGTTGAGCGGCCGGCCGTCAGGCTGCTTCGAGGCCATAGTTCGCCTGATAAGATGCGGGTGGAAGCTACGTTGTATTTCTCGGATAACCGAGTACTGAGTGGTGCGAACGGCTACACCAGGAGCGTGGCTCTCGATTTCCCCCCTGCCATCGCTGCCAGTGTTCGCTTGCTCGTGGCGTCCTTGTCTGCCTTTGAATTAGCCCGTTTCTCCCTTGCAATTCGATTGTTTAGCCCCCTCTCCCATAGCTGGCCCGCTGAACCGCAGAAACGCTGGATGCCGATGATCCTGGCCATGTTGAAAATGTCGCGTATTTGAGTATACAATGGCGTCGCGGTAATACAGTTGACGACGTAGGAGCTCGAGTCCATAGCAATCGAACCGAAGAAGCCGCGAGAGAGGCCGCGGAACAAGTGCGCCTCGTCAATCCACGTACTGCACCACTCCTCGTCGAAGATCGTTTTGGGGGGAGGCGGTTGGGTGACCCTCTGGCGCTTGTCATCCACGTTATTGAGGCCCACATCCTTTCCGCAGCGAAAGGTTCTCGCCGTCAAAGATGTAAAAGTCTGAAAGTGAGGTCAGTTTTTCGTTCGTCGGCGACATCTTCACTTACGGAATGTGCGCAGAGGACGATGCGGTTGATGTAACTGTGCGAAGACTGTTTCCATGCACTTTCCTTCCCATGAAAGAAGAGTTCGACGGCTTCGGCAGTGCTGGGAAGCACGAATATATCAATTGCTCCCTTGCGGAAGAAGCGGTGTAGCTCGGCCATCCACTGACTCATGATGGAGAGTGGGACGATGATCAAATGCGCAAGATTAGGAACAGTTTTGTCGTCTTCCGAGCCGTCGCCGCCCATGAAGTATTCTGCACGCTCTGTATAGTTACGAGTCAGCGAGCATTTGGTATAATAAGAATCGAAATTGACGTACCGATGATTGGAGGGCGTCTGAGGTTGATATTCCCCTCTTTCAAAGCCCTCTCGATTAAGTATACTTGCTGAATGAATGCGATGCAAGCTATGACTTGAGCCGTTTTCCCGACTCCCACATTGTCAGCCAGCAGCGTCCCGGGTGGCTTTTTGGTCGTTTCCTCCGTCCACATCTTCTCTACCATCGCATGCGTGCCCGCTAATTGATGCCAGAGGAGCCGCTGCTCCACGAAGCCTGGCCCACCAATCTGGAATCCTTCAAGCAACGAAGCGGCGGACTGCACAGTCGCCCTTGGCAAAGAAGCGGCCGAAGAAGTAGAAGCGGCCGTCGCGGGCTGCCCAGTCGCCCGTGCATCGTTGGCATTCTCTACTTCACCCGACGAGTCGTCTTCGTCCTCTGGGTCGATGATCTGCCATGCCGAGCGTCCGTCGGGGCGGACGTATGCGTTCCAATTCGCTGGACGCCCATCGCGGAATCCCAAGGCCACTTCCAGTTGTTCATACGACATCCTCGCCGCGTCTCCGACTCCAAGATCGCCGCCTAGGCTGAAATCATCGTCGATGTCTTGTAACGCGTAAGCGGCCGAATCGTCTTCGCCAAAGCACATTTCCAAGTGCGAGAGGATCTCTTGCATCGTCCTGAAGATTTCTTCCTTGTCCGCCAAGTCCACCTGCGCGATCCGCAGCTGTCGTCCAGCCGCGCGTGCCTTTTTCACTAACGTAACAACAGTTAGGACATTATACATTCTTAGCACGAAATAGATTTATTCACCCCTCTCCTCCGCGTCCGGCTTTGTAGAGCTGATGGCGTCGGTTTTCGCGTCTTCAGGCACCTTCACCGCAGTATCGACCGCGGACTGTAAGAGATTGATGTTTTCCTCCGCATCAAGCTGGTAAGCCGGCAGCCAGCAGCCCATATTGTGGACTGTCCGACATGCGGCGAGGGCCATACGTACGTCCTTGAGTCGCACGTCGTCCTCCTCCTTGAGGGCTTCTGTGATCGCTACGATTAGAGGGTGAGTTAGTTGTCGTGCAAGCATGAGAGCCTGTCAGGATTACTTACGCTTCATGAGCTCGTTCATGTGCTGGATCTTTTCGTCGATCTGCGAGCGAGCGCGTGCCCATTGCTTTCGAAGCCGTACGTAGCTCATGTTCAGCCATGACTTCGCGACTGCGTGGATGTTTGGGTCCAAGAGGACTCCAGAACCGTTATGAACGGTGTCCCCGAACACCGATATCATTATCTGTACGAGTGCGAGGCTCGAGAGCTGTTCGGGGGGGGGGAAATCGTCGCTTTTGGATGTCTGAAGGATTTCTTGTGGATGGGCACCGTGCTCCTTCATAGCCAACTCGACCAATGAGTTGATCTTGCGGGAGATCTTCGGGAAGAACTTTTTGTAAACTTTCCGTTCAGCGACCGAATCAGCGCCGCTGTGAGCAAAGTCGGCCTTGTTGGCATTAGGCTTGCGACGGACTTTGTTTATGAAGTGGTGGAGTCTGGCTGCCTGGGTAGCCGTGAGATTGGGGGGGCACCAAGGTTCGTCCAGGATTCTGGGGATGCCCAGATCTCGCATGACGGCCTTGTCCTCGATGAGTTGCGCCGGGTAGTCGTCGTCCTGTGCGCGCTTTCGATCGGTGGTTATAAGCGCAAGAAATAGTGCAGAGTATGAGATAGTCATATTTAATTGGGTAGAACCAACGTATCGAGCATTCAAGCGTATTTAAGCTTAATTTGAGCCGGCAGGAACGAGGCCTCCTCTTTTTCTGTACATTCGGGAAACGCGGACCAAGGGTATTTTCCAACCACCACGATGCACAATTCGGAGCTCCGACGCGCAGGAACGAGGGAGATCAGAAGAAATATGGCGACTTAATGGAAGTTTCAGGCAGCACACATGGAACCTAGATACGTTTCGACTGCAATGATACCGCAAGGGTTAAGGTTGAACCCGCAGCCAGGTCTGGGTGCTTTCCAACTACCACGATGCACAATACGGAGCTCCGACGCGCAAGAACGAGAGAGATAGCCGAGATATGGCATCGATGTTGGCCATGGTTCACCACGAAGTGCGCCTTCAGGGAGCCCACCTACTCCCCTCGTCCTCCTCCCTTTCCCCTCCTTCTTCCCGGGCGTCCATGCGGCCCGTGGCGGCGTCTGCACGAACGCTTTCACTCGCATCGTCTCAACGGGCACCTTGTTGGGTTGGCAAACACACTGGCTAACCTCCATTAGTCATATCGGGTGGAACAATTTGGTCAGCGCCTTTCGCGTTTCACTTGGTATCACGGTCTCTCATACTATAAGGGTTGTACCCTTCCGTTCCTACGCACATGACTCGGCCGATTCATCTCGGCCGTACGTTGTAACAGACCAAAGTCTTCGCACTTACTCGTCATCATTTCTTTGTTTCACCCTCTAATACATCTCTTACCCCATTCCTTATCCATTCGTAGTTCAGATCTTACTTACACCTCATATTCATCGTACCTACAAATACTCATGTACTCGTAGCTAGAAAGTCATGCGTTCTACATCCGAGTCATGCGTCGATCATCCGCGTCATGCGTCGATCATCCGAGTCATGCGTCGATCATCCGAGTCATGCGTCGATCATCCGAGTCATGCGTCGATCCATCCAAGTTCGGCCGAAGAACACTGATTCACGTTTGTGAAGGCAGTCGAGTACCTAGGCGAGAAGTATGGCAACCGACATATCCGCATTTTTCCCTACAACTCACCTGCCAACGGACTTGTCGAGCGTAGGCACTGCTGACGGCCGAGTCATGTGCTTACTAGTGGGTGGAATCAGTAAGGGATTGATAGGAGATAGAGCAATAGATAGCATTACATAGAACAGAAGACTAAAACCCTTACATGCCTCGGGAACTTGATGTGTTGACCCTCCGAGGCAACGTAGACGGCGAGCAAGATTTCGGAAGTGGGATGCGGGCGGGTGAAGGAGAACAGGGGTGTGGGCGGAAAATGAAGCGTGGTCACATGATGCTTGGTTGAATTATTTTCAAAGTCCAACCTGTACCTCTCTCTCTCTCTCTCTCTCTCTCTCTCTCTCTCAACGTCACCTACACCGACCTACGATAATGCCAGCCCACGTTTGCGCATATGCCATCAATCAACTCCTCTCAATGAAAAAGAGAGAAGCCGTCACCGCGTACGAGGCCGAGGTGGCATACTTTGTCGACATGGGCGCGATAATGCCCGAGTTCGACGACGACCACCGTGAAGACGTCGAGATCGCGTTGGCGGATATGGAACGACAGCAGGTGAGTACGCAAGCCCGTACAACAAGCCAGACGACTGACCACTGGCAGGCATGGCTGATGGAAGCGGAGAAAGTACTGATCGCAAGGGGTTTGCAGCGAAGCGTCGAGGATGACGTGAAGGAAGGCTTGGCAACCGCCAAGGCACAGCTCCTCGAGGCGCGTTCTCGTGTCAAGGAGTGGGAGGCGCAAGATGCCCGCCAGGCACAGGAGCAGCAGCAGGCGGAAGCGGCACGGGAGCAGCAGAGGGCGGAAGCGGCACTGGAGCAGCAGAGGGCGGAAGCGGCACGGGAGCAGCAGAGGGCGGAAGCGGCACGGGAGCAGCAGAGGGCGGAAGCGGCTCGGGAGCAGCGGCAAGCACAGCCGGTCAGTAGCGGGCGTCGTCGGCCCCCTCAGAGGCAGAAAGAAATAGTGCAACCGAGCACCCTCGGGACGACGAGTGTGACGGCCGCGGAAGAAGAAGTTATCGAGAAAACGTCTGAACCGGCAAAGGAGAGAGCCCCGGTCGCTAGTGTGCGAACGAGGCGGACGGAGCAAGGGCAGAGCGGCAAGCGAAGGGCGACCGAGAGCGACGAAGACGAAGCAGAGACGTCGATACCGCGGCGGAAACGATTACGCAAGGAAGCGGGAAACACGGCAGCAGAGGATGGGGAGGAAGCGGCTGCGAACGGTGAGGAATCGGAGGAGGAGGAAGCAGCGGCGAAGGATGAGGAATCGGAGGCGGAGGAAACCGCGCCACCAAAGGACGTATCGGTCTATGGGGCGTATGACGTGGCTGGTAAGCAAAATATACGCTAAGCACTACATGGCTTACACCTTGAGTAGCTCCCAGTGGACATCCCGGCTCGACGGCCTGGGGCTGCGCTGCCAGTAGCGCAAGGAAGAAGGTGTGCCCACACCCGGTAGTTCAATTTACCCAGGAGCGGCGATGTCAACACTGCAAGTCCGCCGGTACACCGTGCATCGGAACCGGATGTCGCGTGTGCCGTGTGTGCAAGAAGCGCAAGATTGAATGCTCGCACGCAAAGCACCGCAAACGCCCCGAAAAGGTGAGAGCGTCGAGAGCGTCGGGCAGCAAAACACTGGACGTAAAGCCGAAGAAGTCCACCAGAGCTCGCGGGCAACCGGCGGATGAACGGGAGACCAGCCCAACCAAGGTAGCATCGACAATCCCGGTCATACACCCGATGTATGCCTTCAAAGAGCTGCGTGTTCTCCAGGAACAGCAGGCGAAGGCTGACGCCCGCGCTGCCGTTCTCATGGAAGCTTTGGAGGAAGTCAACGCGGAACGCGCGGCAGTGACCCGCACGCTTGGGGCGGCGATTCTTCGTCTGGAGGAACAGCGGGCGAGGGAAGTGGCGCGAGAGATGGACGAGATGAGCAAGGCGATGGAGGGAGCGGAGGAGGATGAAGAATCAGAGTAGGAGAACTAGGAGGCAGGAGGAGGGACATCGCGGATAGAGCAGGAAAAATAAATCACATCTTGTCTTCTTTTAATAGATAATATATATATATCTACATCCAAGGGCAAATAACCTGAAGACAGATGGCACAACTTCAATACCTTGCGAAGCCGAGTCATCCGTTCTACATCCGAGTCATGCGTCGATCATCCGCGTTATCCGTCGATCATCCGAGTCATCCGTCAGTCATCCGAGTCATCCGTCAATTATCCGAGTCATCCGTCGATCATCCGCGTCATCCGAATCACATGGATTCACGTTCGTCACTTCGGATTTATATGCTCACTCGTTACCTCACTCGGGTGAGGGAAATTTACGCCGCGT
The DNA here is from genome assembly GCA_036872985.1 of Pleurotus tuoliensis. Taxonomy (NCBI): domain Eukaryota; kingdom Fungi; phylum Basidiomycota; class Agaricomycetes; order Agaricales; family Pleurotaceae; genus Pleurotus; species Pleurotus tuoliensis. The sequence goes on from JAYMDH010000013.1 coordinate 1,149,224, forward strand.
TCTTGCAAATCCCCCAAGTCACCGCAGCCTCTCCTCCGACTCGCGTCGTTCATCAAGACGGAAGTACGCAGGATCAGCACGGGGTCGCACTGGAAACTGATCACGATCGCAGACGCCCACAGGCACAAATGGAACGAGGGCACCGTCATACGACGGCATGACAGATTCGACAAGCGTCACGAGCGTCAGCTAGGCCGAGTTGTCTCCCCCGATTTTGAGTCTGACGAAAAGGTGCACGATGCGAAGGGCGTGGGAGATTTGCTGGGTTCGTTCCCCATCTATGAGGGTTTCGCCCGTTCGCTTGCCGTAGACCCCGCCGACAACGCAGCGCAAACGAGCCGCTTCAATACAATATATTCATACGGTCAGTATACTTCTAAATCCCCTCCATCAGCCACGGAAATGCCACTCTTTAAAGCATCCAATTCCATCGACGGCCTTTGGCGCACTACCAGTGGGCGTCGTGGCGACAATTCTATAGAAAGAAATTCAAGGAGCGAGAGTTAAGAGATCTGTCCTTCCCGCCCCATGCCCACCTCTTGGATTGCTATCGTCTTTCCTTCTCGCCACTCTGTTATATGCCTATGGCTAGCGCAACCGTAGTATACTCTTTAACCAATTTACATTATGGATTGTCCGGGTTAGGGTTAACCCTTCGCGTAGACGACTTGTATGCAGTCCCTTGCATAGCCACGGGCGTCTCAACAACCCGCGACAAGGCCGGCAACTCACCTACTGTCTCCCTCGGCTCTGCGGGCGGCCAGACAGCCCGTGTCGACGCTGGCACCTACTGTCTGTCCCCTTCGTAGCCACGGGCGATCAGACAGCCCGTGACAAGGCCGGCACCCGCGTACTCTTTCCCTTCGTAGCCGCGGGCGACTAGACAGCCCGTGACAAGGCCAGCACCTACTGTCTGTCGCCTTTGTAGTCACGGGCATCCAAGCAGCCCGCGACGTGACTTGCCACTTCCTATCTCCCTCGTGGCCACGGGCATCAAGGTACCCCGTTTCGACGCCTGGGTCCTCCCTTTCCCCATTGTAGCCACGGGCCTCTGGACAGCCCGTGCCTTTACCTTCGAGCACATCCTCAATCGGCACGGAGCTGCAGGCAGAGTCTCGACAGAACGACCACGATGATCGCTAGTAAGTCCCGCCCTCGCCTCAGCAGGCTTCTGAGCTACCCGTGGCGACGTCTGCATGAATGTTTCCACTCCTGTCGCATCAACGGGCACGCAGACAGCCCGCGAGGACGCCTGTGACTCTGCTGTCTCTCCCGCAGCCACGGGCATCCATGTGGCCCGTTTCACTGACGGTTTATAATTATTCATCAAAGTAAGTACTCATATCGGTGCATCGATGATGGGCTACTTGTGAACAATCCGCTCGCTCACTCTGAGTCTTCCTCCTCCTGTTTCAAGGCTTCGATATCGACGTCGCGCACCACACCGTGTTGCATCCCTAAATCTTCGTCGTTGTTGTCATCATCCTGTCCTCCAACTCTAGGTCTCTTTGGCTTAGACTCATTGTCACTTTCCGATCCCTCCTCCTCCTCCTGCCTTTGCGTCCTACGCCCCAACGACTGGGGAGTACGCACCTCTCTGCTAGGGCGACCCAGAAGCCCGTGGCTGCGTTGGGAGCCGAAACTCCCTCGATCCTGCGACCCGCTGGCGGCACGACTTCCCTCTGGTGCCGAGCTCGGGCGGCCGGGTGTACCGTTCGGTGGAGATGCGAAGACATAAGACAGAGTGCTCTGCCTCCTCTGCGGGCCACCCGGTGTCCCGCTTCGTGGAGACGCAAAGGGGCTTCCGCTTCGTGGAGGTGGAAAAAAGTCCGTCATCATACTCTGCTGCCTCTGCGAGCTCGGGCGACCGAGCTGCCCGTGTGTATTAGAGCTAGTGTTGCTCGTACGGCTGAGTCCCCGAATTGTTGACTCGCGTGCCTCTGAGGCGCGCTCTTCACGATTCGCCCTCCCTCCGCGCGGGCCACCAGGGCGCCCGTCGTCTACAACAGATATCTGCCGCTCAACTTCTGCTTCTTCTGCTTCGTCACCAGACGGTGCCTCCTGCGCATCGTTGAATCGTGCCGGATCTTGACCGTTGACTCGCAACAAAACTTCGGCCGAGGGGGCGACTCTATCCAGGACAGACGTGTCCCACCCTACGTCGGGGATGTTGTATGGACTCCATAGAACATGGGGTCCGGGAATATTTGGCTGTGCGAACGGGTTGTCCGTGTCATTTAACGGTGGAAGCTGGATCCAGGGTGCTTGCATCCTGTCGGTGCGCCATGGTCGGTCGCCGGTTGCTGCAGGGATCCACGCGAGGTCCTTGAATTCTTCCCAGATGACTTGCCGCACTTTCTCGGCTCCCCTGACGTCTAAAGAGGCTAGCAGTATCTTCCAATCCAGGTAGTAGCGCATGTGGGACCAAGTTTGGGCGCTCTGCGGCGTGGTATGACCTTTGGGTGGGAAGCAAGCCTCAAAGGCCTTACGCCAGCGTTCCTTGTCCGCAGGACAGACTTGAACCCTCGCGAAGATTTTTGCGAGGTTAGAGTCCTTCATAACGTCGATGGTAACACTCTGCCTGTGGAGCTGACTGATCCTGCAGTAGCTCGGGAGCGACCATTTCTTGGAATTGCCAATTTTCTGAAGGAGACAGCAAGGGAACTGGGCCCAAATATCTTGCGCCTTTTGCTCGACAGTTCTCTCCGGTTCCTCGCCATCGTCGTCAAGGACTTGCTGCTGTACGGGCACATCGGGACCTACATCGAGGATAGGTTCTTCCTCTATGTCGGCCAATCCTACGAAAGATGTGAACGGATTGGGCTGAGTGCGACCTATGCGAGCTCGACTGAGGCCCTTGTTCATGGGGAACCGCTGGGCGTGTAAGTCCCTACGTCTAGCAATGCCGGTAGCCTTGAACTGAAGGCGTAGATCAGCAAGGGACTTTCCGAACATCCAGTTATGGAAGCGTTCAGGAAGCAGGCGGTTCATTGGTAACCGCACGGTGTTGGTTTCCGGGGGAAAGTGGATGGGACGCATGAATAGGACATTGTAGGGGGAAAAAGTAGTGCCTGCGTATTCGTCTGCGAGTGTATCAAGTTCGCCCTCGTCGAAACCGGCGTTGAGCAACTCTGTTGGGCTATAGTCTTCAAAATGGGGTATGGCGACACTGCGGCAGGCTCGTCCACCGGATTCTGGATTGGGCCTGCTGTGAACACCGTTAACCATCCAAACGACTGCTGCGTAGGTGCTGAGAACAGCTGTTGAAACTATTTGCTCGGTTGTTTGATCATTCATGGTGGAAAGAAGACGTGAGAAAGCGTCCATTCTGACAGTGCGCCAGTTCCTATGGCAGGTATGAGCACGGGCTGGCACGAAGCTGATGAAGAGACCGGGTGCTTACCAAAAATTCTCTCGGTGAACGCTGAGAAGGCTATGGTGAAGGACATCATCATTGAACTCGAGCATATACTCGGACGCAAAGTCAAGTGGAAGTCGAACTTCCAAGCGTGCGGCGACATTCTTCTGTCTCGCATCGACGTATGCGGCGGTGAGATCGGAGCAGTATTTCGGCGGATTTCCTTTCATGGCTGTTTGTCCGGTAAGATTCTGGGAGTGCTGAAAGCCGTGCTTGTGATAGGTCAAGCTTTTGTCGGTGGTATAAGCTTGAACATAGGCGATTCTATTTTCTCCGGCAGGGGTTGTAGGGAAACCGACGCGAAAACCAGCGACCTCGAGTAAGTGGGAATTGATATCTTCTTGAAAGGACGAGCCGTGAACGATCCTTCCGGCTTCGTCGAGAGTAGTGCCTAAGGCGTAAGAGAGCAGGTTTGGTGCTGCATCCTTTCGCCATAGAATTGCACGGTCGCCATCTTGGATTTCAATACCGACATCGACCCACCACAGTCCTTGGTAAGTGTCAAAATCCTCGAGCATTTTAGTTAGGGCAATATGGGCAGACAAAGCGGACATATCGTGCATGGTGGATGCTTTGATTCCTTGAATATGGGTGCAGAAGACGGCATGTCTGAAGGATTCGTGGTCTTGCAAGCGGCGATAAAGCTCGTGCTTGAATGGATCGAGCAGGTCTGCGTTGAGAATATAGGCTGTGTTTTGAAAGGCAGATCGTGATGTCCTTGAGCGAAAACGTTCTGCTTGAATAGAGGACGGCCAATCTTTAGCTATTGCTGGGGCGACGGTGGCAACGGTAGGCTGTAGAATGTCGTCGTACAACATTTCTGCTTCGGCGGAGGTGAGTTTGACAGAGTCTCTAGTAGTTGACCAAAGGGATGGGAAAAAAATGCGAAGCTGATGACGGTCGTTGTACTTTCCAAGCAAAATGTTTGGGACTTGTGATGGATCCAAGGATTGGATTCCCTAAGAGATTGGAATATTAGCAAGTAAAATAAGCAGATTACGCGGGGGCTAGCAGACAGCGCACAAGTTTGAGTGATGAAAAGGAACATACGGTTGGTGTGCGAAAGGGAACTTTAATATGCATCGATTGGGCTATTGTGGAAAGATGTTGGGGGGGAAGTGGATAGATGTAAAGATCACGTTTAATCGGAATACGGTTGGTAAAGCCGATAAAAGAATCGTAGTCGCGTGTAATATTAGGACGGGCGGCATCAAAACGAAGACGGTAGTTGTTGACCATGTTGATGCGAAAACGAGAATCTGTTTGGGGATCAATGCCGGCGAGGGCAAAGTTGACGAGATCAGAGTTGATGTTGACATTGTCTTCATCTTCCATGAGGTCCGTGTAACGGGTGATGAAGTCGGTGAGTGACATATCTGAAAATTGGGCCATTGTGAAGAGTTTTGGGGGGAAAAGGAAGCAAGAGAGAATGAAAAGAAAAGACTGGAGAAATATATACTACTTGAACCCTTAAAAAAAGCATTGCTATCCAATCATGACATCAGTCGTTGTTCCGAGTTACCGGTGAATCAAGCCTGTTTTCCCACACTTTGAGCGCAAATGTAAGAAGGGTCATCCGAAGCGTCATGACATCAGTTGTTGTTCCTTCATCCGAGTCAACCGTCGAACATCCGCGCCACCCGTGAAACATCCGTGTCACCCATCGATCATCCGCGCCACCCGTCGATCATCCGCGCCACCCGTCGATCAACCGCGTCACCAGTCGATCATCCGCGTCACCCGTGAATCATCCGTGGCACGCGTCGATCATGCGAGTCACCCGTCGATCATCCGTGTCACCCGTCGATCATCCGTGGCACCCGTCGATCAACCGTGTCACCCGTCGATCAACCGCGTCACCAGTCGATCATCCGTGTCACCCGACGTCCAAGCTTGTTTTCCCTCACCTCGAGCCCCAATCAAGGAGGAGCCATCCAAAGCCGTTGTTTCATCCCCGACATCCGAATTTGCGATTATCCAAGTCTGAGAACACATCCGTCGTGAATTTCTCCTGGCCTTGTGAAGCCGAGTGATCCGCTCTAGATCCGAGTCCGGCGGAAGCCATCCGAGGCACACTGATTCACGTTGGTCACTTTGGGCTCGTTTATTAACCCGTTACCTCCCTCGGGTGTCGCAGGGACTTGTCCTATCTATCTTATCAGATCCCTGAGGCCCTCAGGGACACAATGTGGCCTAACAGAATTCTGAACAAGCCATCTTAGGCTTTCCACCTCCTTCTTCAACTTCTTGGCTGGCACCATGTTGTTAGGCCATCATCCTCAACATTTAGGCCACTTTTAATGTGTGAAAATGAGCAAAAATAGGCCTAACAAACTTTTGATGGTCTCAACATCTGGGGGGGTCCTTTAGGAATACTCTTTGGCTTGAAAGCTAAGCAATCTGAGCTCATTTGCACTTCCTGCAGCCTGGTTATTGCTGCACAACCACCATATTTTCAAACAATGCCTAACTAAATTCTGAACCAGCCATCCTCTAGAGCATCCCTTAAACTTTATCTTTTGTGTAGGTACTATGGTGTTAGGCCATGATGCTCAACATTTAGGCCTGTTTTAAGTTCTTCAGCCAAATAGTGGCCATCTCATATCAATGCCTAACACAAATCTGAACCAGCCATCCTCTAAAGCATCCCTTAAACTTTATCTTTTGTATGAGTACTTAGGGTTATAGAAGGAAAAAGAAAATCGTAGGATACTCCTACCACTATATTACCCCAAGGTTTAGTCTTACCCTAAGTAAGGCTTACCCTAAGTATAGTAGAGCTTACCCTAAGTATAGTAGAGCTTACCCTAAGTTTCAAACAAGTTGTGGGCCTGCTGGACGGCCATCCGTAACTATTAGTATACCCCAGAAGTGATCTGACCTGCCAGGAAGCCCACTGTGATGAAACGAACGGTTAGAAAATTAATTCAAGGCACATAGATATAGCTACTATACTTACAACCATTGCCGTGCAAGCGTGGGCATCCAGGAATCCCACATCGACGGCAGTGTAATGGGAAGACTTGCCATTACACGCACGGCCTGCCTAGCCGCCCATGTGTGATGTGGGACTACCTGTGAAGTGAAACACATAAGTGGGTAGCCACCACACACAAGACGACCTGCGAGGAAGCCCATACATGTAGATGGAATAACGAATGACTTCTATTAACAGTATGGGCATCCAGGAAGCCCGTGCGCACAGAGGAGTGGTAGATCACTTCCGCCCTAGGCACGGGCTGCCGGGAAGCCCACACTTGCATTCAGAAGTCCTGTCGATCAATAAATGGTAAGTCAGTACATACCTATATACACCCATACTTACAGTGGCCGTCTGAGATGCCCGTGCTTGCATGAGTGACTTGCGCAAGTCACAACGGGCTGCTCAGAAGGCCATATGTGCACCAGTAAGTTCTGGCAACCGATCAACATAAGTCCATATGGATCGAATACGTACCAGACTCAAGACAGGCTGCTAGGAAGCCCGCGCTTGCGATGGCAATGCCCATCTGTAAATCAGTATGTATCCTGTACGTACCACACTCACCACGGGCTGCTAGGAAGCCCACACGTGTAGGCAGGCAATACGGAGTGATCTCCCATTAGCATGGGCATCCTGGAAGCCCACGACGTGAGTACGTCTCTCATCGTATAATGTGGCTGTTGTTTCGGACTACTTGACTGCCTCCGTCCACAACGTAGGCCGCCTGGATGCCCATCACGCAGTACTACCTCACGAGTACCTCTACCTACACGGCGGGCTTCCTGGCCGACCATGCGCTGCCTTGCCGTCGACATACTCACTCAAAGACACTGTCACGCAATCGCCCATTCCCTCCACACCTCCTCTCACGCTATACCCATCGTCGACTGGATCTTCATCAGGCAATCACACCATTCAGATGTCCTTTCTCAATGATGTCTGCTCATTCTGTGACTCGAGCAATGTTCTATCGGCCGAGAGAAATAACTGATTGAATATGTACCAGACTCAGCACGGCCTGCCTGGCCGCCCACGCTTGGATTGGGAAGTCCCGCCGATCGATAAACGGTAAGGTAGTACGTACCTATATACCGACACTTATATCGGCCTTCCAGGAAGACCGTAATGGCATGTCCTATCGATTGGGCATACTGCGTCTCCCTCACTTACGTGCCCTGGATTTTGAGGAGGGACCTATGCAGGTACCGAGGAAACGAGCGGAGGCGTATGGAGAAAGGAGAGAAGACCACGATAAAGTGATGGAATGGAACTATAGATACGAATAAGGACAAAGTCCATAATCCGAGATGCTGGAGTATCTGTGGATACACGCGACACAAACATATGTGAATGTACCCCTAGTAGCTCCTAAGGGGGCTCCTGAACGCATCCATATTAGTACCTCCCCTTTAAGGCTGAGACCCGTGGACGCCTAGGTGCTCGTGGCGCGCGGGTGAGTGCATCATGGCATGGCTGGTCAGTTGGCTTCCGTGAGCACGTGAACAGATAAGCGCGGAATCAGAATTATAAAGGAGGAAAATCGCCGGGGAACGAGGCAGCAATGGCATCTTCATCGAAACGCGCACGGGAGTCCACCGGCTCAAACATCGATTCAATCGATGTGCATCGTAGGCGTGACGAGAAACGGCGGCGTGAGGACGCGACAGTGGAGGACGTTGATGGGAGGTTGCCGCGGGAGGAGCAGGCGCGGCGCAAGGAGCGCGCGGAGGGGAGGAAGGCAGCCAAAGAGCAGAGAGCACGGAAAGTAGTGGCGGGCGATGCGGCGACCGAGGCACACGTGGTGGATAACGAGGATGAAGCGGCGGAGGCAGACGAGCAGGCAAAGGGCCGCGGTGGCAAGGGAGCGGCTGGAAAGAAGAAGAAGAAGAAGGAAACGAAGGTCCCAGAGGCCAAGGGGCCTGTAAATCAGACGCGGTGTGCGTCGTGCATCATACGGCAGACGGAGTGTCACGCCCGTGTGTAAGTACCACACAACTTATCCCGTCTGGACCGCAACTAACCCGCCGTACACCCTAGGGTCAAGGGCGCTCGCACCTGCTGGGAGTGCAAGCACGGGCATCTCCGGTGTGGTGCGGGTGAGGGCATCGACATTTCGAAGAACGGCGCCCTCGGGAAGATGGCGGCAAAAATATCGGACCTCACCATCGCCAACGCGCGCACAGAGGACACGATCGAGCGTATCGAGGGGAAGGTAGATGACTTGATTGCGATGATGAAGGTAGTCGTGGAGGCCATCGGAGGAGTGGAGGCCGTGGAGGTGCAGAAGAGGCAAGTCGAATCGGAGTGGGCACGGTCGCTGGGCAGCAAGAGGTTGGTGAGCGAGGAGGGCGCGTCAGAGGAGATGGAAATCGAAACAGCGAATGCGCCGTCCACCAGCGACTCGGACGAGGAGGGCGGGATAGAAACGGACGAGGAAGAGGAAGAGGAGAACGAAGAGAAGGGAAAAGGAAGGGCGGTTGTTGAAGAGATCGACACGGAGGAGCACGGGGAGGATGAAGGGACGGACGATGAGAATGAGGATGAAGGGACAGATGATGAGAGTGACGACGAGTGAATACGGGAGCCTCGCCTATCACGGTGAACTTCGTCGATATTGATCAGATACTGTAGTCGTAACTGTGCAATTATTACCCAGGTTGAGCCTTGGTGATTGAACTTACAGATAAGCAGCAATTAACGGAACCGCGGAGCGCGGGCTCCCAGAGATAAGTTGCATGGATAGACGAGGTCAGCTCCTCATTCGAAAAGATAGGCTTACGAATTGGAAGGTTGAACTGGAAGAGGTACTCGGACGAGCGCGCTTCACGCCTGGTCAGAATTTTGGTGGTCGAGAAGTATTCTATATTGTTGTGATCAGTAGGCCTTCAAGATAGTGGTGCCAGACGCGGAAAGCCTCGAAGACGGCCAGAAGTTCCTATAATTCAATCATGTAGAGCTGAAAGTACGTTAGTGAAACACAACTTAGTGGATTTCACCGTCAGGAGATTAGATAGAGAGGATCACGCCGTGCATAATATCCGGTACCCAGTGCATAAGTACGGGGGCCGAGGTGAAAGCTCGTTTCAGAGTTTCAAAGGAGTCGAGTGCTACCTGATCCCAATTCTAGGGTAGTCCTCTGCTCATGGGACAACTCAAAGGGACCACAATATCCGAATAGCTACGAATAAACCAGCAGTAGAAGTTGGCGAAGCCTAGGAAAGATTGAATGTCGCGGAACTTCCGTGGCTCCGGCCAGTCTTGGATCACCTCGATCTTCGAGTTATCCATACTGAGTCCCCGAGGGGAGAGAATGTAACCAAGGTATTCCACGGTGTCCGCGTGCAACTCGCATTTGTCGGCGCGAGCATAGAGCTTGTGTTTGCAAAGTCGGCGTAGTACTTTGACGTGTTCCTTGTCTTCTGCCATGTTACCAGAGTAGATCAATATGTCCTGAAGCCTACGACGTTAGTAAGTACGTCTCTCATCGTATAATGTGGCTGTTGTTTCGGACTATTTAACTGCCCCCCATCCACAACGCGGGCTGCCTGGATGCCCATCACACGATATCACTTCACGAGCACCTCTACCTACGGCGGGCTGCCTGGATGCCCATCACACGATACTACTTCATTAGTACCTCTCCTTATACAGCGGGCTTCCTGGCCGCCCATGCGCTGCCTTGCCGTCGACATACTCACTCAAAGACACTGTCACGCAATCGCCCATTCCCTCCACACCTCCTCTCACGCTATACCCATCGTATCACACCATTCAGATGTCCTTTCTCAACGATGTCTGCTCGTTCTGTGACTCGAACAATGTTCTATCGGCCGAGAGAAATAACTAATTGAATATGTATAAGACTCAGCACGGGCTGCCTGGCCGCCCACACTTGGATTGGGAAGTCCCGCCGATCGATAAACGGTAGGTCAGTCCGTACCCATACCCCCGCACTTACAGTGGCCGTCCGGGAGGCCCGTGTGTGTAATGGCCTAACGAAGGACCTGCACAAGTCAGCACGGGCTGCTCGGATGGCCGTATGTGCACTAGTAAGTTCGGTCAACCGATCGACGTAAGTCCGTACGGATCGAATACGTACTAGACTCAAGACGGGCTGCCTGGAAGCCCACGCTTGCAGTGGGAATTTCTGTCAATCAATAAACAGTAAGTCAGTTCGTACCTATATGCACCCACAATTACAGTGGCCGTCCGGGAGGCCCATGTAAGTAAAAGCCTAACGGAGGAGTTGCGCCAGTCAGCATGGGCTGCTCAGAAGGCCATACGTGCACCAGTAAGTTCTGCCACCAATCAACATAAGTCTGTACGGATCGAATATGTACCAGACTCAGCATTGCGTTGTAGGAAGCTCATGAAGTCAGTAGGTTCACCCCTTATCGTATAATGTGCATGCCTTACTGTTAGCATTACTGCCCCCTTCCACAACGCGGGCTGCCCGGACGCCCATACTGTGTGCGCACATCGACTCTTGGTTAGACCACATGCACCTACCATGCCCGTTCACACAGTGACGCGCCTGGCCGCCCATTTCTCATGTATGCTACAATGAGTTGTGATAGTGCTTGACGCGCTTGTTGGGCGCTTGTTCAATGGGTAAAACCCATTGGAGTCCTATTGTTCGTAATATGTAAGTCAGCCCATATTGTGTATGTATCACTCTCACCGCGGGCTGCTAAGAAGCCCTCTCATCATATAACATGCGCGCCATACTCGCTGGCTGTTGTTTCGGATGACTCGACTGTCCTCAGCCGCTTTGACGCCATCATCGCAGTACTACCTACATGGCGGGCTGCCTGGACGCCCATCACACGATACTACTTCATTAGTACCTCTCCTTACACAGCGGGCTTCCTGGCCGCCCATGTGCTGTCTTGCCGTCGCACTGTCACGCAAAAGTATGAGCGGATAACTTACAATGACAATTGAAACGTAGTAGAGTACATGGTAGTTAAAACAATAAATAAAGTAAGAAAGTACGGTAAAGAAATCCGTTCAAGAGTACGTCTGTAATTGTACAATGTATACGAGAGACGCAAGACGCCTACCTCCCACCACGAGCACGAGAACTTCCACCACGAGCACGAGAATTTCCTCCACGCCCCCGAGGAGGACGATGAGCGGGAAGAGTGACATTCGGGACATGTTCTTCGGGGTGCGCGGTCGCCGAGTGAGACATCTGAACTGTCCGCGCAGCAAGTGGATTGTCGGAGCTGGAGGAGTCAGAGGAGTCAGAGGAGTCAGATATGTCGTCCAGAAGTGACGAGAAGTCCTCGACATCATCGTTTGGGACTCGAGATGGTCCCGCCATAGGACCCAGTTCTTCCGATTCCTCATCGTCAGTCAACGGTAATCGTGGCGGTTCCCCTTCTTGCTTAATTGCCGCGATATCCCCCCCGACTTCCTCCTCCGACTCGCTTTCCGGGACTCGATGGAGTCCACGACCGCCTCCACCTCTTCCTGCCGCGTATCTTGGCGTCTTCCGCTGCCTTAGCTCCGTTCGAGGCGACTTATCGGGCGACGTTTGCGGCTTGTTCTTCTTTCCCGCCTTTGGAGGCGTCGTGGGGTTCGCCTGCGTCCAAGGAGGCCCGGTAAAGCCAGGGGCTGCAGGAGACGGATCGAAGGCCTTCGAAGACTTTGCCTTCGAACCCTTGGACTTGGTTGAGCGGGTGCGAAGCTTGGGATCCTCATCCGCCAAGGCATCCACGTCCATCGGATAGTCCGATGTACCCATGGGCGGCGAGGAAGCCCGTCGAAGTTCGTCGTCTATCTCCATCGATTCCGTTTGCGATTGAGATTGCGATGCTGGCTGCGTCGCTATCCATCCTGCCGGCTGCGTCCTCTGCGATCCAGGTGACGTTGGAACGTATCCGCTGATGGTGCTCTCCTGAGACGCTGGTGCGCCTGGATTCACGGGCCTCGTCTGTGCCGCGGGCTGCTGGGAAGGTCGTGCTGCCTCTGCGTTCACGAGACCCGTCTGCACCATGGGCTGCTGGGAAGGCATTTGTTCACCAGCAGGTTGGTCCACGTCCACTGAGCCCGTCTCCTCGGTGGGCGGCCTGGCAGCCCTCGTGACGTGCTCAGACACGATGCCTAAAGGTGTATCGACTTCGGCCTCGCTCGTCGTGGCCCGCTCTCCGGTGGGCTTCTTGGAAGGTCTGGGAGCCTCCTCGTTTACCTCTGCTGCGCTTTTCCCCTTCCCCTTGGCTCTGGGCTTGGGTCTTGTCTTTGCAGCCGGCTGCGTTGCGGGCTGCTGGGCGGGTCGTCCTGCGCCTGGGTTCCCTGGACCCATGAGCACCATGGGCTGCTGGGAAGGTGTTTGCTTACCAGCGGGTTGGTCCACGTCCATTGAACCCGTCTCATCGGTGGGCGGCCCAGCAGCCCCCGCAACGTGCTCAGACACGATGCCCAAACGTGTATCGACATCGGCCTCGCTCGTCGTGGCCCGCTCTCCGGTGGGCTTCTTGGAAGGCCCAGCAGCCTCCTGGCTTACCTCTGCCGCGCCTTTCCCTTTCCCCTTGGGTCTGGGATTGGGTTTCGCCTTCGCAGCCGGCTTAGGCTTCGCAGGAGCCTTCGTCCTCGCCTTCTCCTTCCCTTTGCCCTTACCCTCCTCAGCCATCTTCTCTTCTCCTCCGTCTCCTCCATCTACACCCTCTCCCTCGTCATCCGCTACTTCTGGCTCTTCCGCCGTCTCCACAGCGGCCGTCTTGGAAGCCCGTGAGGTCGAGGGGGTCTGCGATCTTGATATGGACGCCAACGCCGCATTCTTCGCAGGACCTCTCGCAGTGCGAGTCTTCGGCAGGGGCTTGGTCTTCTTCTTTCTTTTTCCCGCTGTCGTCGTCGTCATCCTCCTCCTCTGGGTCACTGTCCGGGGCCGCGTCCTTCTTGGATCTGCCGTAAAATACCTGCTCCAGTTTCTCGTTCTTCTCTTTCGAAAAGAGGGTTCGGAGCATCTCGCCCTTTTCGCGCGCCATGGTGGACATGAGTACGTCGGTCGTTCCGAGGGCCACCAAGTGGTATACATGAACGGCATTCTCTTGAGTAAGGCGTGCAGATCGTCCGATGATCTGCTCCGCACCCACCTGCGACCAGATCGTATCCTAAGTAGTCTAGTTAGTTGAATGCTCAATAGATCGTATTCATGACTTACGAGCATAATTACGGTGTCCGCGCATGTCAAGTTAAGCCCGACGGCACCAATCGAGGAGAAGAGGAGCACCCGATGCTCCTGCGCATCAGAGTGCACGAAGTCTTCGATGACCCGATCCCGTTGTTCCCTGGTCATAAGGCCGTTCAGCAACAGCACGCTGATGCCTTTCATTCGGAACACCTACGTTCGCTGTTAGTCGATGCAAGACTTCGACGATATTGTTTACTTACCGTCTGGATGGTCATCGCCATCATTGAAAACTCCTGATAAATAAGGATCTTGCGCTTTTGAGGAGCTCGTTGCCCGAAGACAAGTGGCGGCGGTGGAGGGAAAACGACTTTGCCGTCGACCATCGTTGGGTGCTCGATATGGTCGTGGCTGAGAAGATGGAGCACGATACGTGCGACCAGGTCGAGTTTAGTGCTCGATATATCGCTGTAATGCCCGAGTTTCGAGTTGCCCTCCATATCGAATATCGGCCAGTCTTCGTCGCTATCCTTGAATACCGTGATGCCGCATCGGTAGGGAAGGAAGAAATTCTACAATCTCATCAGCGCGGGCGGCCGAGGAAGCCGTGGCACCTACCTCGAGACTCAAGTTTGCGGGCACCCCGCTCTCTGAAGACTCCATCTCGTCGATGAGGAGACCTAGGTTCTCCATTTCGCGATCGCTAAGCTTGATAGTCAGTATGTGCTCCGTGATGGGGGGCATCTTGGAGTTGAGAGGATTTCCGTCCAAGTCCACCGACATGAGGGTCCTTCGTATCAAGTGAGGTACCAATTTCCCCTGGACTACCTTCGCCGCGTTATACTGGGCGTATCTTACTGCGATGCCGGCGTCCTCCTCGTCGACCTCGTCGCCTCGCAAGGCTCGTAGATTCCTGCTTTTCACGGCGGCTTTCTCAGGCTCCGTCATATCTCGTTTGGCGGCGCGGATCTCGCGGTTGAAATGGCGTTCGAGGAGTTGGCCTTTCGAAAGCACGAACTCGTCGTGGTTGCACATGCGGCCCATGTTGATAATGTCCTGTATTTTCGTAAAGAGGGGGTGGCCGTGATTACATGCGTTACTCGGGCGCACTCGTGTAGCTGGCAAACCCCCGTGAGCCCACGACCTGGGCCACGAAATAGATGGGCCTCGTCGATCCACGCGGTACACCATTGCAAGCCGAAAATCAGTTTGTCGGTGTCCTCCGAAAGAACCGTACGCGCGCCGTCGACGAAAGCTCCCCTGGCTTTCTTCATGTTGAATACTTGAGCCGTCATCATCTGAAAAGTCTGTATGGATTTTTAGTAACTGCGCCAACATTTCCCAAATGAACTGACCGAATGGGCGCAAATGACTACGCGGTTGATCATCTTCTGCCGCGATTGCTGCCAGGAACCGTTGGGACTGGAAAAAAATACCTCTACCTGCGCCAATGAGCTCGGAAGCTGGAATATATCGATCGCGCCCCTCGAGAAGAAGCGGTAGAGTTCGTCCTTCCATTGCCCCACGAGGGCCAACGGGACGACGATGAGGTGGGGCTCATCCGGCACGTTCTCCATCACGCCCATGAACCAGGGCATGTTCCCTGTTGAACTCATGTCAATATTCTAAACTATGAGTGCAGGATACTCACGTATTATCGGCGGGCGATTCACTTTCTCCCTCACCGCCTGCTCCTGTTCGATGAGATGCACTTGCTGCAGAAAGGCTATCGTCGCCATGACTTGCGCGGTTTTGCCGACGCCCACGCCGTCAGCAAGGAGGACTCCGGACATTGGCGCGCTGGTGACTTTGGCCCCGTAAAACATCGTCGTGATAATGGCCGCGACGCCGACGAGCTGATGCCATAGCAAGCGTATGGGCTTGAACCCGGGTCCTCCCTTCGTGAACATGTCTAACGTTATTTCGATTACGGTGTTCGAAGGCCCCCGTCGAGTTACGGAGGGATTGGACGGCGTGAGCCCAAGATGCCACGCGGTCGCGCCGTCCTCGCGCACGAAGGCGTTCCAATTACCGGGGCGACCTTCAACGAAGCTGAGGAGGACGGCCAGTTGGTCGAAGGTCTTCTTCGACATCACCTCGACTCCCAAGTCTCCCTCTTCTAGGAATTCGGCGTAAGCGTGGCGTTCGGCCTCCGTGGGGCAATTCTCAAGGTCCCCCGCGAGCTCCAGGTGAGTGGCGATGGACTGCATCGTACGGGCGACTTCCATCTCATTTGCCATCTCCGCTTGCGCGATACGGATCTTGCGGCCCTTCTTGCGAGCCGCCTCCACTGTGCCCTAGTAAGTACATTGTACGGCTTGAACATGGCGCGGACTTACTCTTTTCGTTAGCCTTGGGTTTCTTTGAGCGGACGGGCGTGTCGAACTCGTCTTGAGGCCGCTTTGCGGCATGGCGAACCGCCTCCTTGAGCCTCACGACGTTTTCCTCCGCTTCCAGTTGGACGTTTGGATACCAGCCGGCGAGTCTTTCTACGTTCCTGCTTGCTTGGAGCGCGGCACGAACGGCTGCTAGTGAAGCGCCGTTCGGCCCCGCTTCGTCGACGACTGGGATGGCAGGTCAGTAACGTCGCCGCGCTCGACATTCTCCAGGACTTACCTTTTAATGCGTTCTGCATCAGCTCGACCTTCTGATCGACCACCGTTTTCGCACGTATATAGGCCTTGCCCATGCGAGAGACGTTGTGGACCAACAACGTCTTCAAATTAGCTGCGATCGCCATGTCGATGAGGACGTCACCACTCATGACGACCTCGCCAAACATTTCGACCGCGACGGGGACGAGGCAAGCGTTCACGAGCATATTGGCCGAGGGGAATTCGTCCGACTCCTGCGTAGCCAAGACGGTCTGAGGGTGATAGCCGCACTCACGCATGGCTGATTCGACTAGCGCGTTGACCCTCGGCGCGACTCGTTCGCGGAACCAGGTACTGTAGATCTGGCGTTCGGCAGTGCAATCAGCGTGATTGATGACGAAGTCTATCTTCTGGACGCTCGGCTTCTTCATCACAACTTCGATGAAGGATTTGAGGAGTTGGATTTCATTGAACGAGAGGTCCTGTGGTTTGAATTTGTCGGTCATGAGCGTCGAGAGTCCGAGTTGCTTGAGAACGGTCTTGTCCTCAATCATGCACGTAGGTTCCGTACCCCTAAGGGGGCGTTGGAACTTGGTCGTGAGCAGAGCCAGAAAGATTGCGGAGTATCGTGAGCTGGGCATTTCGTTGTGAGGAATCGACAGAGTCACTCACCATTTCTTAAATGCATTTCGCGGCTGGGCCTCCGGGCACCCCATGCTTGCGGGGGGAGCTGACTACTTTGGCGAAAACGAACCCATGGTTCGTGTTTCTGATGCATAGGTGATGTTGATCAGTCGAAAAACGAACACTTAATCTCGGATCGATGTCTTGGAACAATCCACGAACTGATGGGAGCTTACGAGGGCGTCCCGTTGCATTCTTTTCCGCACTCACTCGGCAGCAAATGGAGCGAGCTACCCGCATCGACATGATGCAATCGAACCCGAGATGAACAAACACCGGTGAGTAATAAGCACGTTCGAAATAAGCCTAAGCACAACTCGCGAGTCAGAAGATCGCGAGGCCTCTCCACTTCTGGCCTGCCTGGCTGCCCAGCTGCTGAGAAGCACGACTCGCGAGTCAGAAGATCGCGAGGCCTCTCCACTTCTGGCCTGCTTGGCTGCCCAGCTGCTGAGAAGCACGACTCGCGACGAATGTGCATGGCCTCGCCGGAAAACGTGGTGAGTGCGCGACCTCGGTTATTCCGATCGCTCACCCTGAGTTGGGACATCAGTTGCATGCACGGGCAGCCTGGCCGCCCGTCTTGTACTCGGGTCGTTGTTTCCTCAATGACGAATCCGCCTGCTTACTGTATGTTAAGCGAGTCAGGCTACACAGATTTCATGTCCCAGCACTAATTTCGTTTATTCCAGCCGCCTACTCAATGGGCTTCTTGGCCGCCCAGCTTGCACTCGCTCGAATTCTTATCCGCTCCCACAATCGCGGGCTTCCGGGCAGGCCGTGCTACGCGCGCTACGTCTTCCTGGCCGTCCAATCAGCGATCCCAGTGGCAGCGTGTGCTCCCCTTCACTCAACGGGCTGCTTGGCCGCCCATGGTGGACATCGGATCGACATCGACGCCCATCCTCGGGTACTTCATCATTCTGAACCAAGGCACGCTGTCAGAGCGCTGCCAATACTTCCGTGACAGCAGAAATGAGTTATTCCAGGTGAGCACTTCGCGAGATAATAAAGAAAGACATGCTTGATGTGTGAATATCTGCTGATCGATGAAGGTCTCTCGGAAGTCGACCCTCCAGGAGTCTGGGCTGCCAAGCTGCCCGCCTGTGCAGGTGCGCCATCTGACCAATTCGCAGCCTCTTTCGATATGGCCAGCCAGGAGGCCCGTAGGATTGAGTGAGTAGCCACCCCACGCATAGGCTGCTTGGCAGCCCACGGGACGCATACACCCAGATCTCCCCCATCTACCGCATGGCGCTCCTGGCCGCCGATGCTTCACTTCCACTGCCACGTCTCTGCGACTTACCGTGGCCTCCTTCGCACCCCAATCTAGGTTCCTGCCATCTGTAACCTGCGCTGCGTCAGATGGGCTGCTTGGCCGCCGAACCTGCGCTTCCATCCCCTGTCCCACGCGACTAAAGCGTGTTCCCTTTCTCGCAACACTCTCTCACCTGCCTGTAGCTCGTAGCCGTATAATCAGCGGGCTTCCTGGACGCCCAACTGATACCTCGCCACATCCGCAGGCGAAGTTACCCTACTTCATCGTGACCGTGGTCGCCTCGCCTTGCTGGCCGCCCAAATTATGCTCGCCATGATATGTACACGCTCGACCTCAAGTCCTTCGTTAGCCCACTGAGTGCACGGCCCTCCCGGACGGCCACTGTAAGTGTGGGTATATATAGGAACTAACTGACTTACCGTATATACGAAGGACTTGTACAAGTCAGCACGGGCTGCTCGGATGGCCTTGCATGCATCAGTAAACCTCATGGGTGCGAGGGGAGCGAGGGGAGCGAGGACGTACGGGCGTGGCTTCAGCTATACGCTGCGCCTCCCACACTTGCATGCCATGGATTCTGAAGTGGGACCTACGCGGGTACTGAGGGTACAAATGTAGGCGAGGGGAGAAAGTAGGGAAGACCACGGTGAAGTGGTATGAGGTGCAAGTAACTAATATTGGAACTAAGTTAGTTACAACTGTAAGTACGAGACAAGACTAATGTTAACGCCAGAGTATCCGCGGATAGACGCGGAGCAAGTCTGGATGGGAACATACGTGAATGTGCCCCTAGTAGCCCATAAGTGGGCTCCTGAAAGCATCCATAACAGTACATCTCCTTTAAGGCCGAGACCCGTGGACGCCTAGGTGCTCGTGGCGTGCGGATGATATAGTGTGAGTGCATCATGGCATGGGTGGTGAGTCAGCCTCTGCAAGCAGGTGAGCGGAGAAGCGCGGAGGCAGGAGTATAAAGGAGGAGGGAAATCACTGGGGAGCGAGGCAGCAATGGCATCTTCATCGAAACGCGCGCGGGAGTCCACCGGCTCAAACGTCGATTCCATCGACGTGCAACGTAGGCGTGATGAGAAACGGCGGCGTGAGGACACGACGGTGGAGGAGGTTGATGGGAGGTTGTCGCGAGGAGCAGGTGCGGCGCAAGGAGCGCGCGGGGGCGAAGAAGGCAGCGGAGCAGCGAGCACGGAAAGCAGTGGCGGACTACGTGGCGACCCGGGCACGCGCAGGAGACAACGAGGACGAAGCAGCGGAGGCAGACGAGCAGGCGAGTGGTAGCGGTGGCAAGGGTGCGGCCGGGAAGAAGAAGAAGGCCAAGAAGGTCCCAGAGGCCAAGGGGCCTTTGAACAAGACTGTCTGTCGTGCATCATACGGCACACAGAGTGTCACGCCCGAGTGTAAGTTCCATACGGCTTATCCCGCCCGGGCCACGACTAACCCACCGTATGCATAGGGTCGAGGGCGCTCGCACCTGCTGGGAGTGCAAGCATAAGCACATCCGGTGTGGCGCGGGTGAAGACATCGACATCTCAATGCACGGCACCCTCGGAAAGATGTCGGCCGAGATATTCGACCTTAGCATCGCCAACGCGCACACGACGATCGCAATCGAGCACATCGAGGGGAAGATGGATGACCTGATTGGAATGATGAGGGTGGTCATGGAGGCCATCGGAGGAGTGGAGGCCGTGGAGGCGCCGAAGAGCCAGGTCGAGTCGGAGTGGGCGCGTTCGCTGGGTGGCATGAGGTTGGTGAGCGAGGAGGGCGCGTCCGAAGAGATGGAAGTCGAAACGGCGAACGCGCCGTCGACCAGCGACTCGGACGAGGAGGGCGGGACGGAAACGGACGAGGAAGAGGAAGAGGAGAACGAAGAGAAGGGAAAAGGAAGGGCGGTTGTTGCAGAGAGCGACGGGGAGGAGCGCGGGGAGGATGAAAGGACAGACGCAGACGATGAGGAGAGTGAGGAGTGAAAGCATGGGCCCGTGCCGCGGACAAAATGTATTTACAAAAATCTACGTGCTTCCTGTCTTTTTTTTTGTAATAGTTCTTGAATCTTCGGAAATGAATGAAGTAATAAAAAGAAACAAACCAACAAGACAACTATGAGAGTAGTGAGGAAAGAAATTCAGTAAGAGTACGGCTTTTCCAACGCGGGACGCGCGGGGAGCGGAATATTGAGTGGTAGTGAGAGAATGCGATGAAGAATCTGCAAGCGCGGAGCACGTGTGAGGATCAAGGATGATAATTGAAAAGCACGGATGACTCGGAAAATAAAGCAGAGGTGAAAAACCCCTGCGCGGGTCCGGGTTTGTCAGGATAACGCAAGTGATATTCTGCGACGTAACCTTTAACGAAGACCTTTTCACTAACTTTGAGATCCAGCGCGGGTGCGCGGCGGCGATCAGATGGTCCTTTATAACGCGCTGGCGCCTCGGTCATCGCGGTACGCAGCTCTTGGTGAACGTCGTAGATGTTGGTTACAAAGGTCCGGTCTCCGTGGTAGGGGATGTGGACGTGGCCGTCGAGGCGAAATAGGTTGTCTTCAGTACGCGACCACCGCGGTTCGAGGTTGTCGAGTCGAGCATTAGTGATTGGATCTAAAGATAATGTCTTCGCTTAACTTTTCTGTGTTCATAATAACGGAACCGCGGAGCGCGGGCTCCCCAAAAATCAGCTGCGCGGATAAGCGCGGTCAGCTCCTCATTCGAAAAGATAGGCTTATGAATTGGGAGGTTGAACTGGAAGAGGTACTCGGACGAGCGCGCTTGACGCCTGGTCAGAATTTTGGTGGTCGAGAAGTATTCTATATTGTTGTGATCAGTAGGCCTTCAAGATAGTGGCGCCAGACGCGGAAAGCCTCGAAGACGGCCAGAAGTTCCTATAATTCAATTATGTAGAGCTGAAAGTACGTTAGTGAAACGCGACTGGGTGGATTTCACCGTCAGGAGATTACATAGAGAGGATCACGCCGCGCGTAATCCGAGGCGTCCGTCTCGACGACGTTAGTAAGTATGTCTCTCATCGTATAATGTGACTGTTGTTTCGGACGACTCGACTACCTCTCCTTACGCAGCGGGCTTCCTGGCCGCCCATGCGCTGTCTTGTCGTCGACATACTCACTCGAAGACACTGTCACGCAATCGCCCATTCCCTTCACACCTCCTCTCACGCTATACCCATCGTCGACTGGGTCTTCATCGGGCGATCAGATGTCAGCCCGTGCTGCGTGCGCAAGTCCTTCGTTAGGCCATTACACACACGGGCTTCCCGGACGGTCACTGTAAGTGTGGGTGTATAGGTACGTACCGACTTACCGTTCATCGATCGACGGGACTCCTCAATCCAAGCGTGGGCGTCCAGGCAGCCCGTGCTGAGTCTGGTATGTATTCGATCCGTACGAACTTATGTCGATCGGTTGCCAGAGCTTACTGGTGCACGTATGGACATCCGGTCTCTACAGTAGGTTGTCTGGACGCTCATGTCAGGCACGCTCCTGTTCGCGAGTAACAAGCAGCCCTCGCCCGTGGTGCGTCGAGAGGTTAGTTCTCATTGATCATACTTTCGCTACGTACTGACTACCATGCTACTTGGGCAGGGTGTCTAGATGTGGACCTTAGTGCGCTTTCTCTGTGGCTCGTCTCCATCATCGGTGGCCCCTTCACCTTCTTCCATACTTTCGTCATCCTCGTCCGATTCTTCGGCACCTGCCTTTCGTTTACCGAGGGCGACTTCCGCTGGGTTTAACTTTCTTGCGGGTTCGACGGCCTCCTCTGGAAATGGGTCCTCATCATCGGAGGTGACGGAGTCTGGAAGAGCTCCAAGACTCAGGACTTTGGGTCCGTTACTGGGCCTGGGTGCGGCGGAGCGACCACCTAATCCTTTTTCCCTGGCTTCTTGGACAAAGGGGTCGTCCTCGCTATCTGTATCGAAGTCCGGGAGATTGTCAAGACTCGGAACATGATACCCAGGACGGGGCTTTTTTGCGCGGCGGGCAACTGGCGCTGGCTTACTAGTCTGTTCGACTCCATCATCCGAGCTCTCGAAGGCTGGAAGAGCTCCAAGACTCAGGACTTTGGGTCCGTTACTGGGCTTGGGTGAGACGAGGCGACCTAATCCTTTTTCCCTGGCTTCTTGGACAAAGGGGTCGTCTTCGCTATCAGTATCGAAGTCAGGGAGATTGTCAAGACTCGGAACGTGATACCCAGGACGGGGCTTTTTTGCGCGGAGGGCAACTGGCGCTGGCTTACTAGCCGGTTCGACTCTCTCCTCTTCATCTGTACAGTCGGCAAAGGCTTCGAGCGCATCGAGAGTTAGGGCCTTATACGCGGGATAAGGCCTACTTGCGGCGGCGCGGGCCTTTCCTTTGCCCTTAGCAAGACTTTCGCGCTGAAGATGAGTTTGCCTTCGTGCGTTAGCGACGGTAGGTGCCAACCTCGATGAGCCCTCTGCTCTGTCACTCCGAACGCTCACTCCACGAAATCCCCTCCCTACGCTCGGGCGGCTGGGATGCCCAGTCTCTGGACCATCTGCAAAACTGCTCTCGCGGTCCCTGCTCTCGCCTTGCTGTTCCTCTTCTACACGCGGGCGGCCAGGCCTGCCATCTGATGCTCTAGGGTTAACGTCGAAATCTTGAAAGTCCATGCTGGGTTGTCGCCGAGCATCGCTCCTAGGCGTTAGCCCCCTTCTTACGTTCGGGCCGCCAGGCGTGCCACGCTCGTTAGACTGAGCCACGGGTGGATTCCTCACAGGCTCCTCTTCATTGCGAGAGATCACTTGGACGTTCGGATCCCAAAACACTGGGTCTTCAAGCCATGGCGTCCATAGTATCTGAGGGCCAGGTACTCCGTCTTTCGTGAAGGGATCCTCGGAATTACTGCCCGGCTTCGGAAATTGAACCCAGGGAGCATCCATTCGGTTGGAACGCCATGGTCGATCGTTGGTCGCGTTTGGTATCCAGGTGAGTTTTTTGAACTCTTTCCAAATCACGTTGCGAACTTCCTTCGCGTTCGTTTCATTGAGAGACGCTAATAGAATTTTCCAGTCCTGGTAGTAGATCATATACGGCCAGCATTGAGCGCTCGGTGGCAGGTCGTGGCCTTTCGGTGGGAAGATGGCATTGAACGCGTGCTGCCACTCTTTCTTCGTCGCCACTTTCACCTGAACCCTTGCAAACACCACTGCAAGGTTAGTTGTCTTCATCTTTTCAATTCCAGCGACCCGTCTTTCCGTTTGGCTGAGCCGACAGTAGCTCGAGAGCGCCCAATCTTTCGGGTTGCCGATCTTCTGAAGAACGCAGCTGGGAAACTGTTCCCATAGGTCCAGAGCCTTCTGTTCCACGGTTTTCTGGGGCGCAGGCTCGAGAACTTGGACTTGGTTGGCAGCGTCGATGTCAGGTCCTGTTTCCAGAGTAATCATCTCCTCAACCGCGTCAAGGCCGAAGAAGTTGGGCGGAACATCAATCGTTGACGGACCAGTGCGTGGGCGACTCATTCCTTTATTCATGCTGAACCGTGTATGTGGTAGATCCCGTCGCCTGGTGATTCCTGTCGCGCCGAACATACGGCGGAGTTCTTGTAGTGTCTTGCCAAAGACAAGTGCATAATGTTCTAACGAAAGCCGCTCGCCAACGGCTAGGCGCACTGTGTTCGATTCAGGGGGGAAGTAGATTCGGCGCATGAACAGGACACCATATGGTGAGAAGGTGACAGTGGGATCGTCCGAGACGTGCCCGACGGTATTGTCGTCGTAGCCCAGCTGGACTAAGTCGTCATGAGAATAATCCGCATACTTGGGCAGTGCAACATCACGGCACGCCCGGCCGCCCGTCTGGTTGTCTGGCCTGCTGTGAACTCCGTTTATCATCCATACCGTGGCCGCATAAGTAGTAAGCATGGCTGCTGAAACACATTGGTCTGGCGCCTGGTCATTCATGGCTGAGAGTAACCTAGAAAAGGCATCCATTCGCACAAACCTCCAATTCCTAAGTCACAGTTAGCACAGGCTGCCTGGAAGCCCAGGGTGAAATAGCTGGACTTGCCAAAAGTTTTCTCGGTGAATGCTGTAAACAGATTGCCGAATGGTGTTCATGTCGAATTCCATCAAGAAGTTGGTGGCATGATAAAGAGGCAGCCTAACTTCGAGCGCGCGCGGCAACATTCTTCTGGCGGGCTTCTTCGTACGCCGCACTGAGTTCCGTGCAGTATTTCGGCGGAAATCCTTCCATAGCCATGGCACCATTAATGTTCTGCGAATGCCGAGAGCCAAACTTGTGATAAGTTAAGCTTTTGTCCGTGGTGTATGCTTGCATGTAGGTGGCCTCCATTTCTCCCATCGGAGAGCGGAAGTGGACTCGGAACCCTGCCACTTCAAGCAAGTGGGCGTTGATGTCGCATTCAAACTGACGGGATCTTGCAATTACTCCCGCCTGATCGAGAGAGAGTTGTAGCGCATATGCAATGAGAACTTGAGCTGCATCCTTTCGCCAAACAATTGCGCGGTCGCCGTCTTGCAGTTCGAGGCCGACGTCTACCCACCATTGTCCTTGTCGAGTGTCGAAGTCTTCAAACATCTTTGCCATGGCCAAATCAGCTTCGTAATGAGACAAATCATGGACCGTGGATCCCGCGATGCCCTGAATATGCGTGCAGAACAAACAATAGCGGAAGGTGGGATGTTCTTGAAGTCGGCGGTGTAGCTCCCGTTTGAATGCTGGCAATAGACCGACACTGACGATATATGCACTCGACTGATATCCTCGACCAGTGTTGTTTGCGCGAAATTGTTCTGCACGTACGGTGGTCGGCCAGTCCTTAGCAAGGTGAGGTGCGACTGTAGCAATGGTTGGTCGGACGATAGTATCATATAACTCGTCTGATTCTGCTTTCGATAATTTCACCGGATGTTCGCGCTCATCAGACATGAGTTGTGGAAAGAAAAGCCGAAGTTGGTGACGGTCATTGAACTTTGCGAGTAAAATATTCGGAACCTTGCTTGGATCTAGAACTTCAAGTCCCTAGACAATAAAGAATATAAGAAAATAAAGACTAGCCATGGGCTGCCAGGAAGCCCACCGTAACGGAGAAGCGTACCTTAGGAGTATGAAACTGCACTTGCACATGCATTTTGGCATAGATTGTTGATATATGCGCGGCGGCAAACAATAGACATAAAGATCACGCTTGATAGGAATTCTTTGTGTAAAACCGATGAAGGAATCATAGTCGCGAGATAGAGTCGGTATAGCACCATTAGGACGTAGACGGTGATTGACTGTGAGATTAAGTCGAATATGTGCGTCTTCATCTTGAAAATCGACACCACAAAGTGCGAAATTGACTAGATTGCGGTCTTGAGCTTCATACCATTCATCATTACACATTTCGGTGTACTTCTGAATGAAATCGCCAAGAGATAGATCACGAAGAGGAGCCATGAAAGTGGAGGGAAAGGAAGCAAAAAATATATTGCAGAAAAAAGTCCTTTATATATATGTTGCTTTTGAAAAAAAAGAACATGCCAAGGCTGAAAACATGGTGTCATTATTTAATTATCAAATCAAAACCTCATATATTACATGGGCTGCCTGGAAGGCCATGCGGTGGTGCCTTATATTAAGTCAAGCCATGTTCTATAACCTTCCGAGCAGCCCGCAGAACTTAGGAATAATCTCAGTAGAGTCTGACTTTAAGTTCAATGACTGCTTTAAGAACTTTCAGGCAGCCCACATCTATAGGCAATATATTCGTTTTAAGCGCTATCACAAGCACTGTTTATCGTACTCATCTTTTCTTTCTTGCACTTTTTGAACGTACAAATAGTGACATGGCCTTCCGGGAAAGCCATCTGAGTAACAGAATAATATTTGACTTGATATCTATTTTAAGAAACCCAGATTCACATAATAGCACAATATATGTAATAGCAGTAATCTGAATACAATTATTACCTTAGAAGTTAATTAAAACTCATCACAAGCATAATATCTAATAAATTGGCATCGACTGCAAGTTCAATAACGTATACTATATATCAACAAAGTAATAATCAACTTGCGATAAGTAAATATATGGTTGTATCAGAGTACCGTAAGGTATTATTATATGAACTGAATGGATGTACTCCACAGTAGTACTTCACTGTTTATATATATAAGTTGTATTCCATGTTTGTAACTCAGGCTAGTCTATTAAGCAACAACTAATACAGCTAAGTACTTACTCAGCATTACTATATGGATGGAACCCGATCCGATACTCGCTTACATATCAGTACAGCTCCGCTATATATACTGAACATTTAAATACAAACCCGCAAATGGTTTACAAGATCAAATTTAAGGCTTAGCATAACTTAGGGTTAGGGTTAGGGTTAGGGTTAGGGTTAGGGTTAGGGTTAGGGTTAGGGTTAGGGTTAGGGTTAGGGTTAGGGTTAGGGTTAGGGTTAGGGTTAGGGTTAGGGTTAGGGTTAGGGTTAGGGTTAGG